>CM076584.1:91892528-92299439 GCA_034641835.2 Pinus albicaulis | reverse complement strand
GTGGTGTATTTCTGTTTATTACTGGTTATTCCCTTTTGGGGATATTACATTTGTCAAGAATAACTTCATCGGTTCACCAAGAGGCAGTACAGCACGAGATCAAGTAAGGTGAAGAAGGAAGAAGAAGAAGAATATGCAGCCTTGGCATCAAAGAGGCAACAAGAGAAGAAGAAGCGTGATCTATCTAAGATCAAGTGTTTCCAGTGTGGCGAACTAGGACATTTCGCCAGCAATTGTCCTCAGAAGAAGAAGGACAAGGGATCTTCTACTTCCAGGGCTGTTGTGGTGGACGATGGTTCTGAAAGTGATGTAGCCATGAGCGCTCATGGACCACGAAAGTGGGGTGACATGGATCTGTAGAGAAACTATAGAGTGTTGGCGGGATCCTTGAGCAACTCCTCTCTTGGATCACATCCGAGTTACGAGAGCCTTGAGACAGTAGCGGGACAAGTGGAGTAGTTGGTGCAGAGAATCACAGATAGAGCATAGGCTGAGCTGAGGGCTGAAGGGAGCAGCGTAGTGCCAATGCAGCAGCAGCAGTGCAGGGGCTGATGTGACTTCAGCATTGCAGAGTAGAGGTGCAACAACATAGAGGCTTTAGGAGCACAACGCAGCGCAACAATAGCGTAGGAGATTTCAGCACAAGCGCTGATGTGGCTTCAACGGTGCAGAGGGAGTCTACTTACACAGTGCAGAGCTGTAGCTGTGCATCATCCTTCAGATGACAGTACAAAGCAGCAGCCTATGGAGCTTCAGTGATGAGGATGCAGCGCAACTGACATGTCCATCAAAGATTGGGCAGGATTTTTCAGTTGGTTCTCTCAGCAACTGAGATGCAGTGCAACAATTGGCAACACGATGCAGCAGATTGAGAGGGAGACAAAGTACAGATGTGGTAGTGGTGGTGGCAGCGTAATGGGCAGCAGTACAAAATGACAGCAGCAACGCAGTGATGAAGGGCAGTAGGTCCAACATCAATGCAAAGACCCACACCAAAGATCAGTGCAGAGCTTCAGGGTGAAGCAACGTTGTACTAGAGCACATTCCCCGCTAAGAGGGAGTGTTGAGTTTTTTTTAGTGTTGGGGTAGCATCGGATGTGCTCTAGCTCACAAAATTTGTGGAGGGACTTGAGTACATCAGATCCCCAAGACCCAAAAAGGGATTTGGGAAATTCCATCCACTTTGGGAGATAATTAATTAATTAATATTTTCAATTAAAGGCCCTAAGTCTAACTTAAGAGAATTAAAATATTAAAGGTCATTAATTAAAACGTGTGATGGAAATGACTCAAGTCACACAGATCAAGCTTTCTTTTAATCTTAGCCATCGATTCAAGATTAGATCATGGTCGTTGGTTTCCCAACAAGAAAAGTATAAAGGAAAGGCTTGGGGTCAGTTCGAGAACACACACACTGAGGCAGAGCACTAAGACTAAGTTGGAATCTAGTGCGGGTTTGCTAAGAATTTCCAGAAGTGTTTCAGTTGCAGCAAGGGGTAGTATTGGCTAAGGGGATGATCTGTTCCTAGAGCCAAGATTCAGCAAGAGGCAGAGAAGAAGCAACCAGGAACAACATAGAGGAAGCAGAGGCTACGCAGCAGCTGTGCAGCGCAGAAGGTTTCAACTGCTATGCAGGTGCTACGCATGTTGATCAGTGGTTGTCATTGATATCGACCCAAGCAGCGCCAGGGGCTACCCCGATCTTGCATGGTAATTTTGACCTACCAAATTACTATATTCTGGGTCAAGAATATTTTCGATGGTTTCTACTTGTCGAGATGTTTCCGTTGATATATGGTACGCCATGTAATTCTTCACAGTTTGAGAGATATTCATGTTTGAAGTTTGTAACCCCAGTTAGTGGGCTAAAACCCCATGGGGTTGTGGCATGGGTCATTGAAAAGTCAATAATTAATAATTTTTAAGCTCCTAAAATCACTCCCACGTTCACTTGTTGAAGACCCTCTCAATCTATGCATTTATATAAATTGTGATCCTCATTTCCTCCTCATGCAAGGATTTCGTTACCTGAAACAAGTCATCGTGGCATTTGCGCTCTAACTTTTGTTCTACGAAGGTTCAAAAGCTAAAATTTTTATGAGGCGACGTCAAAATCCTGAGGAAGCTCCTGTAAAAATTTCAGATCAAGGTACGCACTATTTTCGGAGATATGATCTGTGGAAGTTAGTGTTTTTGTAGGTTCCTGAACTTCATCTCAAAGAAGTGAACTTGGGAAAATCGTCATAACTATCTCTCCGAGTATCGGATTGGAATTCTGTAAAAAGTGGCAGATAGTGCACGGACTGTAGTTTTCGCTGTATCAATTTCAGAGCCGAATGAAGAAACAGTGACGCGTGGCATGTTGTACAAGTTCGCTCTACTGAACCAGTCTATAATTAGGTCATTGTGAGAGATTGGGCATAACTCTCCCTTGAAGAATCCAAATTGGATCAGACCTGTGGCATTGGAAATAAGACTCAGAGGACTACTACAGAACCGAAAATCACATATTGGGGATCTGAAATAACAGAGATAAACCAGATTCAATATAGAGATCCTAGAAGGCAAGAAAAAGCTAGATCATGTGTTGTCAAGGGCTGCGAAGGACCAGACTTTCTAGGGCAGCAAAGCAAAGCAAGGTGCAGTAGAGGGTAGCATAACAAGAGCATCAATCAAGGTGCAGAACAGCAGCAAGAAGTTCACCACATGAAGTCTTCAATTGGGCAGGACTGCATACAGTCTTTATAAAGGTATCATTGTACGAAGTCATTGTAAATGCATCATTGTAAAAATTGTACAAGTGTTTATCTGCCAAGAGTTGAAGAGGTAGTGTCAGGAGGTCTAGGATCATTATTAGGTGGTTGTGTCATAGTTGGGGTTATGGTCTAGTTTGTCTTCTTCTACATCATTCTATATCATTGTAAAGTGGACCATTTTCCCTGGTACGGAAGTCCATTCTTCCTTTATTCTTCTATAGGGTGGTAGGGTGGTGCTAGGTTGGTGCATGAAGTCACCAACAGGTTCAAGCTTGTGAAAACTTCAAGGTGGTGGGGTGGTGCTAGGGTGAGTTGTAGCTCATTAGGTGTTGGGGCATTTGTTCAGTTGACCACTGAAGAATCTCGGGCGTTGGAGCATCCATCCAGTGGGAGCTGGAGAAGAATGCTTTTCTAGATTCTAGGAAGTTGGAGCTTTATTTTCAATTGGAGTTGAATATTAAAGAATTATTAGAAAAACATTCAGGTGGTTTTTGTCCCGGAGAGGGTTTCCACCTTGAAAACTGTGTGCATTTGTGTTCCTTTTGTTTACTGCTATCATTGTAGAAACACTGATAATAATTGAAGATTAACTAATGCTTTGAAAGATTAATAATAATACTAATTGAAAGGAATATTGATTCACCCCCCCTCTCAGTATTTCCAACAACGCAGGCCCACAAAGGGTAGCGCTGAGGCTTTAGGGGCCCACCCGGGTTATGTAGAGGCCATCTTGGGCAGCGTAAGGACTGCGTCACCCAATCTGGGGTTACGCATCCCTCCCTTGAGCAGCGCAGGGGCACATAGAGGCTAGCAGGGTTGACAAAGGCAGCTTCAGAGCATCGTTGGGGTTTCTAGAGGCAGAAAAGGGCTGAGTTCTGTAAGTCCCATTCGAGGGTGTGAATAAGTCCAATTTTCAGTCTCCAGAACCACAGGTAGAGCTGCAGATCTTATTTTCTCTATCGGGTTAACCAGTAAGGTACCCAGATTTGTTGTATTCAGAAACTACTTAATAATATAAACACTACAGTAGCCAGAAGACCGATTTTCCCGCATTGGGTTTTTCTGGGGACAGTTGTCCAGAAAATATTCTGTGTCACTTTGTATGTGTGCATGTATCTTTTTCTTAGATCTGAATCGGTGTAGAACTGTTATGTGTTTACTTTGATGTTAATCTGAATTTTCAACATTAATAACTTGATTAAGTAGGAGAAGTATAACCAGATCTAACAGTAGGGTTTCTACATAAAGTAATATTTAGAAATTTTCACATCTGGGTCCACAAGGCTTTGGTACACCCCCTCCCCTTGCCCACATGTTTGGGTCCAGCCTTGAAATGTTGCCTCAGAGGTTGATGCAACTAAAAAAAGTTAAAAGCATTTCATGGCCACAAGCAAGTAACAAAAGAAAATAATATTATAAAATCCAATAGATGGTCGGGACATTAAAATAGCATGTAGGAAAAATCCAAACATGAACTCTACCACTTATTATTATGGCCATCACCCTAGTCCTAGGGCCCCATGAGTGCCCCCACATCATTAAGGAACCCATGCATGTCCCAACCCTTGGTGGGCGATGAACTGCCCCACCTTAAGGGGGTAATAAGTTATAATTGCTTATATCATACACAACATGCTCTCATCTCCCAGAGCCCCAAATAGTAATAGAAAGCAAGCTCAATAAAATACAAAAGGAAAATGAAGAAGGGTGGAAAAACAAAGGTCAGGGTAACTCATGTATCCGCATTTGCTCCCTTCTACATCTATACACTTAAATATGTGGGCATACGTCATCATTACCACCCTTGAACCCATGGCTTTTGGCTTTGAGACCCCTGTGTTCCTATCCATCTCATCATTATTCAAAAGACCCCTATCAATTGAAGGATGTACCTTGGACCGGTCTTTCCCTTTACGGGCTACAAACACCTAATAGGGTTGTTTATTAGCCACTTCTACATAGGGAGGTAACATTATTACATGCCTAAAGCCCCAAATTTGGAAGGGAAGCCCATTATGAAGTCTCAATGTGTCATTCATTAACAAGCTTGGTTCACCTAGATGCACTAATAAATTGTTGTACCTAATGGTGAGGAAGCGCATTGGATCTTATATGTAATTGGCAAGTGGTTTCATTATGAGTTGGGAAACTTAACTAAGGCCCAAGCCCACCAGAGGACCATATTGACAAAAATTACTTCAGTTAATATCGAAATAAATTATATTGCGACCTTCACAATTAAAATATTGAGACAAGATATAAAGAAATACAAGCACAAGAATGACGGAATCATTTTTGGACAAATGTGTCCAGAAAAACCCAATGTGGGAAAACTAGTTAGTAGATGAGGGTTTCTTTATTATTCTTCAACAAAAATCTCTTGTATAAGGAAAAATCAGCAGTGATGAAGAGAAATCTCTGTGATAACACTAGAGAAAATTTTGTCACAAATATAGATGAGAACCTGATCCCTGAGAGGCCTTGTTGCCTCCTCTGCGTCACCACTACGTCAGCACTGCATGAGGACTGCGCAGTTCTGCGTCACTACACTGTGTTGCCCTTCTATTGCTTATGCGTTGTCCCTTCTTTGCACTGCATCACCAACTCTTGCATTCCTGACTGATGCTGATACCCCCTCTCTCCTCTCCACCTACAACTCTCCCTCTGAATTGATTTCTTCTTTTTGGAAAATCGATCTTACTCGAGCAAATGAGCATTTGCGTGGTGTATTTTCCAAATGACCCTCGAGCTTCCTTAAATAATATTCTAGTTGACAATCAACGACCAAGATTAGGAGCTAATTAATGGCTAAGATCATTTTGACTTGATCCTCGTCTTCTTCTAGAAATTACACCCACAATTTAGATTAATACCCATTAATTATTTTAATTTCCTAAGTTTAAACTTAGGGTCGCATTAAAAATAATTAATTTATCAAATAAAACTGTCTCCGGGTGGAATTTACCCAAACTATTTCTGGGTTATTTGGAAAACATGTGTCTAAGCTTCTCCACAAAATTTGAGACTTAGAGCACATCCGATGCTACCCCAAATCAACATTGGTAATCTGTGAAGAAATCATAATTGTTTTGGGTGCCACCATACTTCATATTGTTGAAATGACTGTCTCAAACCAGGGTTATTTTTTTGTGGTGGATACTTTCAATACCTCTGACTAAGTAATATATAGCTTGGACCAGAACAATCAACACCTCAGCCCTGTGTGTACAATCTTCTGAAGAAGAACTCGGATCTGTTTGGGTAACACCTTCTTACCTCAGACCTAACCGCTATTTCAGAAGTTCGGATTGCAAAGTCTTTGAGGCTCGAACCAAGGTTGTAGCAGCTCGAACCAATTGACAATTCAAATCTTTGATTAATGAAGTCCAGACCACCTTCAACACGATTGATTTTTATAGCATCGAAAGTGCTCTAATTCTCAAAATTTGTGGTGAGGCTTAGACACATGTATAACAAAGAACCCAAAAATCGTTTATGGAAATTCCGCTCGGAACATGTTTTATTAAAATAATTAATTATTTTAATGGAGACCCTAAGTCTAAACTTAGGGAAATTAAATAATTAAAGGACATTAATAAAACAGAGTGTGAATCTTCTAGAGAACACAGATCAAGTCAAGTTATAATCTTAGCCGTTGATTAAAGATTTAATCTCGGCCGTTGATTTCTCAACGAGAAGGCTATAAAGGAAGACTTGACGGTCATTTGAAAAAGACACTAGTGCAGATAGTCAGTTGCCTGAGTAAATCAATTTTCTCAGTGGTTGAATTTCAACAAGAGAAAATCGATCCAGAGGGAGAGTTGCAGGTGTAGGAGAGGCAGAGAGGGTACAACAGCAGTCTAGGGTGCAGGAACAGGTGACGCAGTGGCTGGAAGAGACAACGTAGGGGAAGGAAGGGAACAACGCAGAAGGGTGACGTAGTACCCATGTAGACCCAGTGCAGTGGTGATGCAGGAGGTCCGGGAGGGTCCTTCCGAGATCAATTCTAATAAGCTATTTTGTGAGAAGGTTCTCCAATGTTATCATAGAAAGTTTCTCTTCATTACTGTTGTTTGTAAATTGTACAAGAAGATTACTGTTGAATAATAGAAACCCTCATCTGCTGCATCGGTTTTCCGACTGTCCAAAATATTTGTCATTCATGTGCTAGTATTTTCCTTATTGTTTTGCTTGGTAATTATATGGTGAAGTTGAGATTTGAATTTATTTCGATATTTATTGAAGAGATTTCTACAAGTAACTTATTTTTGAATAATAAGTAGAAGAAATAGCATCAGATAATGCAGTAGGATTTCACATTGAAATTTTCACATGGTATCAGAGCAAGGTTAGGCAAGAAAGCAGGAGGATCTATGCCAAAGGGGATCTCGTGGTGCTACTTTGGCAGAAAATGGTACCCCCAAGGGCTTATGCATTCCTTTTGCAGAAACTGTCGAATAAGGGAAAAGCACGGAGAAGATGGAAGATCGAGTTTTATCAAAGTTGGCCTCTATTCTAGAAAAAAGAATGTGTGTGCTTATCCAGCACTGCATCATCATATGATTGGTATATTGATAGCGGGGCTTTAGCCCATATGACTGGGGAAAGGGAGCATTTCTCTAGCTATCAAGAAGAACGGATGGACTTCCAAATTACTATGGGAAGCAAGACAAAATGTACCCCTATAGGAAAAGGGACTGTAGCATTTCAGATAGAAGCAGGAGAGAGTCTTTGAACCACTAATTTGTTGCATGTGCTAGGTATGGGAATTAATTTACTTTTAGTATCTCAATTGCAGGACAAGGGATATGACGTATACTTTATCGGAAGAAGATTCTATGTCAAGCATCCAAGCTGGAAGAAGAAGGCTTAGATTGGGACTGGAAGCAACAGATTATACAAGTTTCAACTTGAGTCTCCAATGGCACACTGATAGGCAGCTATCTCAGCGGCGAATCAGATCTGAGTGAATTATGACATAAGTGAATGGGGCACCTACACCATGGAGTTGTTGAATTTGATGACTAAAATTTTTCCTGCAATCCCAACCTGGTTTTAATTTCACCTTATCACTCCCATTCAGTTAAATGCCCTTTCCCATAAACATACATTCAACATATAGAATTCTGGAAATGAAATTTTCAGATTAAAACACATGGGACTGTCAACACATGCTGAAAATAAATATGGACATAAACAAACCAACAACACAAAAATAAATACACAGATTTTGGTCAACTTAGACCCAAGCAAAACACACAGGTTTTGGTCAACTTAGATCCAGGCAAAACCCCTTCAATCTTCTCCAGGGAAAACTTGTTAGAGAGCTCTTCAAATTTATTTATCTTTCAAGTTCAAGAAAAATATATTTGCAAACAAGACAAAATAGCAAAATACAACTTATCTCTTCAACCCAAAACTCCTTGAAAACCATGCCCACTTTGCCTCGATTTCCATGCCCACTTGAAGCTTTAAATATGTACTCTATGGATACGGACTGTATGGATTTCTGTACCACTGTATGGACTACACGGATTTTTTTTTTTCAAAAAATTTTCTCGAACTACATGCAGCTCAACATTAAATGATGTTCGTACTGTACCTTCTGTTGTCTTCTATGCCTTGATTTTCGTGCCCAACTTTGTCCAGAAATCACTCCTTCAGCTTGCAGCAACAAATTTCTCCTTCAAAACTTTTCTCCAGCCCTCAACCTCCTTTCTCCAATCTGCTCATGAAGAAAGATTGCAATCTCTCTTTTCTTTCCCCCTTTTGTTTCCCTAAATAACTTTTTGACAACCCTAAGTTCTAATGGCTTAGATTCGTTTAGATCAAGGGATAAGAATAAATGTGCATTTAATTCTCACTTTCTATTTTTTAACTCACCCATTAAATAAAGTACCCACATTGTAATTTATGTCTAAAGTCACATTTCACTTTATAATTTAACATTGACTTTACCAGTTATAAAGTCACTTTTACTTTATAAAGTCGCACATAGGAAAATAATTATTTTGGACACTTCTCCCGAGGTAGAGACTAACCAATGGGAAATCACTTGTCCAAGGTACATTAAAAATCAACACTCCCTCTTACCGAGGAAAGTGTTTCTCACCACACCCATCTTGTCCCTGAAATGAACATGCTTGCCTCTTGGCAAGGACTTCGTGAGAACATCGACCACCTGCTCATCTGTCGATATATACTCCAGCTTCATTGCCCCCTTCTATACATATTCCCTGATGAAATGATATCTGATGTCAATGTGTTTTGACCTGTCATGAAACATTGGATTCTCCGATAGTTTAGTGCAACTCTGATTATCATAGTGAATAATCGTTGATCTCAACTCTTGATAAAATAGGCCATACAACAACTTGCAAAGCCAAATGGCCTCACAACTAACCTGGCCAGCGGCCATAACTCAACCTCAGAAGAGCTCAAAGCAACTGGCTTTTGCTTTTGACTGAACCACGACACAACTGGCAAACCCAATCTGAAGCAACACGCAAAAATGCTTTTCCTGTTAGAAGCACACCCTTCCCAACCTGAATCTGTGTAACTTGCCAGCGTCACTCCATCTCCCCACCTATAGTCCAGACCATAATCAACATTCCCCTGCACATAGCGAAGAATGTGTTTTGCAACTACCCAGTGCACCCTCCTGGGCTCAACCATGAACTGGCTAAGTGTGTTCATTGCAAAGCATATATTTCGCCTAGTGTTGACTAGATACATCGGGGACCCAATAAGCTGCCTATATAATGTGGGATCCACCAAACTAGAATATGAAGCATGAAGCTTCTTCCAGTTGGTTATCATAGGCATAGACATGGGTCTATAGTCTGCCATGTGAAATTTTCTCAACACATCCACAGGATACTGCCCCTGCCCCAAAAAGATATGTCACTCCTCTTGCCACACCTCAAGCCCCAACATGTAATGCATCAATCCAATTTCCTTCATCTCGAACTCCATAGCAAGATCCTCCGTGCAACCACTAATCACTCTCTTTGCCCTAGTAATGAACAAGTCATCAACATATAGCACAAGAATGAGCGGATCATCCCCTACAACAATGTAGTATAGGTTCGAATTTGCATTAATCTGTGTGAAACCCATCTGCTGCAAGTAAGTATCAATCCTCGAATACCAAGCTCTCGGAGCTTGCTGAAGTCCGTAGAGTGCTCGCCCCAACTGGCATACATGGGTCTCTCGCCGAAGTGCCTCAAAGCCCTGTGGCTGCTCAACCTACACCTCCTCCTCTATAACTTCGTTTAGAAATGCAATCTTCAGATCCATTTGATGGATCTGCCAACCCATTTCTGCAACAATAGAAATAAGTGACTGAATGGAAGTGTACCAAGCTACGGGAGCGAAGGTCTCATCATAGTCAACTCCCTTTATCTGTGAGAAAACTTTAGCCACAAACCTCACCTTGAACTTCTCAATGTTTCCATCCGCAACATGCTTGATCTTGTAGAGCCACCTAGAAGTCACAACTAACTTGCCCTCAGGCCTAGGCACCACCTCCTAGACATTGTTCTTAATGAAAGAGGCATACTCCTACACCATTGCCTTTTTCCATACCTCCTCGCTGGCAACCTCCTCATAGCTAGTAGGTTCAGAGTCAACAATGTTGGTAGCCTTGGCTACATAACTGCAAAACCACTTAGGTGGCACACTCTCCCTGTTCACCCTCTTCGGAGGACCAATGGACTTCATTTCCTTCAAGGTATCTTGAAGCCACTTGGGCCTCCTCTTCCTTGAAGAAGCTTCCCCATAGGGAACCTCATCCTCTACCCCCCAGTTTGGTTAACCTGAAGGTCTACCAACTAACCCTGTACCAGGCTACTAGCACCTGTCCTCGAAGAACCTGTGCTTGTGTCAGCTGAAGTGCCATGTGAAATCTGTACTAGTGGACTCCCTAAAGAAGTGCTCGGTGAACTCGTCACTGGTGCCCCAGATGTCACTGACATTGAAGTACCTCCTGTACCAGTCGATCCAGAACCCTAAGGTCCTACTCCCTGTACCTGACCTCGCTGCTAAGGAGAAGTCTGTGACTCTCTCTCATCATACTCCCATGATCTCGGATAGGCCCTCTCCTCCTCAAACTTCACATCCCTCCTCATCACCACCCTTCATTTAGAAGGAATGAAGATTTGATAGGCCTTCGAAGTCTCGTTATAACCCATTAAGATACCCTTCTCTGCTATGGGTTCCAGCCTCGTCCTCTGTTCCTTGGGGATATAAGAATATGTGAGACATCCAAAGATACGAATATGTCCCACATGAGGCTTCTCTCCAGTGAAAGCCTCCTCCGCAGTCATATTCCCCAATACTCTGTAAGAACTCCTGTTCCGAAGATAAACAGGAGTATTGCAGGCCTCAACCCACAAAAACAAAGGCAACCCCTGATCATGAATCATTGCTCTAGCAGCCCCAACAATAGCTTTGTTCTTCCTTTCAGACACCCCATTCTGCTAGGGGTTGTAAGGAACTGTGAACTCTCTCCTAATGCCCTCCTGTGCACAGAAGTCAGATAACCTACCATCGATGTGCTCACCACCATTGTCTGAACTCAATACCCGAATCTTCCTACCAGTCATGATCAGCGACTAAAGACCTCACCCTTGGTCTTCAGGAAATATATTCAAGTCCTCCTAGAGTAGTCATCAATGAATATAACATAATCCTCATAACCACCCAAAGACACATGAGACATACGACCACTAACATCAGTATGAATCAAGTGTAGTATACTTGTAGATCTGCTGTTGCTCGCTGGGAATGGTAACTTGGTTTACTTGCCCAAAGCACACCCTCTGTAGACCTCACAATGCTCGAGATTGAAATCAGGAACTCCAATAGTGATCTCCCTCAAAACTCTCAAAGCTCCATGATGCATATGCGCCATCCTCCAGTGCCATAACTCACACAAGTCTCTACTGCTGGTGGTACTAGTGTGAGTGCTACCAAATGTGCTACTCACCAATGCTCCTGCCAACTAAAAACTGAACGTGTATAGTTTCCAAGAGCAGACTCCAATCACTTTGGCCAAAGTGATGGAAGCTCCCCTGGGATGCATCAATACCTGCCCTCTTGAGAAAGTGACGTCAAATCCCTTCTCCTCCATAGTAGACACTGAAATCAAGTTCTTCTTCATCCCCGGAACATACAAAACATCCATGACCTTTAAAGGAGGCAAAGTGTCCCTCTCAAATGTCATAGTCCCCACACCAACAACTCTCACAGTGCGGTCATCTCCTAGTACAATCTCAATATCAAGTGCCCTCTCTACAAGCTTTGAAAAGAACTCTCGTCCACCTGTCATATGATGTGCTAGATGTATAAGTAATAAATGCAAATTCCCTGTCAAAGTGTGAAGCAAACTACTACACCACTGCTGAAGCTGCAGTACCCTTCTTCCCTTTGTTTTTCCCCTCACAATACGTAGCAGCATAGTGTCCCATCTTCTGACATGCCCAACATTTGACTTTAGACATATCCACATCTTTCTTCTTCTTCTTCTCCTTTCCCTTAGCCCCATCTAATGAGGCCCCTTTCTTGGCCTTCCCTTTGTTCTTCCCCCTGGCTGTCAAGGCTACATCTTCCTCATCTGCTATCTTCACCCCACTAATGCCAGTCTTTTGCATCTCATGCTGCACACAATCATCCCAGAATCTGTCCTAATTGGGAAGATTATCTCTAGAGGTAATAGCATCTCCAAAGACCTCCCAAGACTTAGGAAGTCTCGCTATAGCTATCCTGAATAACAATGTGGGTGCAACTGCCTCACTAATAGCAGTCAAATCATCACATACCTGTTTGACCCTGCCAAGATAATGGACTACACTTTCGGCTTTTGTCCTGATTTTCTTCAATTGTTCTTTGAGTACCATCTTCCTGCTCTCATTGGTACTCTGATGTTGATCAATGGTTGTCATTGATGTCAACCCAAGCAACACCAAGGGCTACCTCGATCTTGCATAGGAATTTTGACTTGACAACTTACTATATCCTGAGTCAAGGATATTTTGGATGGTTTCTATTTATCAAGATGTTTCCGTTGATATATGGCATGCCACATAATTCTTCACGGTTTGACATATATTCGTGTTTGAAGTTAGTAACCCCAATTAGTGCGCTAAAACCCCATGGGGTTGTGGCATGACACTAATCATGGGTTGTGGTCATTGAATTGTCAATAATTAATAACTTTTTAAGCTCGTAATATCTCTCCAACGTTCACTTGTTGAATACCCTCTCAACCTAAGCATTTATATAAATTGTGACCCTCATATCCTCCTCTTGTAAGGATTTCGCTACTTATAACATGCCATCGTGGCATTTTCGCTATATCTTTTTTTTCCACGAAGTTTCAGATGCTGAAACTAAAAACCCATTTGGGTGAAATCCTGATGAAGCTCATGTTCGAATTTCAGATATTGGTTCGCTATATTTTCGAAGATATGATCCGAGGAAGTTAGGGTTTTTGGAGGCTCCCGAATTTCATGTCAAACAGGTGACCTTGGGAAAACCGTCATAACTTTTTCTCTGAGCATTGGATTCAATTTTTGTAAAAAGTGACAGAAAGAGTATGGGCTGTAGATTGCTGTATATCGTTTTTAGGACCAAAGGTTGAAACAGTGACACGTGGCACTTCGTACAAGTTCACTCTACTGAACCAGTGTATAATCATGTCATTGTAGGAGATTGGGCATAACTATTTCTTGAAGAATCCAATGTTGAGCAAACCTACGCAATTGGAAAGAGGACTCAGAGGGCTACCACAGGACGAAATTTCAGACCTTGGAGATCTGAAATTACACAGATACAATAGATTCAATATCGAGCTTCTAGAAGGCAGGAAAAAATATGCATTCAAGGATCATTGCAGTAAGGACAACACATCAACAATCAAGGGTAACTCTGTTACAACAAGGTATGTATGATTAATTTTTGAATTTTAATTTGATTATCATCTCTGACATGTGTTTTTGCAGGACAGTGTAAGTATTTTGTATGTATGTTTGATTGGGTTTTGTTCATAAATGTTGAATGTATTTACATTTGAATTTTGAATATTTCTCTAACATATGATTTGCAGGACAGTGTAAGTATTTTGTTTGTATACTGGTTTGGGCCTTGCATGTGCAGGAAGGAGGACACAATAGGAAAACTCAGACACATACTAGAAGGACGATGCAACACCAAAGTACCATTACTTGAAGCAAGCACAACAATACCTCAGCAGCTGATAGTGTTCAAAGAAGCAATGTCAATTCAAGTATCAGGTCGTGTAAAAAGTTAGTATTGTAAAAATCATCATTGGAAAATTGTAAAAGAGTCAATTTGCCTAGAGTTGGAGAGGCATTGTTGGGAGGTATAAGTGTCATTGTTGGATAATGTTATGGTTGGGATGCAGGTCATAGTGTGATTGGGTGATTGGTCTAGTTCAAGAAAATCATTGTGGATCATATTGTATCGTGGATCATTGTCCCTGGTACGGGAGTCCACACTCTTGTCTTATTTCTGAACATTATAGGGTGGCAGGGAGGTGCTAGGTTGGTGCATGAAGTCAGCTATAGGTTGGAGCCTGTGAACACTTCAGGGTGGTAGGTTGGTCTAGGATGTCGGGGCATCCATTCAGTTGACTACTGAAGAAACTAGGGTGTTGGGGCATCCTTTCAGTGGGAGCTGGAGAATAATGCTTTCCTAGAATTCTAGGAAGTTTTACTTTTCATTTCAGTTGGGGTTGAAGATTAAAGAATTTATTAGAAAAGCGTTCTGTGGTTTTTGACCCCAAGGGGGTTTTCCACATAAATTCGTGTGGCTATTGTGTTGTATTGTTTACTGTTGTTACTGGATAAACATCAAGAATAATTGAAGATTAACTATTGCTCTGAAAATATTTAAAAAGTGCTAATTGATAAGAAACACTGATTCACCACCTTAGAGGAAAAAGAAGAATGAAAAATGTGCTATCGCTCTCAATGCAAAACAACAGAAATGTTTGGTATGTCGATAGTGGTTGCTCAACTCATATGACTGGAGATAGGAATAAGTTCATATCCTTGAAGGAAAAGAAGGATGGAGCAGTGCCTTTTGGAAATGACGGGTCTTCAAACGTCATAGGAATAGGTACAGTCACACTTGGAAGCAAGAATGCATTAGAAAAAGATGTGTTGTTGGTTGAAAATATGAATCACAATCTGCTCAATGTTGGACAAATGTGCGATCAAGGACACACGATGTTATTTAACTATAAGAAATGTGAAATCGTTAAAGGAAAGTTCGATAAACTTGTGGCTACAACAAGTAGAGCTCCAAATGACATATATATTTTGGATGAGACACCTAAAGGGTGATTTTTGGCGAAAGAAGACGAAAGTTGGTTATGGCACAAACGAATGGGACATATAAATTTTGACAATTTGGTCAGGATCGGCAAGAAGGAAGCAGTAAGAGAAATGCCTAAAATTTCAAAACCCACCAATACGATATGTGAATCTTGTCGGCACGGCAAGAAAACAAAAGTTGAGTTCAAGAGAAAAGAGCACTTTGCATCACGTCCATTGGAATTTGTACATACTTATCTATGTGGTCCTATGCGAACAAAAGGTTTAGATGGAGAACTATATTTTATGCTAATGATAGATGATTACACCAGAGTGATTGTGGTCAGCTTCTTAAAGAAAAACACTGAGGCATTCAAATATTTTAGAATCTACAAGGAATTGGTCGGAAATGAAATTGATTTGAAGATTAAATGTCTGAGATCAGATAATGGCAGAGAATTCACTTCCAATTTATTTCAGCAGTACTGTGATGAAAATGGAATAAAAGGGCAATTATCAACAGCCATAACACCGCAGCAAAATGGAGTTGTTGAAAGAAAAAACAAAACTGTACAGGAAATGGCCAGAACAAAGTCAAATGACTCAAAATTAGATGATAAATTCTGGGTTCAAGCAATCGATATAGCTGTATTCATTATAAACAGAGGTTTGCTAAGGAACAATTGTAACATGACTTCATACGAATTATGGAAAGGAAGACCGACTAACATCAAATACTTCAAAATTTTTGGAAGCAATGATGACAGATTAAGTAAAAAATTTGCCACAAAGATGCAAAGTGAGTTTGAAATGACTCTAATTGGCGAGCTGACATATTTTTTAGGGCTTCAGATATCTCAGCAGGATAAAGGAATTATTATATATGAAACCAAGTACATCAAGGAAATGCTCAAGAAATTCAAGATGGAAGATTGCAAGCCTGTCCTTACCCCAATGGTAACAAGTTGCAAGTTAAGTTTAGATGATTCGTCAAAGGATGTGGACTAGAGGTTGTATAGATCTATGATTGACAGTCTTCTATATATCAGAGCTTCTCGGTCAGACGTAATGTAGGCAGTTGGACAAGTAGCAAGATTCCAACCAGCACCAAAATCTCATATTATTGCCGTCAAAAGAATTCTTCGATATCTTAAGGGCACAACAGAATATGGTTTATGGTGTCCCAAAGGAAATAATCTAGTTATCCAAGCTTATACATATGCAGATTGGGCAGGAAGTGTTGATGATCGAAAGAGTACCAGTGGCGCATCATTCTATCTAGGTAGTTGCCTTGTTTCATGGTTAAGTAAAAAGCAATCTTCAATCTCGTTATCCATAGCAGAAGCAGAATATATCGCGACAACAACCTGTTGTACTCAAGTTCCATGGATGAAGCAAAATTTGTAAGATCCTCAAGTCAAGTTTGATGAGCCTATTCCCATATTTTGTGATAACAGTAATGCCATTAGTATCTCCAAGAATCCCGTGATGCATTCCAAAACAAAGCACATTTCGATCAAATATCATTTTGTTAGAGAACAGGTCACCAAAAATAATATCAAGCTTGAACATGTTGGGACAAAGGAACAAATTGCTGACATCTTTACCAAACCATTACCTCGTGAAGCATTTGAGTATCTTCGCCTAAAGCTTGGGATTATCCCAAGTTCTCATTAGACTCTTTCTCTTATTTAACTAAGTAAAAAAAAGGGGGGGACTTGAGGTGTGTACAGGTCCGTAGGATGACGTTTGTCAGGGTGAGTTACCATTTGCCATTGATGAAAAAGGGGAGAGAATGTTGTAGGAAGAGGTGTCATGATCGCAGGGGGAGTAGTTGTGTTGCCATCAATGCCAAAGGAGGAGATTGTTGATCAGTGGTTGTCTTTGATGTCAACCCAAGTAGCACCAGGGGCTACCCCGATCTTGCATAGGAATTTTGACATGACAATTTACTATATTCCGAGTCAAGGATATTTTGGCTGGTTTCTAATTGTCCAGATGTTTCTGTTGATATATGGCATGCCACGTAATTCTTCACGGTTTGAGAGATATTCATGTTTGAAGTTAGTAAACCCATTTACTGGGCTAAAACCCCATGGGGTTGTGTCATGACACTAATCATTGGTTGTGGTCATTGAATTGTCAATAATTAATAATTTTTTAAGCTCCTAATATCCCTCCAACATTCACTTGTTGAATATCCTCTCAACCTAAGCATTTATATAAATTGTGACCCTCATATCCTCTTCATGTAAGGATTCGGCTACTTATAACAGGACATCGTGGCATTTTCGCTATATCTTTTTTTCCTGTGAAGCTTTAGATGCTAAAACTAAAAACCCATTTGGGCGAAATCCTCATGAAGCTCATGTCCAAATTTCAGATATTGGTTCGCTATATTTTCGAAGATATGATCTAAGGAAGTTAGGGTTTTTGCAGGCTCCGAATTTCATGTCAAACAGGTGACCTCGGGAAAATTGTCATAAATTTCTCTCTAAGCATTAGATTCAAGTTTCATAAGAAGTGACAGAAAGAGGACAGGCTGTAGTTTGTTGTGTATCATTTTCAGGACCAAAGGTTGAAACAGTGACATGTTGCACTTCGTACAAGTTCGCTCTACTGAACCAGTCTATAGTCAGGTCATCGTAGGATATTGGGCATAACTATTTCTTGAAGAATCCAATGTTGATCAGACCTACAGGTTTGGAAAGAGGACTCGGAGGGCTACTATAGGACGAAATTTCAGACCTTGGAGATCTGAAATTACACAAATACAACAGATTCAGTATCGAGCTTCTAGAAGGCAAGAAAAAATATGCATTTAAGGATCACTGTAGTAAGGACAACACATCAACAGTCAAGGATAAGTCTGCTACAACAAGGTATGTATGATTAGTGTTTGAATTGTAATTTGAATATCATCTCTGACATGCGTTTTTGCTGGACAATGTAAGTATTTTGTATGTATGTTTGATTGGGTTTTGTTCATAAATGTTGAACATATTTACATTAGAATTTTGAATATTTCTCTGATATATGGTTTGCAGGACAGTGTAAGTATTTTGTTTGTATATTGGTTTGGGTCTTGCATGTGTAGGAAGGAGGACACAGTAGGTCAACTCAGACACATACTAGAAGGACGATGCAACTCCAAAGTACCATTACTTGAAGCAAGCACAACAATACCTCAGCAGTTGCCAGTGTTTAAAGAAGCAGTGTCAAGTCAAGTATCAGGTCGTGTCAAAAGTCAGTATTGTAAAAATCATCATTGTAAAATTGTAAAAGAGTCATTATTGGAAAAGAGTTAATCTACCTAGTGTTGGAGAGGCATTGTTGGGAGGTATAAGTGTCATTGTTGGATAATGTTATGGTTGGGTTGCAGGTCATAGTGTGATTGGGTGATTGGTCTAGTTCAAGAAAATCATTGTGAATCATATTTTATCGTGGATCATTGTCCCTGGTATGGGAGTCCCCACACTCTTGTCTTATTTCTGATCATTATAAGGTGGTAGGGAGGTGCTAGGTTGGTGCATGAAGTCACCTACAGGTTGGAGCCTGTGAACACTTCAGGGTGGTAGGTTGGTCTAGGATGTCGTGGCATCCATTCAGTTGACTACTGAAGAAGCCAGGGCATTGGGACATCCTTCCAGTGGGAGCTGGAGAAGAATGATTTTCTAGAATTATAGGAAGTTGTACCTTTCATTTCAGTTGGGGCTGAAGATTAAAGAATTTATTAGAAAAGCGTTCTGTGGTTTTTGACTCGGAGGGGGTTTTCCACCTAAAATTCGTGTGCCTATTATGTTCTATTGTTTACTGTTGTTACTGGATAAACATCAAGAATAATTGAAGATTAACTAATGCTCTGAAAAGATTTAAAAAGTTCTACTTGATAAGAAATATTGATTCACACCCCCTCTCAGTATTTCCAACACTCTAATAGAGAGTAGTTAGAGTTGTCCACATTCGTTATGCATATGTGTTTCCTCTTACCTGAGGAACCACATGATCCTTCAGATTGTCCATCAAAATCCATTTTGCCTTTGCATTATTTTTTGGGAATTCAACAAGCTCATCTTTAGCAGTAAGAGGTACAACCTCTTGCCACACTATGTCCCAAATCGCTGCCTCCTCAAACACTGTCTGAATTATGTCCTTCCAAACAGCATAGTTGGATATCCTATACAGTCAGTCCTCTATCCTTAAGAACATGACCATAATTGTTGTCCAAAATTTACCAAACCAAGAAAATGGAGAAATGAGCTTTCTAGCACACCTTACTGTCCCAAAAGTTCAATCTGTGAAATTTCACCTTGCTCTCCCAAAATATCAGTTTGTTGTCCAAAAATTTAGTTTGTTGTCCAAACCACTGTTTGTTGTCCCAAACTACTGTTTGTTGTTCAAACTGCAATTTTCAACTTGTAGCTCTGATGCCATGTTGAAATTTTATGACTAAAAAGTTTCCTGCAATCCCAACTCGGTTTTAATTTCTTCTTATCACTCTCATTCAGTTAAATGCCCTTTCCCATAAACGTACATTCAACATATAGAATTCTGGAAATGAAATTTTCAGATTAAAACACATGGGACTGTCAACGCATGCTAAAAATAAATATTCACATAAGCAGACCAGCAACACAAAAATACACATATTTTGGTCAACTTAGACTCGGGCAAAACCCCTTCAATCTTCTCCGAGGAAACCCTGTTAGAGAGCTCTTCAAATTTATCTATCTTTCAAGTTCAGGAAAAATACATTTGCAAACAAAAAAAAACAACAAAATACAACTTATCTCTTCAGCCCAAAACTCCTTGAAAACTGGGCCCACTTTGCCTCGATTTCCATGCCCACTTGAAACTGAAAGTATGTACTGTACAGATACGGACTGTACTGTATGGATTTCATACGGATTTTTAAATTATTTTTTTCAAAAACTTCTCTCGAATTGCGTGCATCTCACAACATTAACTGATGTTTGTACTGTACTTTCTGTTGTCTTCTATGCCTTGATTTACATGCCCAACTTTGCCCAGAAATCACTCCTTCAACTTGCTACAACAAATTTCTCTTTCAAAATTTTTCTCCAGCCTTCAGCGTCCTTTTCTCCAATCTGCTCATGAAGAATGAATGCAGTCTCTCTTTTCTTTTCCCCCTTTTGTTTCCCTAAATGACTTTTGGGCAACCCTAAGATCTAATGACTCAGATTCATTTAGATCAAGGGATGATAATAAATTTGCATTTAATTCTGTCTTTCTCTTTTTTAATTCACCCATTAAATAAAGTACCCACATTGTACTTTATGTCTAAAGTCACTTTTCACTTTATAATTTAACATTGACTTTACCACTTATAAAGTCACTTTCACTTTATAAAATCACACTTAGGAAAAGAATTATTTTGGACACTTTTCCCTAGGTACATACTAACCCATGGGAAACTACTTGTCCAAGGTACATTAAAATTCAACAAGAGCTCTGAGAATGCTCAAAGGAACAGTTACGGGAGTTCCAGTTCTTAGTACCAAACATGATGACGTGTGAAGTGGGTACGTTTTAGGCAAATACACTAAAGCATCATATTCCAGGAGCAACAATAGGGCGAAAAGTGTATTGGGACTAATACACTCAGATATTTGCGGACCTATGTCCACTAGAGCTCTTGGTGGAAGTGAATATTTTGTCACTTTCATAGATGACCATCCCAGGAAGACTTGGATTTACTTCCTTAGGCCAAGGATGAGGTCTTTGATCAGTTTAGAGAACTCAAAGCTCTGGTAGAAAACCTGATTGGGAAGAAAATTAAAGTATTGCGTCCAGATAACGGTGGTGAATATACTGATAAAGAATTCACAGACTTCTGTGCAAGGGGGGGCATAAGAAGAAAATGGACGGCTCCTTACAATCCGGAGCAGAATGGAGTTGCAGAACGAAAGAACAAGACTATTGTTGGGGAAGAAAAGGCAATGTTGTATGACTAGGATCTGCCTATATTTCCGTGCGCAAAAGCATGCAACACAACTGTATATATCTAGAACAGGGCCCCTCACAGAGCATTGGGCAAGACAATGCCCGAGAGTGTCTTTACAGGGACGACGACGGAAGTAAGTCACCTCAGGATTTTTGGGAGTGTGGCGTATTGTCATGTCCCAGATGAGAAGAGAAAATTATATCAGATTGCTAAGAAAGGGTATCCGTGGGATATAGCAAGACATCCAAGGCGTATAGAATCTACACTCCGAGAAATAGGAAAATGGTAGTAAGGAGGGATGTGAAATTCATGGAGGATCGAGCCTTCAAAAATCTCGTGAAATGCCTACCGAAGAACAATCTGAGGATGAATCTCTTGTCCAACGGCAGCTAGGAGAAGATCCAACAGAGGGACAACTATTAGGATCTAGCACTGTGACTGGCAATAGCATTTCGTCAAGAGAAGAAAATCTAGATAGCTTGCAGTAGATGGGACAACAGGAAGAAGAGATGATTGAGCCACCCACTAACAGTAGCAGAATTAACAGAAAATTACGACAAACACTGAGGGACGCAGAGGAGTTTGTTGGGGATCCTAGAACCGAGAAAAGGCAACGTAAACAGCCTGGCAGATACCAAGCATTGGTAGCTCAAGTTGAAGAGCCCTCTAGCTTTCAAGAGGCCGCACAACATTAAGTTTGGATGGATTCTATGGTAGAGGAGTACAACTCTATCTTGACCAATGATGTCTGGGAAGTCGTACCTAGACCACAAGACAGATCAATTGTAGGTTCAAGGTGGATCTACAAGATCAAGTATACAGCAGACGACAGTGTAGAGAAGTACAAGGCCAGGTTCGTGGCTAAGGGGTATGCTCAGAAGGAAGGGATAGACTATGAAGAAACGTTCGCCCTGGTAGCCATATATACCTCTATCATATCCATTATATTCCTTGCCGCGCAAATGGGATGGGAGATTCACCAGATGGATGTTAAGACTGCATTCTTGATTGGGGTGATAAAGGAAGAGGTTTACATCGAACAACCAGAAGACTTCGAAACACATGAGAAGAAAACTCATGTATGCTGGCTTAAGAAAGCCTTGTATGGACTTAAACAAGCACCTAGAGCATGGTATAGTCGAATTGATGGATACTTGCAGTAGATGAATTGATGGATAATTGCAGCAGATGGGATTTTTCAAGAGTGACGTTGATCCCAATCTCTACTATCTCACAGTAGAGAATGAGCCTCTGATTTTGATTTTGTATGTAGATGATTTGTTTTTGACATGATCATCTAGGCTCATCAATGACTGCAGGAAGAATCTAGCAGAAGAATTCGACATGAAGGATTTGGGGTTGATGCACTATTTTTTAGGATTGGAAGTTTGGCTGCAAAAGGGGGAAATTTTCTTTGGGCAAGGGAGATACACTATGGAAATTCTAAAGAAATTTAGAATGCAAGAGAATAGACCCATGGCTACTCCAATGATCACCAATTGGAAGAAAATTGATGCATATGAAGATAAGGAAGTGGACTCCACCTTGTACAAGCAGCTCATAGGGTCTCTCATGTATCTGGTCAACTTTGAAATTTTCATGAAGGAAAAATATTTATGCAATACTTGGTTTATTTCTCCTACTTATGAGATAAGTTATTTACAGATGCTTCAGTAAATTATGAAATAAACACATTTGCAAATCTTCACTATCATCAAGAGCATAAGAACAGAAAGATAAATTACACAAGTAGCACAATAGAAACAACCATATGAACACAGTTATTTTTGGACAATTGTCCCCGGAAAAACCCAATGTGGGAAAACCGGTGCAAGAGATGAGGGTTTTGTATTTATCTTCAGAAATGGAAAGTACATTTAGAAGAGTCCGATGAGTAGAGAAAATTAGCAAACACCTGGCTGAATTTTCTGGAACCTCTAGACAAATTTCAAACCCTCGGGGTGACCTCCTTCACCCTCTGCATCATCTAGCGTGAGAGCTTTGCACAGTCTCTCCCTGGACTGCGTGATTCTACGTGGAGGGGGTCTTACTGCTGATCAACTCATCCTTCCCTTCATCCTCCTGACTTCTACTTCCCGATAACGATTTCTGGGTTCTCTAGATAACTGTTGTCCAAGCGTCTATACCAAAATGAGACTTAGAACACTTCCCGATGCTATAGAAATCAACACTCCCTCTTAGCGAGGAAAGTGTTTAAGCAAGATACCGCTGCACTGCTCTGACTCTATAATATCTGCTGCGTTGATGTTGTCCTGGGTACTGCCCCTCATCTCTGCACTGCTGCTTCCTGTACTGTTGCCTCGTGACACTGCTTCTGCCACTGCAGCATTCGTACTGCAACTCCCTCTTCTTCTGAAGATCGCCCTTTCCTCTAGTGGAAAGGGTTCTTGACCATCCCTATCTTCTCTCTAAAGTAAGTGAATTTGATCTTACTTAGAGCCTTTGTGAGGATATATGCCGCCTGTTCTCCTGTAGGAGTGTATCACAATTGTACTGCTCCCCTCTAGCCATAGTCCCTGATGACGTGGCACTGAATGTCAATGTGTTTCGATCGGTCATGAAACACAGGATTTTCAGAGAGCTTAATGCAACTCTGATTATCACACATAAACCCAGTCGGTTCCATCTACTTCTTGAGCAGGTTCAAGAGTAACTTGCGGAACCATATGGCCTCGCACGAAGCTATGCTTGCTGCCATGTACTCTGCCTCGGCTGAGCTCAGTGCTACGAACTTCTGTTTCCTGCTGCACTAAGAGGTCATTCCTGATCCGAGACTGAAATAGTACCCACTGGTACTTTTTCGATCCACTGTGCTTCCAGCCCAATCTGCATCTGTGAACCCACTCATCTGGACCTCATTGTCTTTGATGTACTTCAACCCATACTCGATTGTCCCTCTCAGGTATCTGAGAACATGTTTGGTTGCTTCCCAATGAGCCCTCCTTGGTTCCACCATGAACTGATTGAGGGTATTCACTGCATAACAGATGTCTGGTCTACCATTGACGAGATACATCAATGATCCGATGAGCTGTCTATACAAGGTGGGATCAGCCTCATCATCCTCCGATGTGTCTATCTTCTTCCAGATAGTAATCATTGGTGTGGCCATGGGTCTACAATCTTCCATTTGAAATTTCTTCAGGATTTTTGTCGTGTATCTTCCTTGACCTAGGAAGATTTCCCCTTTCTGCTGCCAGACTTCTAAGCCAAGAAAATAGTGCATCTGCCCCATGTCCTTCATGTCGAATTCTATCGCCAGATTCTCCTTCCAGTCTTTGATGAGCTTGGATGATCCGGTCAAAAACAGATCATCCACATAAAGTACAAGAATAAGCGGCTCATCTCCTACTCTCAAGTAGTAGAGGTTGGGGTCTGCGTCACTCTTGATGAACCCCATCTTCTGCAAGTAGTTATCAATTCGTCCATACCATGCCCTCGAGGCTTATTTTAAACCATACAAGGCTTTCTTAAGCTTGCAAACATGAGTCTTTTTCTCATGTGTCTCGAAGCCCTCTGGTTGTTCTATCTACACTTCCTCCTCTATCACCCCATTCAAGAACGCTGTCTTGACATCCATCTGGCGAATTTCCGATCCCATTTGCGCAGCCAGAGAGATGACGGATATGATAGAAGTGTAGTGAGCTACTGGGGCAAAGGTTTCCTCATAATCAAAGCCTTCCTTCTGTGCATACCCCTTAGCTACAAATCTTGCCTTGAACTTCTCTATGCTACCATCTGTAGCATATTTAATCTTGTAGATCCACCTGGATCCTACAACTGATCTATCCTGTGATCTAGGGACTACTTCCCAGACATCATTCGTCATGATGGAGCTATATTCCTCCACCATGGCATCCACCCATACTTGATGCTGAACTGCTTCCCGAAAGGTGGACGGTTCACCAACCTGAGCTACTAGTGTCTGATATCTGTCTGGTTGCTTCCTTATCCTCTTTCCTTCTCTAGGGGCTCCAACAAGTTCTTCTGCATCCTTAAGAATTTGTTGAAGTTCTCTGCTCGGTCTCCCATCAATGGTGGGTGGTCTTACTTGCTCTCCTTCCTGTTCTTATTCGGAGGAGCTCTCCTCAAAATCATTGTGCCTTGGAGAGGCACTTGACCTATCCTCTGTAGGCCGTTGAGGCTGTACTAGTGGATCCTCCTCAATTTGCGTATTTGTGGCCATTTCTCGATATTTCCTAAAGGCTCTCTCCTCCAGGAATTTTACATCCCTTCTTACCACGATTTTCCTACTCTCTGGAATATAGATGCGATATGCCTTTTCATTCTCGCTATAGCCCATCAGGAAACCCTTTTCTGCAATTTCATCCAACTTTCTCTTTTTATCTGGAACATGGCAGTACACCATGCTGCCGAATATCCTGATGTGGTTCACTTCTGGCTTGTTTCCTATGAACACACTCTCGGGATTTACCTTCCCCAAGGCTCTATGACGAACTTTGTTCTGAATATATACTGCTGTATTGCAGGCCTCTACCCATAAGAATTTGGGCATGTCTTGGTCGTACAACATTGCCCTTGCAGCTTCTATTATGGTCCGATTCTTCCGTTTTGCAACTCCATTTTGCTCTGGATTGTATGGAGTTGTCCATTCTCTCTTGATGCCTTCCCTTGCACAGAAATTTGTGAAGTCTTTATCGATATATTCTTCACCGTTATTTGACCACAACTTCTTGATCTTCTTTCCTATAGAGTTCTCCACCAATGCTTTGAAATCTTTGAATCGATCAAAGACTTCATCTTTGGTTTTCAAAAAATAGATCCAAGTTTTTTTGGAATGATCATCAATGAAGGTGGCAAAATACTTTGCACCACTGAGAGCAGTTGTGGACATTGGACCGCAAATGTCAGAGTGTATTAACTCTAATACACCTTTGGTTTTGCTGCTGCTTCTTGGAAACGTTGCCTTAGCGTACTTCCCTCGTACGCATCCCTTGCAAACTTTGTCTTTCTTCGTGCTAAGTTCAAGAGCCCCTATGACAGTATTTTTGAGAATCCCCAAGGCTCCATGATGTAGATGCTCCATCCTTCTGTGCCATAATTCATTTAGATCTTTGTCATTTGTATTGCCAATCAGGGCTACCAGAGATTCAATTTGGAGCTTATATAGCTTGTGACTCCTTACTCTGATTTTTGCCTTTTTTCTCCAGCTAGGGTGTTTGACATAGACCTTATCTCTAATAAAGTATACGTCATAGTCCTTGTTCTGAAGTTGAGACACTGAGAGTAAATTCATCCCCATCCTTGGTACATGCAGAACATTTGTGGCTCGAATCGTGTTGCCATCTTCGGTTTGAAATGTTATGGTACCTCTCCCAATGGGGGTACATTTTGCCTTGTTTCCCATAGTTATCTGGAAATCCATCTGTTCTTCTTGATAGCTCGAAAAACATTCTCGAACCTCTGTCATATGAGCTGATGCTCCACTGTCAATATAACAAACACCTGAAGGAGCTGTGCCCGACACACAAGCAAGATCGTCCTCTAGTCTGGATGCCAACACTTTCACATCGTGTTCTCTCTGCATTTCTGCGTGCTCTGGAGGACTGCGTGAGTCCCTTTGACTACATATAAACCCTTCCAAGTGATGGATTTTTGGACCAGTAGTTTGAACATTGCGATAAAATCGCGATTTTTTCAAGAAAATGATTAAATCGCCAATTTTTTCCACAATTTTTTGAAAAAATCGCCAATCGTGAAAAAATCGCGATTTTTTTGGTAAAAATCATGGGCCTATCAAACAACGACCCTATAAGTTAAAAATCGATTTATTTTTTTTGTCATTTTTACAGCCCTCTCATTTTCCTGACACACCCTGTTGGCAGTTAATGGTAATGTTAAATTCTTAAAGTAAAAGTGTTTTTACTTAAATTTTTAACATTACCATGAAATGACTCAGGATGTTTAAGAGTGGTTTCGACCTCATTGGATTTCATATGGAGAAATTAGAATTTTAGATTTCACTCAAAATTCAGCAGACTTAATGGTTTTCAGGGTTTCATGGTTTGGGGATTTGCACTGTTTCCATTTGATTCTATTATGTGTAAGGTATGAGATTGGCATTTGATCAAGAGTATGAAGTCCTTTAAGAACCTTGATGTTGGTGGCATTGATTGTTGAACTTTGTTGATGTTGGTGGTATTGATTGTTGAACTCCCCTACTGTGGCCTTAACAAGAATGTACCCTTCACTCAAAGGAAAACAACTGGTTAGGCATGTTAATATTTTTCTACCGTATTTTAAGGTTGAGGAGATGAACCCTTCACTCAAACCAAAATCATTGGTTAGGCATGTTAAACTTTTTCAATTTCTATCATGTTATAAGGTTGAGCAATCCAAGTCTGAAGACTTTGAGCTAGATGATGTTTATGTATCTCTAGTTGATGATCCCATTTCTAGTAGCAATGAATCAATGATGAGTTTCATGAGGAGGAGGAGGAGGAGCAACAACAGGAGGAGGAGGTGACACCACCTACCCCTGCTACCGGTAGAGGACGTGGTCTGCCTCCTTTAGCTCCTGGTGCTTCAGGATCTGGAGCACAACAGAGTCCATTGCCAGCCCTGCCAGCTTCTTCGTCTAGAGGGAAAGCTGTTACATTTTCTCGCAAGAGGGGCAGAGGAAATCAGTAGTATAGGTTATTTGGTGCATTCCTTTGTATATAACATTATGACTCATGATATGAGATACATTATTATATTGTTTGTTGATATTTTGAGGTTGAGTTGAGACTCAGGACTTAGTATTCAGGACATGATTCACTATTATGTGTGATGTAGCACTAGACATGATATTACACGTCTTATATATTAGTTTTTTTTTTCATATTTATGTGTCAATGCATTTATTTTATGTTGTGGGTGCTTTAGATATTAAAAAAATTGAAAAAAATGAATATTTTTGTATGTGCCGAATTTTCCCTGATTTTTACCGATTTTTTCTCGGTTTTTACGATTTTTTCCGTTTTTTTCCCCTTGCTGATTTAATCTCGATCGCAATTTTCAAAACATTGCTTTGGACCATGGCAAAACCTACCTTTCTGTATTTAGCCCTTTGCTCTGATACCGTGTGAAATTTTCAAGAAGGAAAAATATTTTTGCAATACTTGGTTTATTTCTCCTACTTATGAGATAGGTTATTTACAGATGCTTCAGTAAATTATGAAATAAACACATTTGCAGATCTTCACTATCATCAAGACCATAAGAACAAAAAGATAAATTACACAAGTAGCACAATAGAAACAACCATATGAACACAATTATTTTTGGACTATTGTCCCTGGAAAAACCCAATGTGGGAAAACCGGTGCAGTAGATGAGGGTTTTGCATTTATCTTTAGAAATGGAAAGTACATTTACAAGAGTCTGATGAGCAGAGAAAATTAGCAAACACCTAGCTGAGTTTTCTGGAACCTCCAGACAAATTTCAGACCCTCGGGGTGACCTCCTTCACCCTCTACGCCATCCAACGTGAGAGCTCTATACAGTCTCTCCCTGGACTGCGTGATTCTGCGTGGGGGGGTATTGTTGTTGATCAACTCACCCTTCCCTTCGTGCTCCTGACTTCTGCTTCCCGATAACTGACTCATCCCTCCTCCTTCTGCTTCTGCAACCCTGCATCTATAATCTTACCCACTGAAATCGAATTCTCTTGCTTCAGAATCAATTCCCTTCGAGTACAAAGAGTGTCCCCAACTTGATTTCCAAATGGCCCTCAAGTCTCTTTTTATAGTCTTCTTGCTGATGAATCAACGACCAAGATTATATCGTTAATCAATGGCTCAGATTAAAAGGTGACTTGATCTTTGTTTTCTAGAAGATTCACACTCTACTCTATTAATACCCTTTAATTATTTAATTTCCCCAAGTTTAAACTTAGGGTCTAATAAAGTCATGTCCAAGTGGAATTTCCACAAACGATTTCCGGGTTCTTTGGATAACTGTTCTCCAAGCCTCTATACCAAAAATGAGACTTAGAACACTTCCCGATGCTATAGAAATCAACATCAACACCAGGGCAGACATTTGCTATGTTGTTAGCTATCTCAGCCAGTTCATTGTAGAACTAAAGAGGGCACACTGGGCAGCTGCTAAGCATGTTCTCGGATATGTGCGAGGAACAGTCGGATATGGATTAAAATACACCCAAGGCGATGACATCATTTTGCGTGGATTCACAGATACAAATTGGGCAGGAAGTTCAGTAGATCAGAAAAGTACCAGAGTACTGCTTCAACATTAGATTAGGTATGACCTCATGGTGGAGCAAGAAGCATAAGTTCGTAGCACTGAGAACAGCTGAAGCAGAGTATATGGCACCTAGCACAACTTTGTGTGAGGCCATATGGCTTAGAAAGCTGCTTGTGAATCTATTCAGAAGGAAGATGGAAGCGACCAATATTCTATGTGATAATCAGAGTCGCATCAAGCTCTCCAAAAATCCTGTTTTTCATGATCGGTCGAAACACATCGACATTAGGTGTCATTTTATTAGAGACTATGTTCAGCCGAGAGCAGTACAATTGTAGTATATTCCCATAGGAGATAAGGTAGCAGACATTCTCACCAAGGCCCTAGGGAGAACAATGTTTGTTCACTTCAAGGAAAAGATGGGGATGATTGAGAATTTGCTTCAAATGACGAATGAAACAACACTTAAGAGGGAGTTGTAGTATGGGTGCAGCAATGGCAATGGCAATGTCATGGACAATAGTACAGTAGCAGCAACAACGCAGTGGTTGATGGACAATTTGTCAGATATTAGCAGCGCAGATGATGCTTCAAGATCAGAGCAGTATGCAGCGAACATATTGTTAGAGCACCTTCCTTGCAAAGAGGGAGTGTTGATTTTTGATAGCATCGGAAGTGCTCTAAGTCTCAAAATTTGTGGAGAGGCTTAGACACATGTATTCCAAAGAACCCAGAAATCGTTTATGGAAATTCCACTCGGAACATGTTTGATCAAAATAATTAATTATTTTAATGGAGACCCTAAGACTAAACTTAGGGAAATTAAATATTAAAGGACATTAATAAAACAGAGTATGAATCTTCTAGAAAACACAGATCAAGTCAAGTTATAATCTTAGCCGTTGATTAGAGATCTAATCTCGACCGTTGATTTCTCAACAAGAACACTGTAAAGGAAGACTTGAGGGTCATTTGGAAAATACACCAAGGCAGATACTCAGTTGCCCGAGTAAATCGATTTTCTTAGTGGCCAAAGTTCAGCAAAAGAAAATCGATCTAGAGGGAGAGTTGCAGGTGGAGGAGAGGCAAAGAGGGTTCAATAGCAGTCTGGGGTGTAGGAACAGGTGACGTAGTGGCTAGAAGAAACAACGCAGGGGAAGGAAGGGAACAACGCAGAAGGGTGATGTTGTACCCACGCAGACCCAGCGAAGTGGTGACACAGGAGGGTCCTTCTAAGATCAATTCTCATCGGCGATTTTTTGAGAAGGTTCTCCAGTGTTATCATAGAAAGTTTCTCTTTGTTACTGCTAATTGTAAATTGTATAAGAAAATTACTGCTGAGTAATAGAAACCCTCATCTGCTGCATCGCTTTTCCTGCATTAGGTTTTTTAGGGGACAATTGTCCAAAATATCTGTGTCATTCGTGTGTTAATATTTTCCTTATTGTTTTGCTCAGTAATTATATGGTGAAGTCTGCATTTGAATTTATTTCGATATTTACTAAAGAGATTCCTGCAAATAACTTATTTCTGAATAATAAGTAGAAGAAATAACATCAGATAATGCAGTAGGATTTCAATTTGAAATTTTCACAAGCACTTCAGAACTGTGGTTAGTGAAGCTCAGATCACCTACAACACTGTGGTTAGTGAAGCTCAGATCACCTACAACACTGTGGTCTTCACCTTAAAATTGTGATAGTAATTCACCTGTGATAATACAACCAAGGTGATACAACTTTGGAGGCTAGAAGGGTTATATCTGTTTCGGTCATCTTTTGGAGAGCTCAAGAAAGTGCGGATTAAAGTGCTCAAACTTAAACATAACGTTGGAACCTTTCCCCAGTATCTCAGACCTGTGACACAAGCATCAGTATGGTTGAATACCTTGTGGAGAATTTAACAGTGAACTTAGGCCTATATCTCAACAATTGAAAGTCTTGTGGAGAGCTCGAGCTACAAAAATATTACAAGCACAGTGAGCTCAGACTTGTTGCTGCCCTTGTTGGAGAATACCTCAAACCTTTTGCTACCTTTGTTGAAGAGATACCTCAGTCCTGTGATTGATGGGCAGTGAACAGTGAAGAACATTGAAGGGGTATGGAGATTTGATCGAAGCCTAGAACAATGAATTTGGAAGCCTGTACAAGTGAAGAACTTGAAGATCTTGGACAGTGAGCATATTGAAAATCTGAAGCAGTCTTGTGGAGAAGATGATCAATTGTTGAAGTAAGTATTTCATACACTCTATTTGTTAAAAAGTTGAAGGGTTGGAGCCATAGGGGTTGGAGCCTCTAAAATGAGGTTGGAGCCTTGAGAAAGATAGGGTTGGATCCCTAGAGGTTGGAGCCTCATAAAGCCCAAGTTGGAGCTTGGCAATAGGTTGGACCCTCATGAACTGAAGGGTTGGAGCCCTCAAACATTATTGTACTCAAACTATTGTAAGAAGATGATTGGTGTCCTCATTTGTTCCTAATAAAATTCCTACTATTTATTTTCGAATTATAATTTTGAAGAATCTTAACTGGTAAAAATAACAATTGAAAAGAAATATTGATTCACCCCCCTCTCAATATTTCCAACAAAACGGTCTTAAATCTACATACAACAACGAAATGCTCGTTGTTATGCACGCACTAGCCAAGTGGAGGCAATATATTTTGGGAAGTAAGTTATCCATATGAACAGACCATAACAGTCTCCAGTACCTCCTCCAACAAAAAACGCTCTCTGAAGAACAACAAAAGTGGATTGAAAAAATTGTTGCCTTTGACATGGATATATTAAATAAAAGGAGGAAGGACAATGTAGTGGCAAATGCTCTGTCCAGGAAAGACAAAGAACCATCATTACTTGTGGTTTCGGTCATTAATCCTGAATGGCTTAATGAGATTCGAAGTGAATATGCAAAAGATCCAGTAACAAGTGCTATAATCAATAACCTTCCTCAGAATTCAAAATTTGAATGGAAGAACGATATTCTATGGTACAAGGGAAAAATTTATCTAAATTCAAATTCCAAATTTAAAGCCAAGATTCTTAAGGAGTCACATGATTGATTATCAACCAGACATGTAGGGTTCTTTAAAACCTACTACAATGCACGCCAGTGATTCTTTTGGAAGGGAATGAATAACGATATTCAGAAATATGTAGCAGAATGCGATAAATGCCAGAGGAATAAAAGTGAAAATATAATGACACCTAGCCTACTTCATCCTTTAAATATTCCGAATTAGAAATGGGAAGAAATACCAATGGAATTTATCAAAGGTTTACCTGTGTTTGATGGTAAGGATAAAATTCTTGTAGTAGTCGACAGACTCACCAAGTATGCTCACTTTATTGGAATGAGAAAATCAGACTCATCAAAAGAAATCACTGAGATATTTTGCAAAAATGTTTACAAATTACATGGATTTCCCAAGGTCATTGTGAGCGATAGAGATGCCAAATTTAAGGGTAATTTTTGGAAGGAAATTTTCAATCAAATAGGAACCTACCTCAACATGAGTTCATCCTACCATTCTCAAATATATGACTAAACAGAGGTTGTCAATAAATGTTTAGAAGAGTACCTACGTTGTTATGCCACAAACAAACAAAATAAGTGGGTTCAGTGGTTACATCTTGTTGAATGGTGGTGTAATTCTACTTACCACACATCAGCGAAAATGACTCCATTTCAAGCTTTGTACGGTTACGAACCTCTGAAATGGAAGGACTTTGCTATCATCGAGACAAAACTTCCAGCGGTTAAAAACCAATTAGAAGAAACCCAAAAAGTTATCCAAACTCTTAAAGAAAATCTAATTAATGCAAGAAATTGTATGAAGCAGTAGGCTGACCGAAATAGAACAGAGAGGGAATTTGAAGTTGGAGAATGGGTATTTGTTAAACTTCAGCGTTACAAGCACTTGTCCTTAAAACAGAAGGGAAAAAACAAATTGGCACCAAGGTTTTATGGACCATACCAGATCGTCAAAAAGATCAGCCAAGTAGCATACCATTTAAGTCTTCCTGATAAAAGTCGTGTTCACAACGTTTTCCATGTATCCTACCTAAAAAAGGCACTTGGTGAACATCAATCAGCACACACAACACTTCTGACTTTAGATAATGAAGGAAGGGTCATTCTAGAACCAGAAGGTATCATCTCCATCACGGAAAAGAAGCTGCGATCTCGAGTTATCAAAGAATACATGATCAAATGGAAGGAATTACCAAAAGAAGAAGCTTCTTGGGAGACAAAAGCGCTTCCTCAACAACACACATCATTACGTATGCTTTGAGGACAAAGCATCTTTTTAAGAGGAAGGCAATGTTATGTAAAAATTAATTATTTTTGTAATTATTAGTTAAATTATGCAAAGGGCATGATCAAAGATCATGGCCATTCACCAAGTGGCACCTGAGGCAGTATTTAAGCCAAGGACCTCCCACAATTGTATCATCATCCAATTTATTAATAATATATATATATATATGAATTCTGTCTAATGTTGAGTCTGTCTGCTCCATAGGATCTCACGTAATTTTTACATGGCTTTCTCTTGTGACCTTGGGCTTACAATGGTGGTGAATGATGTATTGTAAAAAGGTCTATGTGTTGAAGTTCCACGGCACTAGAGAATCTAGGTTTGGGTCTTACAATCTCTGACACAACCAACTCAAATGCCACAACAAGACTACTTTGCACACCAGAATAAACACGGTAGTGAATCAACTAGTGCAAAATAGACAACTTTTTACTTTTTCAACCCAACTTCGTTATGTTAATCAATCTTTAATAAAACTGTCTAGGGCTCCCATACCAGGGATCATGGCCCTCATACAATCACTGATACAAGAATACAACTAGGGTGTCAGTCCTTTGACAACCAATCTATCTTGAGCAAGATACAACTGACCTACTTGCTGACGTAGCCGGCTCCTCAACTCCTTTCAGTCCACGTACCCTGAAGACAACTGCTGGCCCTTGTGCTTGCCATATGCAGCTCCACCAATCTGTGTTTATCAATGATCACACATCCTTTAGGTCACTGAACACGGCTCCAACAAGACTGCCCTCTAGCTGTTCTTTTGTCCACCAAGAATGCAACACATAGGGACTTTTTTTTAGCTGTTCACAACTTCCTTTGTTAACAGTTATTGGTCTGCCCACTTCTGCCTTTCTCTGCTACTATATGAAGACAAATCAAGGGCACAGAGGCTGCCCACTCACCACTGTAGAAGTCCTCAAACAGTGAACTAGGACTGATTCAACTAGCCCACTTAGCTTCCTTTTGTCCTTCAAGGAATCAACACTTGAGCTCCTCTAATTCTGCCTCTCCTACCGGATTTGAAGTCCTTCACAAATCTGGACTTAGGGCTTCTCTTGCAACCTACTGCCAGCCCTCCAATCTACTCCTTAAGATGCCAAACCGACTGTTCTAACTAGGACACCAAACATCAATCTGATAGCACTAACATACCTTGTTTAAGGCACTGCTTCAGCTCCCAATCAACTTGGCCCTGTGCTCTTTCTCTGCAATTTTGGCCCTCTGATTAGGGCTTCTGTAACAACTGCTAAAGCCCTAAAACTTGGGTCAAATCCCCTCCGAAAGACTGGCTAAGCTCCTCTGACGAGCCCCTCCTATTCGCTGTCCCTTTATCTTCTTTACAGTCCACTGTTGGCCTTTTCGACCTTCCAAAAACGCACCTATAGGACTTGGCCTGCAACTAGGGCGCACACAGAACATTTTGGACCTGTTTCTTGAGAAAACTGCCCCTAAACTTTGCACAAAACTGCCCAGAAAACCATCCTCCTCCACGCTACCTGCTCCTCCAAACTTTAGCCTGCTGTCACAAAAGAATATGACCCAGAACAGTCCTTTCTTCCTCCTTCGCTAGGCTTCTAGGATCTGCAGCTATCTCAGAGGGAACTACTTGATGCCTTGCACTTTGGATGTGGTTCAAATAGGTCTCAACTCCTTATTTATATGTTTCTATGTGGCAACGTCTAGCCCTCTTCTAGGGCTCTCCTAAAGTCCAGCCGACTTGACTTTTGTGCCACAAGCCCACACACAAATAAAAAATTTATTTCTCACAAATGACAAAGCCTCTCTTGGTGTTCTGGGCAGCCCCTTGCTTTATTAAGGGTGCCCCATATTCTCCAAGTGCCAAGTCACCAAATCAATGTTTGGTTTCACACCCACAAGCTTGGGTGCAAAACCCACCCCTTGGGTACTTAGCCCACAAATTACTTTTGTGGTGCCAAATTCCTCCACAACCCTGTACCCTAGGGTTTGGAGTACCTCCCAAGCTACCAATCTCAACACTATGTACCCCCACTGATAGAGGGGTAACAAGCCCAAGTCTCAAAAATAGGATATACCCTTAAAATGGGCCCTAAAAGTCTATCTCCAAATTTCCACTAAAAAATTACCAAAATAGAGAAAAAATTATTTCGATCCATTCCAGATCATGTTTGTTTCTTGATGGATACATTAATTAATGAACCATTTAATCCATGACGACAAACTCACTAAAAATAAATGCAAAAATATTTGCAATGATAATTTTCTCTGAGATAATATATTCCAAAATAACAAAATGAGTTTTGAAATATCATAACTGTTTTGTTCAGCTATAGAAATGAGATCCGAAAAATCCAACATTCTTGATCAGATATTGTTTAAATTAAGATGAAACTTTATTTTCAATCTTGATTCTAAGAGAAGAGTTCCTACAAACTTGGTAGCTTTCAAAGCATGTAAAGTTTTTATATATACAGGGAAAGAGAGAGAGAGAGAGAGATACGTCACTTCCCCATTTCCCAAATTTTCAGAGTGGTGTTTCCCAAACTCATACCTGTTTGTGAAAAGTAATTTGAATTGCAGTTAGGTTTGGGCGTCTGTGATTTCGTCAAGCTTCAAGGGACTTATTCATATCTTGGACTCACATTACTAGCAAGCATGAAGTTTATGAAAAAAAAATACAAAGTTCACACATCAACAATTTACTATGCCCACTGATGTGATGCTTTAATAGGGGAAACATTATCCTAGGCTATCTGAAGTTTGAACATTTTCAAGTCAAATCTGTTTGTTTTGTTCAAAAAACATGCTATAATGCCAAAATAATTTCTTATTGTTACATGATAGTCTCGTATCTAGATTCTTCATCGAATAGTATATGCTCTTTTGGTCAAATTACAGGAACATCATTGAGAGCATCCGCAAGGTATTTAACTAAGATAGCTTATTTCATTTACAGGTGAGCTAAGGGACTTGTACAGAGTCTCCCCCATTGCAGTAATAGGAGGATCATTTATCCCAGGGTTAGCAGGTCATAACATTGCTGAAGCTGCAGCTGCTGGATGTGCTGTTCTTACAGGTACCACTTTTACAGTTGACTGTTGAATAAACCTTAGTTATTCATCGTTGTTTAATTTTTCTGTTTCAAGTTTCAACTTGACATAGATATATTATTGAGTGCTTGGTTTTAGGCTCAGCATGTGCACAATGAACTGCCTGTATCCTCATAAATGTTGCGATTACTCATTGCCAGGGCCTTATATTGGGCATTTTTCTCAGATGGTAGCAGAGATGCAAAGATCAGTTCCTAAATCAGTTCAACAGGTAATGATACAGGATAATCTGTATTTCCTTCAACATTATCATGCATTCAGTGCCCTTGTATAACTATATACTATAACCCCAATTTGGTCCTCTGTTTCCAAAATGAATTGGATATATTTATTGATTTCTTTGTCAACTCAGTTGATAATTCTATATTTGACTGTTATAATGGTTATAGCAATATTACTTAGTGAGCTATAATTGGTGTCATTAATTCCCCTAATTGAAGGAGTTTGCATGTAGGGGCCAAGGGACACTAAATTCCATTTATGTGGCAAAAGACTTGCAGTTTATGCAATTAGAATGTGGAAAGCATCATAGTATTAAAAACCGGAACCGGTGACCAGACCGGTGGACCTAATGAACCGGGTTTCTGGCCGGAACCGGTCTAACCGGGACTGGTCAGGTCTAAATGAACCAGTTTTTAAAAAATACATCAAATAATTATTTTTAAATAAAAAAAACCATTTTCAAGATTTGCAACCATGATTCCAAGCCAATAGAGACAAAATATGCAAAGTTTGCTCATTTATATACCATGTAAAGGTGAATATATCAAAATGGCACTGAGTGATAATGTTGATCAACATTATCACTTGAAACTTCTCATCATGATCAAACTCGGTTGGTTGAGTCTCGACTGCCAAACTTCGCAACTGCTCGAGTCACAAACTTCTCTATTGGTTGACTGACTTGAGTCTCAAACTTCTGAAGGTATTTTGCCCTAATATGCCCTATTACATCATTTGGTGCTCCACATGGCTTTACATGGCCTCCTATCCCAGCCAAGTGTTGTTTGAACCTGTAAACTATGTTTTAAAAAACGGTCGATTCGACTCGAACCAAGCCTGGTCGACTAAGCCATTAGGCTGGCCGGTTCGACCAGGTACAAGAAACGGCCAGTTGGCCGGTTTGTTACTGAGCCGGCCGGTTTTTGTACCGGCTCGGCCGGCTCGGTAACAAACCGGCCGACCAGGCCTGGCCCGAGTTAACTCGGCCGAGCCAATTCTGCCGGCCGGTGGGCCCAAAAACTCGCATTTTATGGACTTGAAACCAGATTTTATTCTGCTGTTAGGTTTGTTTGAGGTTGTCTAACCCCTCCCCATGCTATTTAACTAACCCAACCCCTCTCAATACCTCACATCTTTCTCATTCAATTTGCTTGAGCATTTGTGAGAGTTTTCTGAAGATTGTGGAGTTGGTTTTGGAGCAGCTTTGAGGAGTTTTTTGGGCAAGTTTTGGAGCAGCAGTGAGGAGCTTATTGGGCAAGCTTTGGAGCAGCATTGAGCTAGAGGAAGCTAGAGGCTAGAGGTATTTATTTTTTCTCTTCTAAATCTGCCTTTGTTTGTTTTATTTATTTAGCAAATCTAGCATTTGCCATTTGCATTTGCATAGTTTTTGGCATTTTCCATTTGGTGAAAGAAATGAACATAAAATGAATAGTTTTTTGTTTTTTTTTCATGTTTAGATTTAAACATTTTATTTCCAAGTCAAAAACTCAGTCCAAAATGGCCCCTAGAGCAAAAGACTCTGCTTGGGCATATGCTGAAATGGTTGGGGATCAAATGTTTTGCAAATTTTGCAAGAAAAAAATTAAGGAGGGTGGAGGGGGCATTCATAGACTGAAATTACATTTGGCTGGTGTTAAAGGCCAAATTACTGCATGTGAAGCACCAAACATTGGGGAAATTAGGAAGCAATTGAAAGAACAATTTGACAAGTTTGAGCAAGAGAAAAATAGGCAAAAAGAAATACAGGCTGAAATTGGGAGGAAGAGGAATCTACAACATATGATGGCTACCAACTCAAGTTTTGAATCTTTTGATTATGAGGGTTCCTCATCTATCCCTTCCACTGATGCATCAAAAAACCCCTTTCGCTATGTTCCTCCCTCTAGGGAGTCTATTTCTGACAAGGGTAAGGGTGCAATGAGAAATAAGGGTACTATTAAAAGTTTTTTTGTGCCCTCATCTCCCTTTGATAGTGCAACTGCATATGGTCCTAGTCCTCCAACTGTGCAGCCCACTTTAGATGCTCATTGGAAAAAAGAATTGAGAGATGTTGCTTGTGAGTACATTGCTAAATGGTGGTATGATGCTGATATTCCCTTCAATGCTACTCGTTCACCATATTATGAACCTATTTTTGATGCCATATATGCTGCTGGAAAGGGCTTCAAACCTCCTACTATGTATGAGTTAAGAGGATCTTTTTTGCAAAGAGAGATTTCAAACATTGATGATTATTTGAAAGAGTTCAAAAACTCATGGGCACGTACAGGATGTACCATCATGTCAGATGGATGGACTGATTAGAGGAACCATACCATCATAAACTTTCTTGTCTTTTGCCCACGGGGAACCATGTTTCTAAGATCAGTTGATGCATCTGATAGGGTGAAAGATGCACAGTTGTTGTTACAGCTTTTGGATGAGGTTGTTGAAGAGGTGGGGGTGGCAAATGTTGTTCAAATCATCACAGACAATGCCTCTAACTATGTTCTTGCTCGTAAATTGTTAGAGGAAAAACACCCAACCATCTTTTGGACCCCATGTGCTGCACATTGCATAGACCTCATGCTTGAGGATATTGGCAAAATAGACTGGATCAAGAACACTGTAGAGCATGCCAAATGCATCACAAAATATATTTACAATCACTCATGGATTCTGAGTCTGACGAGAAAATACATAGGGGGCAAGGAACTTATTAGGCATGCCATCACTAGATTTGCAACACATTTTTTGACATTGCAATCTATGTTTGCCCAACATAGAAACTTGCAAAAGATGTTTTCTAGTGATGAATGGAATGAAAGTCAGTGGTCTCGCAAACAGGATGGCAAAGATGTGAAAAGGATAGTCGTTGAAGAAATATTTTGGAAAAAGGCAGCAGAGATTGTGAAATTTGTTGAGCCATTGGTTAAGGTGTTGCGCTTGGTGGATGGGGAAAGATTGGCTATGGGCTTCATTTATGAGGCTATGGATCAAGCAAAGGAGCAGATAAGGGCAGCATGCAAGGACAGAGTGGCTAAGTATGGGCCCATTTGGGAAATCATTGACCAGAGATGGAACAATCAACTCCATCGCCCGATACATGCAGCTGGATATTTTCTGAACCCAAGGTATCATTATAAAGCTCAGGAAACAGGAGCTTTGACTGGGGAGGTTAGAGATGGATTGATTGACTGCATTGATCGCATGATCCCCACAGAGAGTGAGCAGTTGACGATACACAGGCAGATCACTATGTTCAGCCATGCCACTAGTACCTTTGGCAAGAACCTTGCAAGGATTGCAAGGGAATCAGATGAGCCAGGTAAACAAAGAATTTCAATTTTCAAATTTATATTTTATAATTTATTATTTTGTATAATTGTTTAGAAAATTATAATTTCAATTTCAAAGTTGGATATAAATTGTTGAGCTAACTGAAACTCATTTTTTGCAAGACAATGGTGGGAGGCATTTGGTGCCCACTGTCCTGAATTGCAGAGGTTTGCAATCCGCATTTTGAGTCAAACTTGCAGTGCTTCTGGGTGTGAGCGCAATTGGTCTGTCTTTGAGAGGATTCACACACACAAGAGAAACCGTTTGGAGCAAAAACGGTTAAATGATCTAGTGTTTGTCCAATACAACCTTCCACTAAGACGGAACCAATTGCTGAACAAAAGACCTGATTCAGATCCCATTGTGTTGGAGGATATTGATCCAACATCAGATTGGGTAGTGGAGTCTTGTCCACCAGAGTTTGACATAGATGGGGGGATTGACTTCGATTTAGTGATGGAGGATACTATGCTCAATGTAGATCCACTAGTAGCAGACCCAGTCCCAAGCCATCCAGTTGCAGGTGCAGGCACTTCCTCTAGTCAGCCACGATGGAGACGCATAGCTCGTCTATCTGATTCTCAAGGTGGTAAGAGCAAGGGTATAGTTCCAGTTGAGGATGTTGATTCAGAGGAGGCGAAGCGAGCATCTTCCCCCTCTGGTTCAGAGTTTGAGGAAGAGGACATTGGCTTGTCACAGTCAGATGACTAGCAGTAGTTACTAGTGACTATTCATGTTTTGTTGTAGAGGCCATTTAGAGCCTCCTTAGTTATGCTTTTTGTTTTGATCTCTAGATCATCATCATGTATTGGTCCTTGGACAGTGCACTGGGTGCAATTTTGATATAATGGATATATTCATGAGCCTACTTTGATCATATGTTGTCTTTTGTCTATATTGTAATGCTTTGTGTTTGGAAACATGAATAAAAATATTTAAATTTATGTTTTTGTACAAAAAAATTAATATTTAATGTATTAATTACAAAAACCGAGTCATTGAAACCGAGTCGACCGAGTCATTACCGATTCGGAGTCATTACCGAGTCATTACCTCGGCCTGGTAGCTGACTGATTCCGTTTTTTAAAACATTGCCTGTAAATACCCCCTCCTACAATAGATTTTTGGCAATATTTGCAGATCATTTTTCCATCAATCATATCACAATGAGCCCATGCAGTATCCTTGGCTTTTGGAGGCATGATGGTTACTACTAAGCTCAAACTCTATCTTGTTCCACTACTCTAGCAAAAACTCAACACTCTCCAAGCTCTCGATCAAACTCACAGAAGCTCAAAATGAGATGGTGTGAGACAAATGAGAGGTTGCCCCTGCTTATAAAGGATTGGGGAGGGTGTTTTTGGAGGGAAACAACCCTCCTCTTCCCTTCAAAACAACCCTAAACTGGCCAAACTCCATGCATGGGTCCCTTTGCGGCCTTGGCAACTGACCAGCCAGTTTATCCCTAAACCGGTCGGTTTTGTCCTTAATCGGCTGATCAACACCGGTTTGACCGAGAAAAAGTGCGAAGGAGGGGTTCAAACCAGGTTTTATAACCGGCTAGGCCCCTAACCGGCCAGTTTGACCAGTTACCAGTTCAAATCGGATGATTTTGAATACTATGGGAAGCATATAAAAAAACATAATATCTTATAAAAACGAATATTTAATGTACAAAAGTGAAGTGTATTTCTTTGTCAACTCAGTCGATAATAGTATATTTGACTATCTAGTGATTTTACTGATGTCGTTCAATGATCTAGAATTGGTGTTATTAACTTACCTAATTCAAGGAGTTTGCCTGTAGCAGAGTAGGGTCAGTAAAGTCCATTTATGAGGGAGAACACTTGCAATTTATGCAATTATGATGTGGGAAGCGTATAAGAGGAAAAATGAATAGATACAAAAGGTTAGGGGCCAATACATAATGTTATCATATCCCTTGGAGAATAATTGTTAAAATTGGACAACTAGGTCCAAACTCCATGTTGTGATGCTCAAATGAAGATACCAATATTTTTATTGGGTTCCTCTTTCGGAGAGGTTTAAGATCGATATAAAATTGATCTTAATCTAATGAGCAGAACATTTATTTTGAATTTATTTTTAATAATTTCAAATATGTGCACGTTGGCCTTAAGGTTTTACACCCCCAGCAGATGTGTCACACACCTCAATGATGGATATATATACAGTCAACGTTGGAGATCATTTCACTCATCTCCTCACACATCTTCTCCTCTTCTGATTTAGTACGAGCTCCTTGGAGGCAATTTTGGTTCACACGTGGGAAGAAGAACGACTTACTGTAGTCAGGAGGAAGGACGAATTCACTGCAGCTAGGGTTTCCATGCAAGTTTGACCAGCGTTGACTTTGGTCAACGCATGGTCCAAAGAGGTTGAAAATTGGTGGAGACTTCGATTTTGGGAGGCCGTACACATTGGCACAAGAACCGAGGTCAAAAGGTTGATCGAAGACCGAGCTGCGTTGACTTTCTTGTTGCTGTCTTGCGTTGACTTTTCTGGACAACGTTGACTTTTCTGGGGTTGACTTTGAGTTGACCGTGTGCCTGTTTTGAGGTCTGTTGTGACACATGCTGGGTTTGCTGACCAAGGAGACTTTGTTGGTTGAAGCATCCTATTGACTGCCATAACGCACCTCCACATTTTTCTGTTTCTGGTTTGTCTTCTGTAGATCCTCTGGTATGTTCTATCAGCATTTTACTTGATTGTTTATGTGATTGTTGTAGTGAAAAGTAAAGTTGCATCAAGCATAGAACATCTACATAAATTTACATGGTATCAGAGGTGAGGTGAAGACAAGCCCTATTTGTAGCAATCACTGAAGAGGATAATGGGTTCCACAAACTATGGCTTCAAGGAGGATGACAAATTGATTGGGAAGGATGACTTCCATGCTTGGAAGATGATATTGGATCTCAAATTGGAAGACCAAGATGTCATGGACTATGTGCAGGGTAAAATCCAAGAACCTCCATCCACTGCTACTGTTGTTGCCAAAACAAAGTATAAGAAGGGGGAGATCAAAGCAAAGTTGATGATCAAGGAATCCATTCATAAAAGCCTGGTGGCCTACATCTCTGAGTTGGGCACATCCAAAGAGATGTGTGATAAATTGATCCTCATGTTCAAGGCCAACAATGTGAATCAAGTACTATTCTTCAAGAATCAATTGAAGAATTTGAAGTAAGGTAGGGATGAGTCTGTCCAATCATACTTTCTGAAGCCGATTGAAATCATGAACAATTTGCTGGCTATTGGGGAGACAATAGCTAATCGAGAGATGGTACTCACCGCACTTGGAGGCCTCTCATCTGAATGGCATGTGTTCAACACTACCATTCTAAATAATAATGTGATACCTGACTTTGATGAAGTACTGTCAAGATGCGTTCAAGAAGAATCAAGAATGAAGGAATATGGAAATGAAGGAAATGCTGCATACGCTGCTCATTCTAGAAGGAAGAACTCTGGTGGCCCAAAGAACAAGGGAAAAGCAGGGACCCAAGGAAAGAAGGGCAAGTGTTTCACTTGTCATAGGCCTGGTCACTATGCTAGAGAATGTCCTTTCAAGAAGGATTCTCCCGATGGTGATGATAATAACAACAACCGGAGGAATGGCAATCAGAGGAACACCAGATCCAAGGGAAAGAGGAAGGCTCCCTCCGACGGAAATGATCAACCTTTCAAAAGGTCAAGAAACTCCAGGTATGAGGAATCACATGTTGTTGATAAAAGAAATGAATACATTCTTGTATCTACCCTCTCTGTTGCATCCCCACCCGACACTATGGATGTCTGGTTGATATATAGTGGTGCCTCAAGGCATATCACTGGGTTCAAGGAAGCACTCTCTGATATGGTTGAGAAGGATGCTAATCTGGAAATTATCCTTGGAGATAATGCCACATATCCCGTGAAAGGGACAGGGACTGTGACCCTCCACTTGTCTCAAGGTCAAGTCCTCCACTTGCAGGATGTACTCTATGTACAAATTTGAAGAAGAACCTTGTGTCTATATCGGCCATGGAAGACAAAGGTTTCAACGTGGCATTCACTAATGGAAAGGTGCTCATGTGGAAGAAGAGCTTCAAGGAAGCTATCTCGATTGGGTTTAGAGTTGATACACTCTACCAGGTTGGAGGAAGTCCACTGGGAGCAATGACATGTGATACTATCCGACAGACTGAACTATGGCACCAAAGGTTTGGACACCTTCACTACAAAGCCCATCCCGAAGCAAGGAAGGTGGTGACAGGGATGGTCGAGTTTCCAAATAATCATGAAGGTGTATGTAAGGGTTGTGCTAAAGGAAAGCATACAAGGGGACCTTTCCCCTCTAGTGTCACAAAGACATTTGATGTCTTGCAATTGATCCATTCTGATCTATCTGGTATGCTGCCTGTGACATCCTTGGGAGGATGTTCATATTATATGACGTTCATAGATGACTTCTCTCGCAAAACCTGGATATACTTCTTAAAGAAGAAGCATGAGGCTTTCGTGTAGTTCCGTACATTCAAAGCCTTGGTGGAAAATATGACAGGGAAGAAGATCAAGATTTTGAGAATTGATAATGGCACTAAATATGAGACAAACGAGTTCAAGGACTTTTCCAGAGAAGCTGGCATTAAGAGGGAGACCACAACTGTCTATACTCCCGAGCAAAATGGTGTTGTTGAACGAAAGAACAGGACCATGCTATTCCCGTGCCATGCTATGTGACCAAGGTTTGTCGAAGTTTCTGTGGGGAGAAGCTGCGGACACTGTTGTGTACATACAAAACCGATGCCTGCATTCCGCTCTAGAATCCAAAACTCCTGAAGAGGTTTTCTCTGGTAAGAAACCTGACGTCTCAAATTTTAGAGTTTTTGGATGTACTGTTTACTTTCATGTGTTGAAAGAAAAGAGGAGCAAGTTGGATGCTTTTGGGAAGAAAGGAATGTTTGTGGGCTATAGTGAAACTTCGAAGGCCTATAGAGTCTATGTGCCTGGTCAAAGGGAAGTGGAGATATGCCACGATGTCACCTTTGACAAAGATACTTCCTGAGGAAAGTAGTCAATCTTTCGAGATCTGAGGAAGATAATGAAACAAGGACTGGAAATCAAGAAGAACCAAAGGATGAAACGATGCCTGATGTTGAAGGACTAATGGACTTGATTGATCCACCTCCTTCACTGGGAAAGAGACCATCATGGCTCAAGGACACTCTTGAGGATGCCGAGGGACATGCAGCCCCAAGGGGGACATTCCGTGAAAGCAAGAAGCCGAGTAGATACCAAGGGTATCTAGCAGCCATGAGTACTATTGTACAATCTGAGCCTGGATCCTTTTAGGAAGCTGTAAAGCATCAAGTCTGGAAGGATGCTATGCACAAAGAGTATGAGTCCATTATGAAGAATGATGTCTGGGATGTGGTTCCAAGACCAAAGGACAAAGTAGTTGTCACCTCGAAATAGCTCTACAAGATCAAGCATGGATCTGATGGAAGTGCTGAAAATTTCAAGGCAAGATTCATTACCCATGGCTTCTCTCAAAAGGAAGGCATAGATTATGATGACATATTTGCACCTGTGGCCTGATATACCACCATTCGATCTATTATAGCCCTTGCTGCTATGCAAGGATGGAGTCTTCATCAGATGGATGTGAAGACTGCATTTCTGCATGGTGCGATAAAGGAAGAGGTATATGTGGAACAACCTTTGGGGTTCGAAGTCCAGGATCGGGACACCCATGTCTGCAGGTTGAAGAAAGCCCTATACAGGCTGAAGCAAGCACCCAGAGCTTGGTACGAGAGGATAGATAGCTACTTGATGAAGCTGGGCTTCACTCGAAGTAATGTTGATCCGAACCTTTACTTCAAGGTTGTCAAAGGAAATTTTCTCATTTTGGTGTTGTATGTGGATGACCTCTTCCTGAGAGGTGTTGACCCTCTCATTCATCAATGCAAGAGGGAGCTCGCTGCTGAGTTCGAGATGAAGGACCTAGGACTGATGCACTACATCCTAGGCCTGAAGGTTTGGCAGAGATCTGGCGAGATTTTCCTTTCTCAAGGAAAATACATTATGAAGCTTCTGGAAAGATTTGGTATGGTGGACTGCAAGTCCGTGTCAACACCAAGCGTTGCTGAGCCCGTATTGTCTTATCCTACTGATTATTGTCAACTCGTAGGGGCCCTGATGTTCTTAGTGAACACCCGTCCAGATATATGTTTTGCAATGAACACTTTGAGTCAACAGATGGTTGAGCCTCATCACTTTCACTGGGTTGGTGCTAGGAATCTTCTGAGATATCTTCGGGGCACGATAAACCATGGGCTGAGATACACTGCCGGGAGCATGACACTCCTTGGATATACTGATGCCGATTGGGCTGGTAGTGTGGTGGATCGTAAGAGCACATCGGGATGTTGCTTCAATCTTGGTTCTGCTTCGATCTCATGGATGAGCAGGAAGCAGAAGTCGGTGGCTTTGAGCACCGCAGAGGCCGAATACATTGCAGTGAGTATGGCCTGTTGTGAAGCAGTTTGGTTGCGAAAGCTCTTCAGTGAGCTGTTCGGACATGTGCTAGATACCACTGTGATACTCTATGATAACCAGAGTGGGATTCGCTTGTCTGAGAATCCAGTGTTCCACGATCAATCCAAGCATATTGATATTAGGTACTACTTTATCTGGGATATGGTACAGCGAGGCGCCGTAAAGCTCGATCATATAGGAACTGATGAGCAGGTCACGGATATTCTCACAAAGCCCCCGGGGAAGGTCAAGTTCCTAACCTTCCGTGAGAGCATTGGTATCGTGGAACGACCCTATGATGTGGGTCCTGTTGGACAATGAGCTCCGGGAGCTCTGGGGGGCTTTGGGGATAGCTTCTCGGAGCTATAAGCAACCACAAGGCTAGGCTTGCCGAACCTTGTTGGTGTGTTTGGGCCCCACCGTTGTGATTTTGAGTTGGTTCACCTCTCATTATCTGCGCCCCGTATGCATCCTACCCATTGAGTTCAGAGCTCATGGGAAGTACCTCTCATTGCATCCTACCCATTGAGTTCAGGGCTCATGGGAAGTACCTCTCATTTGGCCAATGAGGTGGGAAAAGCTAGAGACTAGTAGCAAAGACTGATGGATGCATCAGAGATTGCCGTACTCTCTATCTAGGATGGCATGGTCCAACCACTTGATCCGAGATCAAGTATAGTGAGGTTTTGGACCTCCAACTGAATTTGGGTTAGGTAAACCAACTTCGGGTTGGTATGAGACTCTTTGTGAGTCTGATAGAGGTTTCAAACCTCTGGGCTGAATCTGTCAGCTAGGGAATGATGTCTTTGTGACTGACCCACTTCTGTTCTGAAATAAAGAGGCCAGCAAAGCAAGTTACGGTGGGATGACGCACGATGTTTGATTGCACAGGTGGATGGAGTTCTCCCTAGTTGAGAGGGAGTGTTAAAATTGGACAACTAGGTCCAAACTCCATGTTGTGATGCTCAGATGAAGATACCAATATTTTTATTGGGTTCCTCTTTCGGAGAGGTGTAAGATCGATATAAAATTGATCTTAATCTGATGAGCAGGACATTTATTTTGAATAATTTCAAATATGTGCAGGTCGGCCTTAAGGTTTTACACCCCCAGCAGATGTGTCACACATCTCAATGATGGATATATATACAGTCAACGTTGGAGATCATTTCACTCATCTCATCACACATCTTCTCCTCTTCTGATTTAGTACGAGCTCCTTGGAGGCAATTTCGGTTCACACATGGGAAGAAGGATGAATTACTGCAGCCAGGAGGAAGGACGAATTCACTGCAGCTAGGGTTTCCACGCACGTTTGACCAGCGTTGACTTTGGTCAACGCATGGTCCAAAGAGGTTGAAAATTGGTGGAGACTTCGATTTTGGGAGGCCGTACACATTGGCACAAGAACCGAGTTCAAAAGGTTGACCAAAGACTGAGCTGCATTGACTTTCTTGATGCTGTCATGCGTTGACTTTTCTGGACAGCGTTGACTTTTCTGGGGTTGACTTTGAGTTGACTGTGTGGCTGTTTTGAGGGCTGTTGTGGCACATGCTGGGTTGGCTGACCAAGGAGACTTTGCTGGTTGAAGCATCCTGTTGACCGCCGTAACGCACCTCCACATTTTTCTGTTTCTGGTTTGTCTTCTGTAGATCCTCGGGTATGTTCTATCAGCATTTTACTTGATTGTTTATGTGATTGCTGTAGTGAAAAGTAAAGTTGCATCAAGCATAGAACATCTACATAAATTTACAATAATCCTGACTCAGTCATAACCCTGTGCTAATAATAAATAACAATTTCGTTAATTAATTATTACTATTGTGATATGTCTTTCATTGGGTAATCTATATCATCTTCTGAGTAGTGGTTGCAATGAATGGTCGGTATTGCCTATTTTTTATGTGATGCGAATATTTTTTATTACCATGCATCAAGTCTGATAGAAATATGCAGATACGCTTGTCTGCATTACATGATGGTTATATGTAAAATGGCTGTGTTGCAAAACCTGGACATAACATTACTGTTTGGCTGCAGCCATTTATCCTAGCTAGCTTGTAAAATCATACAATTTGCAAAATGATTTGATACCTCATGGTTCACAGAATTGCTAGTTCAATTCTTAATATCACTTAATGGTAAACATCTCATGCACATGTTACTTCTGAAGAGAAACCAGTTGTAAAGATTTCAGTATTGCTAGTGCTTTTCATTCTCATCGTGCACATTATCCTTTGTTTTTGCCCTAGTTTATAAAATTTTGGTGGCAGGGATGATAATTTCATGAGGGTCTCCTCCTTAGTTGATAAATAAATTTCAAGGCAGAAAGTTAATGCCTACTTCATGTTTTTGTTCAGGTATCTGGGAAAGGTGAACTGCTTGGAGCGTTGCAGCACCTTCTGAATGACATTAAATGCCTAGAAGCTCATAGAGAAGCTGCAAAACAGGCATATTTGGCTGTTGCAGTTGGAGTTTTACAGAGAATTTGGTATCTGCTTGACACATTTGTGCTGACAAAAGCATTTGGAAAAGTTGCTACAGTGTGTGATTTACCGGTGGATGACGAGACCTTTTAAAACATTTGTCACTCAGTCAATTGGCAGCTTTGGATTCTGTAACCTTCAGAAGACACATTAAATTCAATTGACAAGGGAGCTAAAAGTATGATGGTGGTAGTTCTCCAGTCTTGTTATTTCAAGAGTTGCAAGTAGGTTAGCCACCTGAAGTGTATACTTATTTTAATTTATATGATGCTGTGCATTAGAAATCAATGTCATAGTGATTCAGTGAAATTAGATTTTCCATATTTATTTGCAGTTTCAGATTGTGTAGTTTCTTGAGCAGATTTGTTCAGCTATCATGCAAAGTGAAAGCTACAATAAGGCAGAAAAATACATATCAGTTCTAATGGTTCACTTAATTTTTTCTTCCAAAGTAGGTAGTGCTGTGATTTCTTGCCTTTCATAAAAGCACACGTCTGCCTTCAAATGCTTTGTCCCCAGTGAGAAATGGGTGCAACTTAAATTTATAAACATGATGAATTGATTTATAAACCACAATAACGGAAATTTTCCTAGATTGATTCATATTTTAAGGATGGGGTTGCCATTGAGATCGTGTTGACTAGAAAATATTATATTAGCCTTCTCATGAGGCAATATTTTACTGTTTGATTGGTTTTATCAAATTATTCCTAGTAAAAACTGTAATTGGACTATGGTTTTTAATATGTTGACCTTTTGATGGTTGTAACTTGTAAGAGTTTAAAGCAAATTCAAAAATGTTGTAAATACTTTGAGAATAAACCATCTTAGTTGTGTGGATTATTAGCGCATTACACTAGATGTTGCAAATAAAAGACAATGAAAGATCCATGGTAGGAGCAGAGAAGGTATTATTTCACAACGGAAAAGTAAATAAATGAGTGATGCCATGTAAAGTAATGTCTTCAGGAGAGCGCAATGATGGGTGAGGGAGAGGACAAGAGCAGAGGGATAAGGGTCACAAGGGATTGTATGGATAGATGGTTGTAGAGCATAGGAGGGATTATGGGAAGGCCATGGGTGCAGTGTAATGCACATGAAATATGGTGCAAAACAAAGCCCAAGAACCCTAGAAAATAAAGATAACCCAAGAAATATCTCTTTGGTAATAGGAAATAGAGAGCTATGTTCACTTGCCTCCTCAAGGGATCGACCTCCAACAGCAATGCTCTAAATACAATCAAAGTTCTTGACAAAACATTACATAACCTTCTACTCAATATATATCTATCAATGGAGAATATAAACTACCTATGGGCCCACTTCTAATGAGATCCTACAAACTAATTTGAGTTTTATTAACAAAGATGACATTTTTTGGTAGTGTGTGACTATTAACTATTTAATGGGCCCACACATTAATAAAGTATCTAAAGGGGTTAGGGTAGGACCCTAACATGCCTTCCTCCTAAAGCAACATTGTCCTTGTTGGAAAATGTAACTAGGTTCAGTCTTCATAATGTCTTATGTAATCTTGATTTTATGTATTTGATATAAAAGAGAAAATAAAATTTATGGTTATTATTTATAGCATGGGTTTCATGTTCTATCTTAATTTATTTATAGGTCAAGCACCTATTGAGTGCTTCTAGGGCTTTGTCATGAAGCCAAAAAGTCAAAGAAGTCGTTGTCATATGTAAAGACCCTATTGGGCATGTTGTAACATGTAAAAGGAATTTATTGAGTGTCAAAAGAGTCAAATTCCTCCTCCAAGACCAAGTCGGCCTGCTAGAAGACAAGTTGGGCTAGCAATAACAAGTCGGCCTCATTCGGGTTGTTCGAACATCTCAAAGAAGCCTATACATAAGGAAGAACTCGACCTCATCGAAGGAGCATCCATCAAGCTCATTGAAGCACAAGTAGGACAAGAATAACCAGTGAAGAAGAGGAGAATAAAAGGAAGACAAACCAAATTTGAAAAGGATTGTTTTTAGGCTACAATATTCCACATGTGTGAAAGAGCTAGGGAATCATCTTATTGTAGCAAGACGAAATTGCAGACCTGCCAAGAGAAGTCAAAGTTTGAGTTCATAAAGATTAAATTTGAAGGCTGAGTTGCTAATGAGAAAAGAGATCCCCAAGCGAAGGAGAAAGGATACATATTCTACCATATTCCAGCCACACGTGTGAGCTAGGGTTTCTATAGTTAGGCCGAAATTTGTGAAAATTTTTGAATCTACTTAACAAAAATTTCTACTACAAAAATCTGGTTTACTTCTCCTACTTGTGTTTTTAAATTTACAAGTTATTTTTAGAAATATTCAGAAAACAATGAAGTAAACACATTGCAAATCTACACATACATACAGATTAAGTACTAAAGAATTAAGCACATATGAGAAAGGAGACCCAACATTTTTCAGACAAATGTCCCCGGAAAAACCCAATTCAGGAAAACCAATGCAGCAGTTCTCGAGGGTTTTATTATTATGGAGGATTCTGAATACAATCTAAGGTACCAGTAGTGGTTTACCCAACAGAGAAAATAACGGCAGATGTACCTCATCTTTGGAGATAGAAAATATAGTTGATTCAGTTGGGGATGCAAAACCCCGCAGGTGCCTATACAGTCACTACATCACCCTTTAGTGTGGTTGTGTCACCCCATCTAGATCTGCTGAATATGAGCCTTTTCTAGCCCACTGAAACCCCAGCGCTGCCCTTCCTAGCTCCGCATCAACCCCTCCTACCCTGTGTCACCCTTCTGTGACTACGTCAGCCTCTGCATTGGCTCTGCGTGAGCCTGGATGGGTCTGCGTCATCCCTGCTGGGCCTACGCTACCTCTGCGTCACCCCTCTTGGACTGTGCTGCCTCTTTGCCTATGTATTCTCGACCTCGAATCTGAAACCCCTTTGTCGATCTGCCCCTCGCTGCACTGCAAGCTCACTCGAAAATTCTCAACAAAACGCATCCCAGAATTTCGACTTAGCTCAAATGCTACCACTATGTGTGTGTTCTCCAACTGACCCCAAGCCTTCCTTTAATAATTTTCTCGTTGAACAGTCAACGACCGTGATCTAATCTCTAATCAACAGCTAAGATTAGAAAATACTTGATCCTTGTCACTTAGAGCATTCTCACCCACATGTTTAAATTAATTCCCTTTAATTATTTAATTTACCTAAGTTAGACTTAGGGACTCCATTAAAATAATTAATTATTGGAATGACTTAAGTTCCGGGTGGAATTTCTCCAAACGATTTATGATTCTTGGAGATCTCATGTGTTCTAGCCCCTCCACAAAGTTTCGGAGCTAGAGCACATCTGATGCTACCCCAAAAATCAACACTTCCTCTTAGCAAGGAATGTGCTCTAGCAACACTTCAACTTGAAGCATCACCATGATCCACGACATCAGTCCTCTGCGTTGTTGATGCTCAGCTGTTACCCTTCATCCACTACGTTGTTGGCTTTTGTACTGCTGCCCATGACTCTGCCACAGTCATTGCCTCAGTTGTACTACAACTCCCTCTCAAATGCTGCCTCATGTTGCCCATAGCATTGTCATTGCTAATTGTTGCACTGCAACTCAGTTGCTGAGAAGTAAGCAAATGAAGGACATCACCCAAAATCCTAATAGACAAGTCAGTCTAGCTGCATCTCGATCTGAAACACCCTTTGCTGCTAATTTGCATTTTCCCTCTGGTGCCTCTACGCTACTGCTGCTCTACACTATATAGGCACTGCCTCTACGTTGTTGCTTACACGATGTTGTTGCCTCTGCTCTGTGTTGCTCCAGTCTTCAGCGTCATAGCACTGCCAATGTGCCTCCACAATCCTCTACACTAATTGACTCCAGTCATCCTTCTACTATCATTAAGGGCTCCCATAGCTCGTATGTGATCCAAGAGTTTGGGTACCTCAAGGATCCTGCCCTCGTTTTCACCAACTGTAGCTCAATCTATAGATCTATGTTACCCCACCTCTTTTGTCGAGGCACATGAGCACTCATAGCCACATCGTCATCACTCCCATCATCACCCTTCGCTATTACAGCCTTGGAATCTGAATCTTTCTTGCCCTTCTTCTGAAGACAAGTATTGGTGAAATGTCGCAATTCACCACATCTGAAGCACCCGACCTTCGAGAGGTCCTTTTTCTTATTCCTTTGCTGTTGTCGCTGCCCCTTAGATGCAAGAGCCACATCTTCTTCCTCCTTCTTGATCTTGGCTCCTCCGTTATTGCTGCCTATCTTGGACATTCTCCTGACCTCTTCTTGACGAAGAGTTGCCCACATGTCCTCCCAATTTGGAAGTTGTGCTCTGCCCAAAATACTTTGGACAAAGGTCTCCCAAGCATCGGTCACTGCATTCAGGGCAGTCCTCACCATGAGACCCTTATCAGGAGTTGCCCCCATAGCAACCAGTTGATCTAGAATTTCCTTCAATCTAATGAGGAAGGGGTTGATTTCCTCTCGTGTGCATCTGAAATAGTTGCAGATTATTCTCCAGAAGCATCTTCCTCTAGACAGAGGTGCCTTGATACAGCTTGGTCAGCATTGTACACATCTCATTGGTCGTGTTCTTTTCGGCAATATGTGGGATCACACGATCTTTCACCCTGTCCATAATCAAGCGCTTAGCTCGTGCTTGATTTTCCTCATACTTCTTTAATGGATCAGCATCGACCGGAACGACTACAACCCTCTCGGCATGATCTTTGATACGATATTCGTCAAGGATTGTCATGATTCTATCTTTCTAGATGACAAAGTTAGATGCACCATCTAACCTATCATGATCCCTCAATCCATGCGAGGTCATCTCTGCTCAAAATGTCGAAATGGATGCTCTTCTCCCTTCTTCTGTTGCTTCTCTTAGCAAGAGACCGGATCTGGGTTTCTTGGTGATAGAAACCCTTTAGAAAATACGCTCCCTCTGACAAGTGATTTCCCTCTCAGAAATCCTCCACCAATTTTGTGGAATATGTTATCACTCTATAATTTATAAGATTGGCAAGACTAAATTATAAAGAACAACATCAAAACCACTTGAAGCCCAGAATCTAGCCCTCCTAGGCTCAGAGAGGGATCTCTCTATAAAATTTAGATTTGTTTGAGTTTACTAATATTAGGCTAGTTAAATTGAGTGCGGGAGTTGTTTTTGTTTGATGGTTCGTGGTTGGATTTAAGGGGGTTCCTCTAAACAGTTTCCATTGGGCTATGGAGTCAAAATAGGTTGGGTATACACATCAAATTCCAGAGCAAATGCAACGCAATCTAGCTGCAAACACTGGTGTTTATAGCTGAGTGGAATTATGGGATGAAGAAAAGTGCTTTATGTAATGACTTAAGAGCAACTAAGAATATTTAAACCATACATCGGAAGAAAACATTGAAATTGTAAAGGCAGTTAGAATTAAGATACTCTGAAACAACAAATCTTAATCTAACCTTCCTGCTATACAAATAGAATTATAAATGAAACACATGAAAAGATTACAGTGGGAAAACATTAAACATGAACAAGGAACAACATCACCAGGACAACACAACCCATGAATCTTTCAGAATGATCTCTTTATTGTTGCTCCATCTTGAAAAGTATGAATACTTGCAATGAAAAGTACTTACAAAACCAAGGTCCAACCCTTGTTACAGAATGAAAACTTATATTTAAGGTATTTGCACCAGATTGTTGTTACCGAAGGGCAATCGGTTCGTTTACCACAAGAGTAACTAAAAATGGGTCTATGTGCCTTATGCATGGATGCGTTGTGATCGTTTTTAGATAGATGTCCGAAGTTACAGTGGAAGTGTCCCTTCATGGTAATGGTCCTCTTGGCAGGTGCCCGACGTCCTTGTGGAGCCGTTATCTAACATTGTGGCGGTCTGCTGTGTTGGTGGGTCTGATACACTGGATGTGTTGGCACTGACAATCCACTGGGCTGCCAGCTTCGTCACTAAACTGAGTTGTCGTCCTTCGTAGAGCCTGCATAGATTTGCCCAACTCTCTGGATTCAGGATCTTGGTCGTGTTCAACTTCTTGTAGACTTCATCAATCTCGGTGTACTTCACGAATGTTGGTTTTAGCTGAAAAATGTGTTTCACCTCATGTTGTATGAAGACATCGTTGTTGATGACTTCATAGAATTCTTTCCCAGTCATGGTATTCTTCAGATTTGTGAGCTTGGATGTGTCCTCAGAGATCTCTGTGAGCCTCTTTACATAATCAGTTCTCGGAATCAGTTTATCATTGATAACAAACAAGGAAGGAAAACCTCTTTTGTTCAGTGGCTCGATCCTGTTGAAAAACCTACTCACCCCAATCTCCAGCTGATGGCATCTCTCTTCTAGCTGTGTGACCAGACTTTTCTTATTCAACACACTTTTAACTTCAAGAACAGATGATGTTCTGTCAGCCACTTCCAGTTGCTCCAATTCATGGCTGCTCTTGGAATTCAAGAATCTGATTATGTTGTTGGCAATTTGGGGCTTATCTCCAAGTTCCTCATTTTTTTTCTCAATGGAAACCTTCAATACATCAATTAGATCCCTTTGTTCAAAAATTATCTGAATTGAGGGCCACATATCATTTACAGACTCAATTATATCCAACCATATTATTTGTTTGACTCTTCCCACCATGCTGCCAATTGAGGACTCCTGAAGAAACTTCTGCAAGCTCTCATTTAGCTTTTTGCTAATTTGCAACTCTGTGGCATGGGCAGAGTCTTTCCCTCTGAGTTGCTCCAGCAGGTCACTGAGTTGATTTCGCAACCTTTTAATCTCTGCTGACTATAAAGGCATGTTATCCATTGCCTTGGCTAGCTGCTCAGTACTTTCCCCCAGTGCTTCTGTGGATGTTATGGTTGCTGGGATCACTGTGAGAGGAATTGCTTGTAGGGGAATCATGGCCTTAGCTGCTTCTTTAGCTACTCCCTTCATTGCATCCCTTATTGTTTTATGTCTTTCTTTGATCATTTTATCCATCTCATCCTCCATTTTCTTGATATGCTCCATTTGGTCAACAATTAACTACAACATTTCTACTTTCTATGTTTCAATTGCTTTTATCTCCTTGGCCATAGGGTTTAACCTGCCTCCTCAAAGCAGCTATGTTTGCATTCTTCTTCTTCACAAGGGTTTCTGCCACTACTATGCTTGATGGATTGTACCCGAGTTGTATCACTAAATCCTTCAGAGATTTAATCCTTGAATCTTTGGCCATGGCAAAGACCTTTTCCAACATTAATTGTGACTATGCATTGGACAAAGTCTGTTGTGTAACCAGCTCCAAAATTAGAAGAATAGAGATATCAACGCCTTAGAAATAAGCCACTTCGAGGGGGCAACCTCCAATACATTACATAAATGAACAATTCTTGGATGATACAATTTACAAAACCTCCTTTCTATATATAGGAGTCCCTGGGGCCATAATGTAATCCTAGTGGGCCACAATGTAATCCTAGCCGACCTAACAATAATAATTTAAGGGCACAATAATAACAAAATGAGGGTTACAAGGGTACAATAATAACAATAAGGGGGTTACACTAACAATAATAAGGGACTATACTAGTGATATAGGGACCTAACATGCCCCTCTCCTTCAAAAAAGTGTTGTCCTCAACGCTTGAGTAGCTACGGGTTCTTCTGTATAAAATTCTCATCCTCCCATGTAGAATCTTCAGTGGGTAAGTTCTTCCACTTGATGAGATACTCTGAAATTGATCGATTCCATAGTTGTCGAGTTCTTGTCTCCGTGACCGCTTCGGGTTCCAATATGATTTTTCCTTCCTCATCAAGTTCTAGCAATATTGTTTGAACTGGAATATTTTCACCTATAACCTTCTTTAAGCACGAAACATGGAAAACTGGATGTACTCGCGAAGAAGCAGGAAGCTCCAATTTGTATGCCATAGTACCAATCTTTTGTAACACCTTGTAAGGACCATAGTACTTTGGCGATAATTTATTATCCTTCTTAGCTTGCTTGAGGGACATTTTTTTATATGGTTGTAGCCGTAAAAATACCCAATCTCCTACATCAAAACTTCTCTCACTGCGATGTTGATCTGCCTTTTGTTTCATTCGATTTTGTGCCAAATTCAGGTTATCCTTTAAGAGTTGGAGAACTTCTTGCTGATGCTCGATGTGATCTTCCACTGCTTGAAACTTTGAATTTTCCCTTAAAGATGATGTGATGGATGGTGGATGATATCCATAAAATGCCATAAATGGGGTCATTTTTGCTGCAGTATGGAAGGAAGTGTTATACCACCATTCAGCGAGAGGTAACCACTTGACCCATTGTGTTTGTTTATCAGATACAAAACAACGAAGATATCCTTCCAAACATTTATTTACTATCTCGGTTTGACCATCGGATTGAGGATGATAAGATGAGCTATGAGCTAATTGAGTACCCAAACAAGAAAATAACTCCGTCCAAAAATTTCCAGTAAAAATGGGATCTCTGTCGCTCACAATGACCCTTGGGCTTCCATGTAGCTTTTGAATTTTGTCCATAAATGTAGTAGCAACTGTGCTTGCTTTAAATGGATGAGATAATGCACAAAAGTGTGCATACTTGGTAAGTCTATCAACTACCACCATGATGACACTCTTTCCTTCGGACTTAGGTAAACATGTGATAAAATCCATTGAAATCTCCTTCCAACGTTGACTTGGAATGGATAAAGGTTGTAGAAGTCCCGGGGTCTTAATTGTTTCCACTTTATTCTGCTGGCAAACCAAACATTCCGCCACAAATTTTTGAATATCAGATTTAAGGCCATCCCAAAAAAATTCTTTCTTCACCCTGTGGTAAGTTTTTAAAAATCCTGAGTGTCCTCCTAAAGGAGAAGTGTGCAATTCAGAAGAATCTTTTGTTTTAGTTGGGAATTCTTACAAAGATATAAGCGATCTTTGTACCATAAGGAATCATTTTTCCAACTAAATGTATCAGATGTACTAGGATCTTGCTGCAACTTTTGAATGAGTGTCCACACATCTTTGTCCTTCTTCCATTCATCTCTTGCTTTGGTTATCCAATCTGGTTGGATAATAGAAATGGCACAAAGCAATGCTTCCACCTCTTCATTCTTTCTTGAGAGTGCATCTGCAACAACATTAAGCTTTCTTTTTTGTAGATTATTTCAAAGTCATAACCCAACATCTTTGTGACCCATTTTTGCTGCTCTTCTGAAGATAGTCTTTGTTCCAAAAAGTGTTTAAGACTATCATGATCGGTTTTTACCTTGAAGTGTCTTCCCATTAGGTAAGTTCGCCATTTCTTTAGTGCATGTAGTATTGCTAACATTTCCTTCTCATAAATAGGTTTATGCAAATACTTTCCTTTGATTGGACGACTTTCAAAAGCAATGGGTCTTCCTTCCTGCATTAAAACTGCACCAATTCCATTTCCTGAGGCATCACATTCCACAATAAAGGTTTTTGTGAAGTCTGGTGTAGCTAAGACCGGTGCTAGGCACATTGCCTCTTTAAGACGTTCAAAGGCCTTAGTTGCTTCGGGAGTCCATGAAAATGCATCTTTCTTCAATAATGTTGTTAGAGGTGCTGCTATTCTCCCATAATTCTTAACAAACTTGCGATAATACCCTGTTAACCCCAGAAATCCTCGCAACTGCTTTATGGTTGTGGGGACTTTCCATTCCTTAATGGCTTTAATTTTGTTAGGGTCTACTTTAACACCCTCGTGAGATACAATATGACCCGGATATTCCACCTCTTGTACTCCAAAGAAACATTTGGATGTTTTTGCATATAATTGTTTCTCCTGCAATAGTTTGAGCACCCTGTCAACATGTTCAACATGATCCTTCCAAGACCTGCTGTAGATTAGTATATCATCAAAAAATACTAGCACAAATTTTCTAAGGAAGGGTTTATGGAATTCATCAACCCTTGAAATGTAGAAGGTGCATTGGTAAGGCTAAAAGGCACGACCAAAAATTCATAATGACCCTCATGAGTTCGAAATGTTGTTTTTGGAATATCTTTAGTCTTCATTCTAATTTGATGATATCCTGAACGAAGATCCAACTTGGTAAAATAAATTGCTCCATGTAATTCATCCAATAATTCATCAATCACAGGAATGGGAAATTTGTCTTTAATGGTGAGCTTATTGAGCTCCCTATAATCTGGACATATTCGCCATGATCCATCCTTCTTGTGTACCAATACTACAGGAGCAGAGAAAGAACTTTGACTAGGTTGAATTATACCCGCCTCTAACATTTCTGCAATCATACGTTCAATTTTTCTCTTTTGGAAGTAAGGATATCTATAAGGCTTGATGTTTGGAGGAACACTTCCTGGAATCAAATGAATAGCATGATCATGATCACGAATAGGTGGGAGTCCTTTGGGAGTTTCAAACACCTTGGAATGATTGTCTAAGACTTGTTGGAGATCTGCAGAAATAGATGATTTTGATGTCGGAACTTCTAGTGAGCATAATTGTGCAATTATGCCTCGTTGTTCTTTCTTTAGAAGCTTTGTCATGACATTAGAGCTTATTATCCTTCCCGACTTCCCTTCAATACCCCGTAATTTGACTTCCTTTCCTTCTGAAAAAAATTTCAAGAAAATTTCTTGAAAATTAAAAGCTACCGTCCCCAAAGATTGTAACCATTGTACTCCTAGTACAACATCAGCACCTCCCATAGGAATGGAAAGCATTGGACTAGTGAATACATATTCCCCCATGGTTAGCTTGATATTATGGCATTTCCCAAAGCAATTTATAGTTCCTCCATTTGCAACCATCACTTGACATTCTGGTGCTGGGTATAGGAAACAATTTAATTCCTTGGCTACCTTACAATGAATAAAATTATGGGTGCTACATGAATCAATCAACACTATTACCTTTTTCTTCTTGATATGTCCTTCTATCTTGAGAGTTTGAGGAGTGGTAATTCCTGCCAATGCATTACACAATATGGTCAGACTCATTTCTTCCTCTTCTTGGGTTGGTTCCTGGTGTATATCCTCTTCTTGTTCATTTTCTTCTTCTCTTCACAATCTATGTAAAATAATTTCTTCTCAGCACACTTATGACCTTTAGTGTATTTTCTATCACAACTGTAGCAAAGCCCTTTTGCTCTTTTTTCTTCCAATTGTTGTGGTGTCAACCTTGTAGGTTGTGGAAATCTAGGCGTAGCAACACTTCCTTCTTTATAGAATTGAGTGGTAAGCTTCCTTGTCGCCATAATTTTACATTCAACTTTTCTTGCCAATCTGAATGCCTTCTCCAATGAATCAGGTTCCAAAACGCGAACTTCATGTTGGATGTTATCCTTTAAAGTGCCTATGAAGAGATCAATCCTGTGTTCCTCTGGAATATCGGTTACCCTTATATTCAATTTTTGGAAGTCCTCAATGTGCTGCCCCACTAAACCCTTTTGTTTGAGATTTATCAATTGGCTAAAGAAGGTGTTGCTCTTTGTATCCTCATAATGTGCTATCATTTCTTCCGTAAAAAATGACCAAGTGACAATTTTTTTACGGGAGCAAAGCCATCGATACCATACAAATGTATTTTGTTCTAAATGTAAAGTTGCAATGCGTACCTTTTGTGTGTTTTGCACGTTATGGAGATCAAAATATTGCTCCATCTGTGGTATCCATGTTACAGGATCCTTTCCATCAAACTTCCTCATATCCATCTTTGGAATATGGTGGTTCTTCCCGCCAACATTAGAGTTTATGAAATCACAATTAACATTTATTTTGTTCTCATCATGAGGTTCTTCTACTATCTTTTCACCATTAGGAAACCTTTCTTGTATCAACTTTGTCAAACCTTCGATGTCTGCTTTGAGATCATTCTTCATGCTTTCCATGTTGTCTTTCATGTCATCCATCGTAGCTTCCACGCCATCCATCTTAGCTTCCACGCCTTTCTTCAAAACTTCCATTTATTTTTTTGTCGCTCTTTGCGAGAGTGAAATTTGTTGCACTTGCTCTTGTAATTTTGATAGATCATGTTGCAATTCTTCATCTTCATGAGTCATAGTAGACCCTTCTGAGGGCTTAATGGGTGTTGAATTATTTTTACGGGGCATCTTTTAGAACCCAATACTGATATCTATTCTATAATATGCCCTTGGAATCAATTCAAATTGATTCTTCAAACAAGACTTATGCAATTCGGAAAAAAAAATACACACATTTTTCTTGCTTTTGAAGAGCTCGATATTGAAATTGGATTATCTCTGTGATTGCAACACTTCAATATCTAAATTTCGGTACCAACATAGCCCTCTGAATTATCTTTCGAATTCCATAGGTCTTACCTGATTTGGATTCTCCAAGACAAAGTTGTGTCCAATCTCCCACAGTGACCTAATTATGGACTGGTTCAGTAGAGCGAACTTTTACGACTTGCCATGTGTCACTGTTTCGTCCTTTGTCTCTGAAATTGATAGCCAAGAAACTACAGTCTGTGTACTTGCGACCAATTTTTACGGCACTCCAATCCGATGCCCAGAGAGAGAGTTATTGAACTTTTCCCATGATCACCTCTTTGAGATGAAATTCAGGAGCCTAAAAAAGCACTACCTTCCACAGATCATATCTCCAAAAATATTGCGAACCAAGCTCTGAAATTGTTTGACGAATTTCCTCAAGATTTCAGCTTTGCACCATACGAATTTCAGATTCTGAACCTTCGTAGAAAAAAATTTATAGCGCAAATGCCACGATGACCTGTTTAGGAGCCTGAAAAAAGACCTAACTTCCACAGATCATATCTCCAAAAATATTGCGAACCAAGCTCTGAAATTTTTAGACAATATTCCTCAAGATTTCGGCTTCGCACCTTAAACATTTCAGCTTCTGAAACTTCGTAGAAAAAAAGTTATAGCGAAAATGCCACGATGACCCAGGAGTTTGGAGGCAGTCCTAAAACCAAAGCTGCGATGCCAAATTCTGTGACTTGACTCAAAATTAGAAGAATAGAGATATCAACGCAGAAATAGCCCGCCGAGGGGGCAGACACTCAGTACATTACATAAATGCAGAAAAAATTCGTGGATGATACAATTTACAAAACCTCCTTTCCTGTGGAGTCCATGGGAACATAATGTAATCCTAGTGGGCCACGATGTAATCTGGCAAACCTAACAATAATAATTTAAGGGCATAATAATAACAAAATGGGGGTTACAAGGGTACAATAATAACAATAAGGGGGTTACACTAACAACAATAAGGGACTATACTAGTAATATAGGGACCTAACAAAGTCACGTGTATTTTTTAGAGGCTCATGGGTGTGCTAGTTAGGGTGGAGGAGATCATTTCCCCAGTCTGCTTTTGCATTGGGTGGATGTTCTTTGCATTAAACTCAAAAGATGTCTTCTTGTAGTCTGTTGCACCTTTGGGCTGAGGAATTTGTGCCTCCAAGAATGCCATCCTCATTCTTCCCTTCTCAGAGTCAAAGGTTGACAGGAGTATACTCTGGGAGCTACTTGTTTGTTTCCCAAACTAATTGTAGGTGTTGGTTTTAAAAACCTCATTCCTTCTCTTGATCTCCCTGAAGGTGTCATAGATGTCTTCCTCCTTTTTTTCTGTCGTGGAAGTAGATGTGGGAGTTTGCACATTCGGCTGTTGGAATGGCACGGTGGTAGAGGATGTGGAGAAAATCGGGTGGCCACCTGTTGGAGATGAACTTGGTGAATCCCCAATTGTGAGACAGTTTGCTGGTTTTTCTCATTGCCTTGGTCAAGGCCCATGTTGATCCTGGCTCTCTTTCTATATTTCATTTGAACTCCTTAGTGGAGGAATCAATGTCCATGTCTGTTTGATCTTCCTTGGTCTTCTTACTTCCTATTTCCTTTTTAGGCTCCTTTCCTTTGTCATCTTGAAGTCCTGTCGCCTTCCTCTCTTGTGGAGTTGGTGTTTGGATTCCTAAAGTAGAGATGACCTGCTCTTTAGCCTCCTGGAGTGTGTCTGCCACCCATTCTTCTTGGTTCATGTACTTCCCTATCTCCAGTCTGTGGGTATGGATGTAGGGTGTGGAATTGTTTTCCACCCTCTTCTTGGAGATGATCCCCATTGGATCATAGGACCAGGTGAAACTGTGTGTGAATTTCATCTCTCTTAGTATTTTATCCGCCTCTTCCCCTGTTGCCCTGTTGTTGCAGATGAATGGACCAATTTGGGATTTGATCCTGAATTGTGACTTCTTCTTGCCCGAAACAAAATGCAACTCATCAACATCTATCATTTGTCTAATATACTCAAGGGCAAATATCCTCATGGAGAGGTATTTGGGTAGTTTATAGGGAGGAAATTCACTGCCATAAACCCTGATCTCCGTGTAGTTTTGGTAGAGATACCAGTTTGTTGTCCTGATCTATTCTGTCAACTACATAACTTTCTTGATTTCCTCACTGACCCTGGGCTCTATGGTGCTGCTGAGTGCACTGATTGCTGGATGAAAAAATAGGTCTACAAAGCCCTTGTATGAATAGTCTTTCTACTCCTTTCCCAATAGAGTTGTCCAAAAAATGACAGATTGGGATTGAGAGTCTTCACCTTACTTTATCATGTCGAATTCGAATTTGTTGGATTGAAAACAAGTAAACATGTACACCAACACAGAGGTGTATTTGAATACCCTTTCTGTTTGAAATTTCAAGAACTGATCATGGATTGCATCAGCAAGGAACTGAGCATAATTGAACATAACAGTGGGCTTGGCACCTACAGAGAGGATAGACAAGAAACCAATTATGGCTTCGTCTATCCATTGATCATTATGATAACCTAACAAATTAGATAGGGTAGTAACAATGTGCTTGGTCCTTTCCGGGAAGGTGGATGATAGATATGGGGGATTTGTGGTAGGCATTGATGCATTGGGAGTCATGAAAAGCTTCAAGGTTTTGGCCTTGCTGGCAAAATCTAATCCTTGGTATAGTTCTATAAAGGCCTCATATGAAAAAGGGACAGTGTTCTCAACAATGGGGGCCTGCAACATCTCTTGAATGAATGGGGCATTTACATAAAATGAAATCTCTCTTGCAGAGTTCACTATGGCTCTTTGTTTAATGTCATAGCAAGACTGACATTTCCTAATTAGCTCGGGGCAGCTATGGGTTCTAGGGAAGATATAATATGGAATCTTGGTCTTCCACGGGCTGATACCACCTGCTTCGTCAAGTAGCTTATCATTGAGCCAGTTGTAGACATTGAACAGGTCGAGGTCTGACTCTGTCTCGTGGAACTTGTAGTCACTGTCAACCAGGGGAATATGGTCTAAGTCTATCTGGGGGTAAATCATGGGATTAAAAGGCTGCTAATCTGCCTTGGGAGGCATGATTTTCTTTTTCACTCTCTATTTCACCTGCAATGGATAATGGGCTGCAAGAGAAGGGGAAAAGAGAAGGGGGGAAACGGTATGAATTGATACCGAGGAAGGGGTAAGACCGAAGGGGATTGGGATCAGAAATGAATTAGCTAAAATGAGAACTGTAACCAGGCTCACAAAGCGCTGATTGTTCCTTCTTTGATGTGCAATTTACCCTTCGGCCTAGGTGGATGGTCGTGATCTCCTCTGCAGTTGTCTGTAAATATCACAACCTGTAGCAATCCAATAGTAAAAACCAATGCAAACTTTAGCGCCGCAGTGAATTCGAGTCTTAACATGTGGCTGGAGGGTAACCATTGAGTTGGCGCAGGTCCGTTGGATAACATCCTGACCATTTCATGGTACAACGATGCTATTGGTGGGAGGTTATGTGACGAGGCGAAGTGGACAGGTGATGGAGGACTTGGCGCGAAGGCATTGGCAATGGTCACAGTGTGGCAGTGGTTTGGAGGACAGTAGAAACAACTTTCGGAGGGGGGTTGAGGTGGTAAGCAGTGATAGGGGGCGGGGGGGGGGGGGTGCGAAACTGTGGGAGCGTGACACGTGGAGGAGTAGGCGGTAATAGATACCACCCATTTCGAACCCCCCCTTCTTAACATCTGGCAGCTGAGGGGGGGCCGAAATGGCTTGAGCGCTGTCGATGGCGAGGTGAGGAGCGGAGATGGAGGGTAAGGTGGGAGGTGTTTAGCGCTGAGGGGATGTGTGACGTGGAAAGGAGGTGGGACCCTACCCACGTCAAAAATCGCACATCAGCAGGTTTAGTTATGAGCAGTAAAGGTAAACGATAAAAATTGGGATGTGCGAAGTGCAGGGAGAGGGAGGTGACGTGGCAGGGAGTAGCCCACGAATATCGCACATCGCACATCGGCAGGCTTAGTTATGAGCGGTAAAGGTAAATGATAAAACTTGCGATGTGCAAAGTGCGGGGAGAGGGAGGTGACGTGGCAGGGGGGGCCCACGGATATCGCAAATTGCACATCGGCGGGTTTAGTTATAAGCGGTGGAGGTAAGTGCTAAGATTTGTGAAGTGTGAAGTGCGGCGAGAGGAAGGTGACGTGGCGCGATGGGCCCCAATGCCATCGCAAATCACACATCGACGAGTTTAGTTATAAGCAGTGGAGGTAAGTGCTAAGATTTGTGAAGTGTGAAGTGTGGGGAGAGGGAGGTGACGTGGCAGGATGGGCCCCATGGCCATCACAAATTTCACATCAACGGATTTAGTTGAGCGGTGGAGGTAAACGTTTAAACTTGCGATGTGCAAATTGCGGGGATAGGGGGTAACGTGGTAAGGAGGTGGGACCCGCTGACATCGTAAATCGGATGATTTAGTGGTGATCAGAGGATTTTGTGAAATGAATGAATGGCGAGGAATTTTTGCGATTTGGTCGATGTGAATTGTGATTTGGTGCTTGGCGGGACTTGCACAGGGCTTAGGATAGAATAGATTTCGCCTCAAAGGATTTTGAAGTTCCCATTTCACCTTTTCCTTCCGTTTCTTCCTCTGCATATCTACCTACCTGAACTACTCATCTCACCTTTTTTCTTCCTTTGTAAGGTCCATTTAGGCTTGCAGAACTTGAACATTTTCTTTTAAAATTCTAACCTAACCGCTATTCTTTATTTCTCTTATTGGTTCAGATTAAGCTGTTGAACCAATCTCATTTTCTACCTATCTACTGATAAGCCAAGATTAAACAGTTTGGAAAATATTTATTCCCTAACCTATCAATAGAAATTGAAAACTGTCCAATCATGATTAAACTGTATGACTGGACAAACCTATTTAAGAAGTAGTGGCATTTGAGCTTGCAACACTTGCAGTTTTATTTCTTTTTTGGGGTTCTTCTTTCTTTTTTCCTTTTTTGTTTTCTCGTTTCATTTTTCTCTTTTCTTTTTCTCTATTCTTTTTCTTTATTTTTATACCCTCTTTTATTTCTTTTTCATTTTTTATTTATATTTGAAATCATTTGAATTTTGAAAAGCCTTTCAATAATGAAAACCTTGCAAGAAATATGAAGTGTCCAGTCACCTTGAGATACTATAATTTATAGTGTACTAATAGTTGCTCCAGCTGGGGATGGCGCTTCTCGAAGAGAAGTGTCAAGAATTTGAGACTAGTAGCCTTGGATGCTCCTTTTTCTGCAACATTTTTAACTGATTTCCTTCCTTCTTCAACTGACTTCTTTTTTGTTTTTATATCTGCTCATCAAACTAGGCTTAGGATCTTCACTTTGGGCTTCAACCTCGTCCAATGAATTATTGAAAACTGTGAGAAAGTGGTATTTACAATGATGAAAATTTAACCTGAGCTTTAAGAAATTATTTTTTAACATCCTGCCATTGACAGGACCTCCAGATACTTATGTACCATCCAACTCTTTGAGAAAAGAAGCATTATTTCCCCTGAAAGCATTAATGATGTATGGCCCTTGCCAAAGATTATCAAACTTTCCATGCTCGCCTTTATCCTCTCTTCTGGAATCCCATTTTAAAACCTTGTCACCTAGACTAAAATTATTTCCCTTGATTCTCTTGTCAAAGATCTTTTTGATATTCTCTTGCATCACTTGGGTTCTGTTGTAAACCTCTTCTCTGGACTATTACAGCTGAATGGTGTCATTAATCCTCCTTTGAATGTCATTTGGTTCAGCTTGGACCTCTTGGATTATCTTCATTACTGGAACTCCCAAGGAAGAAGGAAACACTGCATCCATTCCATAAACCAATTGGTATGGAGACATGCCAATTGATTTCTTTGTGGTGAGCCTATCAACCCACAGAGCATTGATCAACTTATTGTGCCATGATTTCTTATTCTCCTCCAAAAGCTTGTAAATGATGTTCACTAGGATTTTATTTGAAGATTCAACCAGTCCATTACCTTGAGGGTAGTAGGTTGTTCAATGCCCCATTGTTATATGATATCTGTGGTAGAAATCAACCATCTTTTTGGATCTGAAGGCCACAACATTGTCTGTAATGATTTTCCTAGGACAACCAAATCTAGAAAGGATGTTGGTTTCTAGGAATTTTATAATGACAGAGTTAATGGCATTTCTAAAAGGGGTGGTCTCTATCCATTTGGTGAAATAATCTGTAGCAGTGAGGATCCATTTCTATTGAGCAGAGGATGGAGGGTGAATTTATCCTATGAAGTCTAATCTCCACTGCTGGAAAGAGCTTTCTACAGAAATAGGTTTTAGGGGTAAGCAAAGTAGCTTCCTATTTCCTTCAAAGATTTGACATTTATGACAAGCAGAACCATCTTATGGACATCAGGAAAAATGGTGGGCCAATAAAAACCAACTCTCATGATTTTGTTAGCAATGGCTTTCCAATAGAGATGGCCACCACGGTCACCCCCATGGAACTCCTGCATTACTATATCTCTGTCATCCTTCAACAAACATTTAAGAAAAACACCTCCAATATCTTTCCAATAAAAAACATTTTCCAAAATGCAAAATTTAACAACTTTGAGTTTTAGAAATCTAGCCTTTGTTTTAGATAAACCAGGAGGAGCATTCAGATTAGACAGTACATATAAAATATTAGCATACCATGGAGAATTTAGAAATGCTTCATCAATTGGTGGAGTCGCCAGTTCCTCTTGATCATTTAATGTGTACCATGTTGATGTCTAGTGCGTGTAAATTAGATTCTGCCATCAATTCAGATAGTCCTTGGACTTTGATCAACTTGGTAGGCTTGATTTCCAATTCGTACTCTAGGATCACTGCAATCCATTTCCCTCTTTTGCCATCAGGACCATTTTGTGTTAGAATGTCTTTGACAATTGCATTTGGAACATAAGCAATGATATGTGAATGTAAAATATATACTCTATAATCTTCCAGTGCTTTAACCAATGCAAAAGCCTGTTTTCCCATGATATTATATTTCAGAGATGCATCTCTTAATGTCTTGTTGAAAAAGGCTATTGGTTGTTCTTGTCTTCCACTATTTTTTTGTAACAAAATAGTAGCAATAGTATGCTCCGAGGAAAAATAAAAAAAATCATGAAATATTTAGTGAAATCCAGACTGATTAGTACTGGGGCCTTTGTTAATGCTAACTTGACCAAGTCAAAAGATTGTTTTTCTTCTATGGTCCACTTTATTTCTGAACCCTTCTTTAGCATGTTAGTGATGTTCCTTAAAAGTTCTGCCAACTTAGGTATAAATCTTCTTAGGAAATTGATTTTACCAATGAAGGATTGGAGTTCTTTCAAATTTCTAGGATGGCTAATTTTCAATATTCCTTCAGTCCTACTAGGGTCAATTTTGATTCCATCCTTAGAGATAATATGACCTAACAATTTTCCTTCTTCTAATCCAAACAATGTTTTTTAGGATTCAGAGAGAGTCTAAATTTTCTGCTTCTTTCAAAAACTCTTCTCAAATGTGTTAAATGTTCTTCATCGGTTTTAGAAAATACAGTGATGTCATCCAAATAAATCACAATAAAGTGGACAATGTCATCAGCAAATGCAATGTCCATGGCCCTTTGAAAGGTAGCTCTAACATTCATTAGTCCAAAAGGCATTTTCACATACATGAAAGTCCCCCAAGGAGTTGTAAAAGTTGTCTTATCTTGGTCATTAGGGTGCACTAACACTTGATTGTAATAAGAGAAACCATCTAACAAAGATATCCTAGTGGAACCCACTACCCTTTGTAATATGTGATCCATCTTAGGTAAGGGGTAGTTATCCTTAAGAGATACCTTATTAAGGTTTTTGAAGTCAATGCAGAGTCTAATTTCGTTTGTTTTATTCCTAGTTGGGACAATATTGGAAACCCATTAGGAGTACCTAAATGGCACTATGATTTTTCCTTCATACATCTTCTTGATATCTTTCTCAACTAAAGGCATTAAAACATGATTTATTCTTCGCAATTTATGTCTGAATGGCTTTTGTTTTTCTTTAAGTGGAACCTTGTGTTGAATGATGCTAGTATCACAGGATTTCAAATCATTATAACTCCATGCAAACACATCAATAAATTCTATGAATAATTCTATATATTTCTTCTTTGTAATAGTAGGCAGAGATTTAGATAGTTTGGTGATTTTGGGGTTCTATTCTGTGCGTATATTACATTCCTCAATGTTTGTTCCAGTTGGTTCCATTTTGGGTTTTTTGGCCACATCATTAAAGTCGAATAACTCCTCTAAAGGGACAAGCCCTCTAGGCAGCTTATTGACTTTGAGTTGGAGTATTTCAAATTCTTCCTTTTCAAGGTATTTATGATTTTTTGTATTGTGTACAGTTTTGTTAATTGGGATATTTACATTGGTGTTTATCTCTAAAACAATGTTTTCTGTAACAACGTTTGTTCTTCTTCAGTACTTTGTGCATCAGTGAGGGTGTCTTCCTCACAATCCATATCCACATTATTGCCTTCAAATTCATAATTGGATTGCAGGGAGCTTTCAATTTGTTTATCACTGCCAAAAACTTGCTAGTATCTCATGTTATTTAGCATATAAGAATGATGTTTGACCTCAATTGTGTGTTGTTTGTTTGGGTGAGGCAGTTTATAGGTACTTGTTGAAAAACCTAGGTTGTTTGCTAGGAAATTCTGGTTTCTGGGAATGACTGCCAAATCATATTCTTCAAAGGTCCTTAAAAAATCAAGGACATCATTTCTTTAAGCTCTCAGTCTAGGGTGTTTGGTTGCATATAGTCCTTTAACCTGTTTAATGACTAGCTCAGAGTCACCATGTACAGAGATCCTTTTCTCCCCTAGTTTTTTCAACATTTGTAATCCTAAGAGCAAAGCTTCATATTCAGCAATGTTGTTTGTGCACTGAAAATTCAATTTGTGTGAATGACCTTGTGCACTATTTTCTCTTGTGTTATACACCCAAATACCTGTGCCTGAGCCAACTTTGCCACACGAGCCATCAAAACTCATGTTCCAAAGAGGTGCATTTGCTGGATCTGGTTGCTCTGTTTGGGTATGACTGTTAGTTTTTTCTATGGGATCATTTTCTACTTGGGAAATTTGTGAATCAGTGATTCCATCATTATACAAAATGAAAGAATCCAGGTCAGTGTGAACAGAGTACGGAGGGTAATTGTGAGGCTTTTCTTGGCTACTTACCATGTACTTCATCAGTGTTTCTTTATAAAGTTTCCTCGATTGACCAAACACCAGAATGGTAGCATAAGTCATGTCTAGTTGCAGAGTTCCTTGCAATTTTTCCCTCCATGAGCGAGATAAAAACATTCTGTATTTTGGAGGAATATCTGCCAGAACAATATCCATCAATAAACTCTTTGCATGTATTTGAGTTAGAGTGACACAGAGTTCCTTGATCAGGCCTAGGCACTTAAATTTTCTAGAATCAAAAGAGTATAGATCCCTGTAGGGTCTAGGGATTTTGAGGCCGAGTTTCTCCATGACAGCTTGGGGCATAAGGTTGTGTGAGGCACCGAAATCCAAAATGGCGTTATGAAGTATTTTATCATGAATATTTAAACTGACATAAAAAGGAGGAACCCCTCCTTCTTGTGGTATGCCATCAACCTCTGACCCAAATAAGAGTTGAGGCTGGTCATCACTCAAATTGACAGTGTCTGTAATCTCTCCTATATTTAACACTTTCAGGACCCGAGATCTGTAGACATTTTTGTTGATTAATTCGGTGAGAGGGATAAAAATATTTACTTTCGCAAGTTCGCTCTCAATACTGAAGGGAGTTTGATTTCTCAGTGGCATTAGGGGAATTTTGAGGTCTAAAATGGTTCTCCTAAGGAAATAATAAAATAATAGCTAAATCAATAAAATAATATTTATGAATTTGCAATTCACTTTTTACACCACAATCCATGTAACCATAGTTAAATTCAATTCAAAAGTTGTACCAAAATAAATTTAATAAAAAAAATATATTGATGTGACTATAAATAAGAATGAGCTTTTCAAGAAAAAGTCATTATCATTGAACAACTAATGCATTTGTCCTTTGTACTTAAATAACTTAAAATAAAATATAAATATAAATTTACAAATTCTTAATTATATTATATGTTATTAATTAAAAATTATATTATTTAAATAGTATAATAACATGTAATTAATATACTATATAAAAATAATATAATATAATATAATATAATATAATAAACATATAGGGATATGCATTGTTTCTTTCAAGAAATATGAAATGACAATATATTTTTATTCAAAAAATGTGAAATGACATTTATTATGAGTACACTTTACTTTGACTTTAAAAGTACTTAGAGCACTATCATGGTTAACCATGAGTTTTTATCCACCATTGAGAATGTGACAAGTAAGTACCTTTAACTCAAAAATGTCACCTCAACCACTAGGGATGATGTCATCCCCTAAAATGTGATTGGTTCTCATAAAGTGAATTTTGATTGTACATTTTCCTTAGGAAGCCCATTTTAGACCTCAAAATTCCCCTAATGGTTTGACATATCAATCCTTTCAGCCTCTATTCTTTGGGTGACTTCAGTATGTTTGCTTGTACTGGGGATGTCCTTCTGAGGGTTTATGGTAGGAACATCTACTGATTTCTTGACACAGTTCTCTATGTTTTTCTTTTCTAAATTATTTAAATTTTTCTTAGTGTTTTCAGTTGTTTTCTTGGCTTCAGATTTAGATACTTTCTTGGTAGAGTTTTCTGAATTCCCTTTATTCGAATTGTCCAAATTCTTTTTTCTCCTTAAGTTGTACTGTTTGCGAACTTCCATAATGGCATCCTCAAAACCCAATTTGTAGTCATCAAATCCTTCGGGCTTGAGGTCCGCTTGGGCTAGTGAAAACAAGTCTTGCTCTTCTTCAGTGAGGAAGACAAGATCCTCTTCATTGATTCCCATCAGATTTATATGATTTTCCTCCTCTTCCTCCAATATTCCTTCGTTATCATCAACATAATTTTCTTGAAAGGGAGGTTGGATCTGCTGATCATGACCTCTTTGCTCTCTCTGTCTAATTTGTGGAGGATTTCTTCTTGGATTCTGTTTTATGTTTTGGGGTGTTGGTTAATTTTCTCTGGGTATTGCTCTTCATTCAAATTCATCCTTTCCATCATCATTTCCATAGTACTTACCAAATTGTCAATTTTGGCATCAGATGTAGAGGCTATGGGTTCTTTCCTTATTGTGACTCTCCTCTCATTCCTCATCCTAACCCTTTTTGCTAACAAATTGGCTTCTACACTCACAACATCTTCTTGCATTTCCTCCAAAGTTGATGAGTCTCTTTCCCTAAGCTGATAGGCCATGTCTGGGTCAAATCCATCGGGGAATTTAAGCAGAACTATCCCTCGGGGTGGTCTCATGTTAGCAGGGAGTGCGTTGTATAGGTTATTGAATCTAGTACAGTAGTCTTACACACTCTCTTCGGGGGATCTTTTGATAGTTTCATACTCTGATAGAATTTGCAGTGGGTTTTTCTTGACTTCCCACCTATTGATAAAATTTTGGTGAAAAGCAAGGAGATCATGGATACTATTAGCAATTTGATCCTTAAACCATTTCCTGACTTCGCCTCCTAAACTCTGGGCAAACATTCTCAACTTGACATTGTCATCATCAATTTATTGCCAGTGAAAATAGTCATTCATCTTATCAATTTGTTGCTGGGCAGTCATAGGACCAGTGCTGTCAATCTGGGGAATCTTGGACTGGTAGTCCTGGGGCATAGGAGGTAAAGGTTTCTGGAAGCACCAATGGGGCATATCTGGCTGTCATGATTGGTGGAGGTGGTGGAGGAAGACGAACAGTGGACGATGTAGGATGGGTAGAGGTATGAAAAATGGATGGATAAAAAATTGAAAGGTCAGTCCAATTCTGAGATTTGGTTCTGAAGAGACCTAGTTCGAACTGCAAATCAAATTGAATATCTTGTAAAGTGACAAAGGTATCAGGTAAGGGCTAGATCTATGAAGAACCCTACTACTGGTTGGACTTTCCGTTCTGGGAAGTTTCCTCAATATTTTCTCAGAATTATCTACGATAGGAGGAGGATTTGGATCTAGTGGATATTATTTTGGTAGCTAGAACTTACCTCAAAATCATAGACAAACTGATTATTGAATATTGAAAGAAACCAATCTTTAAAAAAAAGTTGTATCCTTCAGTGCTTTTTAGCTAGGGTTTGTTGAATTCGGAAGAAAATTGAGAATTTTCAGTTTTGTCCCTAGTATGGTCGCCAATATGTTATCACTCTATAATTTATAAGATTGGCAAGACTAAATTATAAAGAACAATGTCAAAACCACTTGAAGCCCAAGATCTAGCCCTCCTAGACTCAGAGAGGGATCTCTCTATAAAATTTAGATTTGTTTGAGTTTACTGATATTATGCTAGTTAAATTGAGTGCAGGAGTCGTTTTTGTTTGATGGTTCGTGGTTGGATTTAAGGGGGTTCCTCTAAATATTTTCCATTGGGCTATGGAGTCCAAATAGGCTGGGTGTACACATCAAATTCCAGAGCAAATGCAACGCAATCTAGCTGCGAATACTAGTGTTTATAGTTGAGTGCAATTATGGGATGGAGAAAAGTGCTTTATGCAATGACTTAAGACCAACTAAGAATTCTTAAACCCATCGAAAGAAAACATCGAAACTGTAAAGACAGACAGAATTAAGATACTCTGAAACAACAAATCTTAATCTAACCTTCCTGCTTTACCAATAGAATTATAAATGAAACACATGAAAAGATTACAATGGGAAAACATTAAACATGAACAAGGAAAAACATCACCAGGACAATGCAACCCATGAATCTTGCAGAATGGTCTCTTTATTGATGCTTGAGCTTGAAAAGTACGAATACTTGCAATGAAAAGTGCTTACAAAACCAGGGTCCAACCCTTGTTACAAAATGAAAAATTATATTTAAACTATTTGCACCAGATTACCGTTTCAGAAAGGGCAATCGGTTCATTTACCACACAAGTAACTGAAAATGGGTTTGTGCGCCTTATGCATGGACGCGTTGTGACTGTTTTTAGACAGATGTCCGAAGTTACAGTGGAAGTGTCCCTTCATGGTAATGGTCCTCTTGGCAGGTGCCTGACGTCCTTGTGGAGCCATTATCTAACGTTGTGGTGCTTTTCTGTGTTGGCGGGTCTCATACATTGGATGTGCTGGCACTAACAATTCACTGGGTTGCCAGCTTCGTCACTGAACTGAGTTGTCATCCTTCCTGGAGCATACATATATTTTCCCAACTCTCTGGAGTCGGGATCTTGGTCGTGTTCAGCTTCTTGTATACTTCACCAGTCTCGGTGTACTTCACGAATGTTGGTTTCAGCTGAAAAATGTGTTTCACCTCATGCTGTATAAAGACATCGTTGTTGATGACTTCATAGAATGCTTTCCCAATCATGGTGTTCTTCAGATTTGTGAGCTTGGATGTGTCCTCGGAGATCTCTGTGAGCCTCTTTACATAATCAGTTCTGGGCATCAATTTATCATTGATAACAAACAAGGAAGGGAAACCTCTTTCGTTCAGTGGCCTGATCCTATTGAAAAACCTACTCACCCCAATCTCCAGCTGATGGCATCTCTCTTCTAGCTGTGTGACCAGACTCATCTTATTCAACTCCCTTTTAAATTCAAGAATAGATGTTGTTCTGTTAGCCACTTCCAGTTGCTCCAATTCATGGCTGCTCTTGGAATTCAGGAATCTGATGATGTTGTTGGCAGTTTGGGGTTTATCTCCAAGTTCCTCATTTTTTTTCTCAATGGCAACCTTCACTACATCAATTAGATCCCTTTGTTCAAATATTATCTGAATTGAAAGCCAAATATCATTTACAGACTCAATTATATCCAACCATATGATTTTCTTGAGTCTTCCCACCATGCTGTGATCAGGAGTTCATAAATTTTGCTCAAAATTCAAAATTACAGGATTGGGTTGAAACCAGGATGGTTGAGTAGATCTCGTATTCTTGATTCCAGCGTTGTGAATGGTTCGAAAAAACAATTTCGTATGAGGGAAAGATCGCGTTTTGATCAAAATGCCAAATAGGGAAAATTGCAACAATTTGACCAGGGTTCACTGGGATGCACAGTCAGCAAAAAAGAATATTTTGAAGAATATTCCTTTCCTCAGATCCAAACGTGGGTTGACATGTGTCAAGGTGCTATTTTTTTAATCGGTTTTGAAGGGCTAATAATGGGGCGCCACGTGGCTAGCCCCAAGGCTACGATGTGTCTGTGTAATGGTGTTATAAAATTTTGTTGGAGGTCGCAGGAATCGACCTCCGGACCTCTGGCAGAGCACGCGCACATCTAACCACCCGAGCTGCACGATCAATCTTAAGAACTATAGGTCGTGAATTAATGTTATGGTTTGTTGCAAAATAGTTTAGGGGTTGGCGACCGTCAGCGGTCCCAACCCGCCAACGGTCCCTGCAATGGTGGTCACATTGCAACGGTTTAACGAAATCCAAACGACTGTCTATGTAAACAACCTGCAAGCCTATCTGCAACACTTTTCACATGGCCACGTTTAAAGGTCTCCGACGGTTAACATTAACTCGTCCGCTTACCGGAGTTTCAACGCAACTCGACCACGGTTTATGCCTAGAGTTCCGCCCGACGGTTAGAAACCCGCGGGTTTTGGGTTGGCATGTGGCCATCCCAACCGTTAAGTTAAATGTTGCGGTTTATTTGGCGGCAGTTTTGGCAAGCGCGCCATCTATGGCGGAAAGTGTTATTTTAGCTCTAGTTAAGTGGAGTTCTTATGTGAAACTGGGCAAAAAGTGTTGGAAATACTGAGAGGGGGGTGAATCAGTATTTCTTTTCAATTGTTAATTTTTGCCAGTTAGATTCTTCACAATTAAAAACAGAGAGGTGTATAATAATATTATTATTAAGGATTAATAAGAACTTCAATCCTTTTCAAATAATTGAGTACAATAGATGTGTGAGGGCACCAACCCTTCAATGAATCAGGCACCAACCTGTTGCCAAGCACCAACTTGGACTTTGATGATGCTCTGACCTCTAGGGCTTCGACCCTATCTTCTCAAAGCACTGAACTTGTGTTTAGGAGCTCCTACTCCAAGGAGACCAATCCTTCTTTGCTTTGTTTAATAGAGGATGTGAATGGTACTTACTTGAATTTTCTTGACATATTCTTCACTGTATTATTTCTTCCAAAATTCTTCACTGACTTGACTGTTCAATTCTCCAAAGTATATTTACTATCCTTCCATAGGTGACTGGTTACTTACAATGATCATAGGTTTCAACTTCAGGCAATCTGAACCAACAATCTGAGCATTGAGCACAAGATCCTATGCCTTATCCAAGAGACTCTGTGGTAGTTTGTGGTTCTGTTGAGGAGTCTGAGCTGTGGCTTATCAAATACTGCCCCACAGTCTTCCAGAAAACAATTTAATTGCCTTTTTTATGACATGCCTGAAGTTACGGTGGATGTATGGAAGTGTCTGAAGGATGTGGCAGCACATTAACGTTTTTGCAGATCCTTAATTATAAATTCGAGCCCTTACAAATTTATCCGAGATCCTGCAAGAGAACTAATAGATGTATTCCACCAAAGTTCCACCATCACTGTAATTCCTTCAGATCCGAGATACAGGGGCTAATGATGATGATATTTTGTACAAATCTGAACCCTTTAACACAGTCAAAAATCCAAGGTGATGTTGTTACCAGTTCTGAGCCCCTAATACACAATTCAATCTTCAAGAGACTGTAATCTGAGCTGCATTACTGTCCACACATTTCAGTATGGTCCGAGTTTCTTCAAACAGGTCTGAGGTGTCAAGACAATCAAGATTTAACCCTTAAAGTATTACCTCCTCGGCCTCCTTAGTTAACGAGTTGTGAACTTCCCTTGTTGTGTTATCCTCTTAAAATATTCACCGAGCTATACATAAAACAATGTAATCCGAGCTCTAATATATAGATATTTTCCACGTCAAAACGAAAAGTTACGTCACTTACACAGGCCGACAAGAGATCTAGGACAGGTCGGCTCCAAAACAGGAATAATTATTGCACAACTTTAAAAATCAATATCTTCCTAACCACAGGGATATTGGGGGCATATGAGGGCTCGTTGGAAAGAGGAAGGAGTCCTCATTCAGATGGTGTAAGGCTCATCGTGAAATACTAACTCTAAGGTGGTGGAAAAGGCTTTTTATTGTGACGGGTCATTTATAGGAGCAGAAATGGAGGTAGGGCAAAGTGTAGGTTTTTTCATGTAGTCCTCCATTGTCCAAATGATCATCTTAAGCATGGTCATCCATCATCATCTAGCATCCTATTTCCATCAAGGACAACCTTGCTTAACAATCTCCCCCTTTTTCATTGGATGGCAATATTATTTTTCTTCTCCCCCTTTGACATCAATGGCAACTCGGTGTCAATGTGCTCCCCCTGTCATGGTACTCTCCTCAACATGCTGCTTGTTTTAATGTGATGCAAGAGCAATGACCCCCATCTTTTTCAAAGCTCAAATGCTTCTCGTGGAAGGGGTTTTGTAAAGATATCTGCAATTTTCTCTTTTGTATTGACGTATTCCAACTTGATATTTTGTTCAGCAACTTGTTCACAGAGAAAGTGGTATTTGATTGGAATATGTTTGATCTTTGAGTGCATCATTGGAGTCTTTGAAAGACTGATGGCACTAGTGTTGTCACAAAAAATAGTGGTTGGTTGCTTAGTTTCTATGTTGACATCTTTCAAGGCTTCCTTCATCCATAGTATTTGTGTACAACAATCAACAGCAGCTATATATTCAATTTCAGCTGTAGAAAGGGATATAGATGATTGCTTTTTGCTAAGCCAAGATACAAGACAATCTCCCATAAAGAATGCATTTCCACTGGTACTTTTTCGATCATCCACGCTGATCCACGCTTCTGGCCCAATCAGCATCAGAGTAAGTTGTCACAATAAGAGTTGAACTCTTAGGATACCAAAGACCGAAATTAGTCGTTCCTTTCAGATATCTGAGAATTCTCTTCACAACTGCTAGATGGGATAGTTTAGGACTTGATTGAAATCTTGCTACCATTCCTATTGCTTGTATAACATCTGGTCTTGTAGCAGTTAAGTATAGGAGAGCTCCAATTATTGACCTGTAAAGAGCTAGAGCTGCATCTAGGAGAGGGGTATCATCATCTTTACTTAATTTACAATCGGTGGTCATTGGTGTGCTCATTGGTGCACAATCTTCCATCCCATATCTTTTGATCATGTCTTTAAGATATTTTGCTTGATATATAAACATGCCTGCAGAGATTTGAGATATTTGTAGCCCAAGAAAGTAAGACAGCTCACCAATCATTGACATTTTGAATCTTTTGGACATATTTAGAGAAAATTGATGGTTCATCTCATCATCATTGCTAGCAAAGATTAGATCATCAACATATACAAGAGTGATCAAAAGTTTTTCTTTGCCCATCTTCATGTAGATATTGCTACCTGCTACTCCCTTTTTGAAACCTTCTTGTAGCAGATAGTGATCCAACTTTGCATACCATTCTTTAGGGGCTTGTTTTAATCCATACAAGGCCTTTTTTAGCTTGCATACAAAGTCCTTCCCTTCGGCAAGATCAAATCCTTCTGGTTGCTCCATGTAAACTTCTTCTTTGAGATCTCCATTTACGAATATTGATTTTACATCCATTTGATAAACCTTGAATCATTTTGAGCAAGTAAATGGAAAAAACATTCTTATGGCTTCCAATCGAGCTACTGGTGCAAAGGTTTCTTCGAAGTTAATTCCTTCAATTTGTGAGTATCCCTTGCAGACAAGTCTGGCTTTTTTTTCTAATGATTTGTCCATCCTCATTCATCTTGTTTTTGAATACCCATTTTGTTCCAATTATATTTTTATCTTTTGGGCAACGTACCAGCTCCTAGGTCTCATTCTTTTCTATTTGAGACATTTCTTCTTCCATGTCCTTTATCCAATAAGGATCTTTGCTTGCTTGAGAAAAAATTTTAGGTTCTATTTAAGATAATAGAGCAACATCATCTTTTCCTGGAGTGTTTTTCATTCTTCTTTGAGTTTGAATTCCTTCATCTATACTCTCGATAACCTGTTCTCCCGGATGATGTTTTTGAATAAATTTAATCATAGAAGGAGTTTGTGAAGGTTCACTTTCAGGTTCTCCATCCTCCTCTTCTTTTTCAGGTTCTTCTTCTTCACTTTCTTTAAGGAAAGGCTCAACTTCATGATCTTCAATTCTCTTTTCTGGAAGGCCTTCATCAATCTTCACATCAATGCTTTCCACTATTCTCCGTAGATGATTGTTGTAACATTTGTAAACTTTGCTTCTTGTGGAGTATCCAAGAAATATTCCTTCGTCAAACCTAGAATCAAATTTTCCTGGTGAGTCATCGTTTATTTTTATGAAGCATTTGCTTCCAAAAATATTGAAATATTTTACTGAAGCAGGTCTTCCTTTCCATAATTCATAAGGAGTTTTTTCATTATTTGGTCTTAGTTGAGTTTGATTTAAGGTATAAATTACCGTCCCAACTACTTCTCTCCAAAAGTTTGGTTGAAAACTAGCTACTAGTAGCATTGTCCTCACCATTTCTTGAATGGTTCGGTTCCTTCTTTCAACTACTCCATTTTTATTGGATGTCCTAGAAGTAGAGAGTTCTCTTTCGATTCCATGCTCTTTACAGAATTCATCAAATTATTTTGAGGTGAATTCTCCTCCTCTATCTGTTCTAAGACATTTAATCTTAGATTCTTTCTCGTTTCAATGAGAGATTTAAGATTCTTAAAACATTCAAATGCTTCGGATTTATATTTTATGAAATATACCCACATCATTCTAGTATAGTCATCAATAAATAGAGCAAAGTACCTTTCACCTTGAAGAGTTGGAGTTCTAGTTGGCCCACATAAATCTACATGAATGATTTCCAGAGGTTTTGATGTTGAGAACTCCTTAGTTTTGTGGCTAGTTTTGGTTTGCTTTCCATGTTGGCTTGGGCCACATACAAATTGATTTGGCTTGCACATTTTTGGAATGTCCCTTACTGCATTAATTTTGTTGATGTTGACCAAGTTATCAAAACTTGTATGCCCCAATCGCTTGTGCCATAACCAAATTTCATCTCTTTGACTTATGTAACATTTATCTCCTTGGATTTTACTGAGAATGTAAACATTATCTAGTGTTCTTACTCCTTTTGCCACAAGTTCTCCTGAGGATGAGTCTCTTATTTCACAATTTTTAGTACTGAAGACAACATTATGTCCTTGGTCACAAATTTGGCTAACACTTAAGATATTGTGTTTGAGCCCTTCTACCAGCAAGGTATTTTGAGCCTTTCCTTGTCCACTGACAAGGGTATCAGTTCATTTTCCAGTGATTTTAGCGGATCCACTTCTAAAGGATACATTTCCATTTTCCTTGTTCAATGAGATAAACTTCTTTTGGTCACCTGTCATATGTCTTGGGCATTCACTATCCACGAACCAATGATTTTCTTCACTATGAGCACATAGAGCTAGGCCACATTTATCAGTTTTGAGATTTATGCTTTTAGCTTCCTCTCCTTTGAGAGGGAAATTTTGTTCATTATGATCATAATTACTACATAATGGGCAAGACAGATCAAACTTAGCAAAAGGATCAAAAGAATTGTAAGTTTTTATTTGTCCTTGCTCTTTAGGACCACGTAGTTTGTTTGTTTGATCTTTCAATCTTGGTGCTTCATTTTTATGAGCCTTGCAATGCTTAACTTGATGGCAAAAGTTTTTACAATAGTAACAATACCCAAGAAAAATAGTTTGGTACATGTTGTAATAGCCATAGTTTGGACCAACATTCTTCTCTGGAGTTGCTCTTTCTTCAATTCTTGGTTTTGAGATGGGCCTTTGTTCCTGACAAGATGAATTTTCTTCTTTTGGATGGCAAGAGAGTATGTCGACATAACTCCTTGCATTATTCTTTGTGCTTGATGATTCTCCTTTGAAACCAATTCCAAATTTGTCATGTTGAGATTTTTTAGTATTACGAATGTTATCAAGTGCTAGAGAGTTTTGCCAACTCCTTTTGACTTGCTCCAATTCCTTTCTTGGAGATATTATTTCAGCTTCATGTTTTTCACAGATATCATCCTTCTCTTTTAGCTTATTGTTCAAAAATCTTCCCTTATTTTTGCTTCCTCTTTTTCTATTTTGAGAGAAATTATCTTCTTTCGTAGATTCTCATTTTCTTCAATAGCACTCATTAGTTATCTATCCATGTTTCCTTCATCTTCCAGTTTTGAATCATCACCATTTGTAAATTCCATGAATAACATTTCTTTCCTTCCAACATAGTTACTTTCCTCATCTGGTTCATCATCACTTTGTTTGTGATGACGCATATTTCTAGTTGATTTCTTTTTTATGACTACAAATTCATCTTCATCGTACTCATCTTGTTTGGAGAAGAAGTTCTTCTTATTAAACCCTTTCTTTTTGTACATCATCCTTTTAGAGTCCTCTTCATCATCACTATCATGTTTATGAGGACATTTTGCAGCATAATGACCTATTGTTCCACATTTGAAACAAATAAGAGGGTACTTACCTTTTAGCTTAGATCCCTTCTTAAGTCTTTGTACAAATTGAGCTAATTCGGATTTAGTATCAGATTCATCACTGCTACAATTCCATCCTTTTCCTTTTTTTGTTGATTTTGAGGCTTTGAATGCTGCATCTTTGAAATTTGGACTTCCCTTCCTGATCTCATAGGAAATGAGAATTCCATGAAGTTCATCCATCTTGAGAGTATCTAGGTCCTTCATTTCTTCTATGTCACTTACTTTGGAGTCAAATCTGTTAGGAAGCGATCTCAGGATTTTTTGAACAATAGTGCTTTCTTCAATATTTCTCCTAGCCCTTTAAGAGAGTTAACCACTTCAGCTAATCAGAGGAAGTATGATGCAATATCTTTTTCATCATCCATTTTTAGACTCTCGAATTGCCTTCAATAGGTTTGAATCTTTGCCTTCTTAACTTTGGAGTCCCCATCATATAGGGAAACCAGCTTATCCCATACTTCTTTGGCTCAATCACAATTCATGACTTTCGTGAATTCGGAATTGGTAACTCCACTAGTGATGGAATTTAAATCTTTGGCATTAGCAATGTAGGCTTTTCTTTCGTCTGGATCAGTTGGAAGACTAGAGGGAGCTTTGTACCCATCCAAAACAGAGTGCCATACTTCAGGACCAAGAGACATTAGATAGTAGGACATCCTCTTTTTCCAAAAACCAAAATTTGTTCCATCAAAGATAGGCAACTTCCTTGTTGCTTCTATGTTCTTCATTGTGCCTAAGAATCCTTCTACCAGTTGTTAGGCTGATAATGAAGAAGTTGGCTCTGATTCCAATTGCTGCAAATACTAAGAGGGGGGTGAATCAATATTTCTTTTCAATTGTTAATTTTTTCCAGTTAGATTCTTCACAATTAAAAACAAAGAGGTGTATAATAATAATATTATTAAGGATTAATAAGAACTTCAATCATTTTTCAAATAATTGAGTACAATAGATGTGTGAGGGCACCAACCCTTCAATGAATCGGGCACCAAACTGTTGCCAAGCACCAACTTGGACTTTGATGAGGCTCCAACCTCTAGGGATTCGACCCTATCTTATCAAGGCACCGACCTTGTGTTTAGGAGCTCCTACTCCAAGGACACCAATCATTCTTTGCTTTGTCTAATAGAGAATGTGAATGGTACTTACTTGAATGTTCTTGACATATTCTTCACTGTATTATTTCTTCCAAAATTCTTCACTGACTTGACTGTCCAATTCTTCAAAGTATATTTACTATCCTTCCATAGGTGACTGGTTATATACAATGATCATAGGTTTCAAATTTAGGCAATCTGAACCAACAATCCGAGCATTGAGCACAAGATCCTATGCCTTATCCAAGAGACTGTGTGGTAGTTTGAGGTTCTATTGAGGAGTTTGAGCTATGGCTTATCAAATGTTGTCCCACAGTCTTCCAAAAAACTGTTTAATTGCATTTTTTATGACATGCCTGAAGTTACTATGGCTGCCTGGAAGTGTCTAAAGGATGTGGCAACACACTAACGTTTTTGCATATCCTTAATTATAAATTCAAGCCTTTAAAAATTTATCCGAGCTCCTGCAAGTGAACTAATATATGTATTCCACCAAAGTTCCATCGTGACTGTAATTCTTTCAGATCCAAGATACAGGGGCTAATGATGATGATACTTTGTCCAAATCTGAACCCTTTAACACAGTCAAAAATCCGAGGTGAATGATGTTACCAGTTCTAAGCCCCTAATAGATAATTCGGTCTTCAAGAGACTGTAATCTGAGCTGCATTATTGTCCACACATCTCAGGATGGTCCGAGTTTCTTCAAACAGGTCCGAGGTGTCAAGATAGTCAAGATTTAACCCTTAAAGTATTACCTCCTTGGCCTCCTTAGTTAACGAGTTGTGAACTTCCCTTGCTATGTTATCCTCTTAAAATCTTCATCGAGCTCTACATAAAACAATGTAATCCGAGCTCTAATATATAGATCTTTTCCACGTCAAAACGAAAAGCTACGTCACTTACACAGGTCGACAAGAGATCTAGGATAAGTCAGCTCCAAAACAAGAATAATTATTGCACAACTTTAAAAATCAATATCTTCCTAATCACGAGGATATTTGGGGCATATGAGGGCTCGTTGGAAAGAGGAAGGAGCCCTCTTTCAGATGGTGTAAGGCTCATTGTGAAAAACTTACTCTAAGATGGTGGAAAAATCTTTTTATTGTGACGAGTCATTTATAGGAGCAGAAATGGAGGTAGGGCAAAGTGTAGGCTTTTTCATGTAATCCTCCATTTTCCAAATGATCATCTTAAGCATGGGCATCCATCATCATCTAGCATCCTATTGCCATCAAGGACAACCTTGCTTAACAAAAAGAGGAGACTTTATTTTTGCCCATTCTGAGTGAATGAAGAGTCATTTTTGACTAATTGGAGCATTCTGGAGCCATTGGTGCAGAGAAAACAACCATTAGAGCATTGTAACTACATGTATTTGAAATTTTTTTAGCATAATGAAAGATGGACATGCCATTGGGAGCTGGACCAGCAGAGGTAGCCCAGGAGGGGTGAACTGCTTCATCATGCCTGCTGTGTAAATTTCATGAGGTGACTTATATCTCTATTTTACACCGTTGTTCAGTGTTATTTAAGTTTTTTTTATGCTTCTAATTCACCTAAGATCATCTACAATTCATTGTTGAAATCATAAATCCTTATGCAAACTAATGAGACAAGTATGCACATGTTTATAAACTGAAAAGACACTTAGCACAACAAAACTAATACAATCATTTCAGACCAGATTGGTATCGGAGCTAGAGTTTATTCTCCAGTGTTGTTTTGTGCAAAGAATTGTTTAATTGTTTGCAAGTTTTAGATGCTTACTAGGCTCTATCTCAAAATAGGAGAAGGAAAAATGGTGGAAGAAGAAGGGTCTCAAGAAGAGCCAAAGAAAGGGAGAGAAAGATTGCCACAATCTCCACCACCTAGTTCACCTCCTAAGGAAGCAGAAGCTACTTTAAGCATGCCTCAAGAGGAAGGAGAAATCCATGAAAAAGTTGATCCGAAGGAGGAAGAAAGAGTGTTCAGGAAAGCATTTCTTGACATGACTGAGATGGTTAGAATCCTTTATCAAGAAAGGAATGAGAGACTAGAAGGAGAATGATCTAAACTTCACAAGGAAGGACAAGGATCTTCAGGAGGTCACAATGATGAAGACAAGTCTAAGAAGGGAAATGGAGGAAATGGAGGCTATGGAGAGCTATCATCCTCACCCTCATCATCATCATCCTCTACTTCTACTTCAGTACATCAGCCACATAAGTCAAAGAACACTGGTAAAAGTCATTTTTTAAAACTTGATGTTAAGTTCGAATTGCCTATGTTTAATGGTGAATTCAATGCAGAAAATATTGATAGTTGTATTAGGCAATTAGAGGTCTATTTGAGAACCCAAAACCTTCAAGATGATGATACAAAAATCCAATTAGCTTCACTGAGAATTGATGGTGCAACACTTGTTTGGTGGGAAGGCAAGACAAAGGAGGAAATATCATGGTCATATTTCATTACTGCTATAAAACAACAGTTTTATCCATTAACTCATATGAAGAAAGCCATAATGAACTGGCAGAACTTTAGGCAATTAAAGGGACAAAATGTGCAACAATACACCCAAGAATTTAGGAGAAGAGCTCTCTTATTAGGGGTAGATTTGCAGAGCCAAGATACTTTTATCAAGTACATAGGAGGCTTACATAGCTACCTTAAACATACTATTCACATGTTTAACCCCACCAATCTAGATGAAGTATGTGTTCAGGCCACACATCTAGAAGCTAGAGGGAAGAACATTTCTGAAGAGGGTTGGAAGAAACCTTTTAAGGGTAAATCCAAGGAAAAGACCTCAAAAGTTAAAAACAAAAAGAATGCATCTGTTAAGAAAGAGGGAGAAAAAGTGGTTTGTAAACATTGTTCAAAAGAAGGCCATGATGAAACTCATCGTTGGAAATTACATCCTGAATTGAGGCCAAAGAAACCCAATAACAAAGGGAAACAGAAAATTGCTGCTATAGCTCAATGTGATTTAGGATCTGATTCAGGTGATGAATCTAAAATTATAGCCATGGAATTGAAGAACATGAAGGGAAAAGAAATTGAAACTAAACCCAGTACTAGTACATCAAACTGTCACATACATACTCCAAATGAAGAATAAAGAATAGGATTTTTTCATGTGAGGGTCATATCCAAGCATACCAAGATTGACACATTGTTTGACAATGGGTCACATGGAAACTTAATCTTTGAAGACTTGGTCAAGAAACTTAACCTTGAGACCATACCACATCCAAAACAATATCCATTGGGTTGGATTTGTAAGGATGAAAATTTACAGGTTTCAAAGAAATGTATATTGTGGTTTGCAATCACTGCAAATTTTGTTGACATAATTGAATTAGATGTGGTTCCACTTGACATCACTGGTATTGTATTAGGGAGTCCTTACTTTTATGACAGGAAAGAAATCTTCCATCGCCACGAGAACAAATATCATTTATTCAAAGATGGCAAGGATTTCATTGTTAGAGCACACCGCAAGAAGACAAACATTGCTATGGTAAATGCTGGACAGGTAAAGAGGCTAGTAAATTCAAGTAAGAATTTTGTTCTTCTTATGATTAAGCCTAAAGCTGATGTTAATCATGAATCATTTGAGGGATGTGATCCTAAGTTGAAATCAGATTTATATGATGTAGTTAATGCACATCATGAGATGTTTCAGGAGCCAACAAGATTGCCTCCAAAAAGAGATATTCAACATGAGATTCAGTTGCAGCAAGATTGTCCTCTTCCAAACATCGATATGTATCGCATGTCGATAATGGAGAATGTTGAAATAAAGAGGAAAATCAAAGAGATGTTGGACAAAGGAATCACAAGGCCAAGCACCTCGCCATGCGGTTCACCCATATTCTTGATACCAAAGAAATATGGGACTTGGCGCATGTGTGTAGATTTCCGAGCTTTGAACAAGATTACAGTAAAGAATCATTTACCCACTCCCAAGAATAGATGATTTTCTTGATCAGATGAAAGAAGAAATTTTTTTCACTAAGTTAGATTTACGATGTGGATATCATCAAGTAAGAATTGCAGAAAGTGATATATGGAAAACTGCATTCAAAACCAAACAAGGACTCTTTGAGTGGCTAGTTATGCCATTTGGTTTGTGTAATGCACCGAAAACTTTCATGCGTGTTATGGATAGTGTTTTGCATCCATTCCTTAATGACTTTGTGATTGTGTACTTATATGACATATTTATTTTCAACAAAACAAGAGAAGATAATGTCTCGAATGTGAATATAGTGCTTGATATTTTGAAGAAAGAGAAATTGTTTCTTAAGATGTCAAAGTGTGAGTTTGGAAAGACTTATTTGGTCTATTTGGGACATATTGTAGGAGGAGGAGAATTGAGGATTGATCCTTCTAAAGTGGAAGCCATTTGAATTGACCCACACCCAAAACAGTAATCGAGGTAAGAATTTTCTTAGGTGCAACTCAATATTGGAGAAAGTTTATTGCTAACTTTTCTTCCATCGCAGCTCCTATGCATGCAGTGACAAGTGTGAAGAAAGGCTTCCAATGGGGAGGAAAACAACAGTAAGATTTCGAAGCTTTAAAAGACAAGATCAGTTCAGCTCCAATCCTTGCATTACCAAATTTGAGACAACCATTCGAGATTCAAACTGATGCTAGTGATTATGCCATGGGCACAGTACTTTTGCAACATGGTAAGCCTATCGCTTTTCATTCTGAAACTTTTAATGGTGTTGTGACTAAGTATCCTAAATATGACAAAGAACTATATGCGTTGGTACAAAGTGTCAAGAAGTGGAAACACTACTTGATGGGTAAAGAGACTATTGTGCATACTGATCACCAACCATTACAGTATTTGTAGTCACAAACAAAATTGCAGCAATCACAACATTTTAGGTGGATGGGATTTCTTCAACAGTTTCACTTGGTTATAAGGTACAAGAAAGGTATTTTCAATAAAGTTGTTGATATGCTTTCAAGACCAACCATTAGTGCATATAATTTACTCAAAAATGATTTTGTTGTACATGAGAGTTACATAAAACAATATGCACATGACATTAATTTTCAAGATGTGTATGCTAGTTTGAGTGAAGCGAATCAAGTTGAAGAAAAATATTATCATATGCATAACAATTTGTTGTTTCATTTGGGCAAGTTGTGTATTCCACAAGGAGAGAGGCTAAGTGTCATGAGAGAATCTCATTCATCTCTTATTGCTAGACACTTTTGGGTAAGAAAAATATTGGTGCATCTACAGAGGTATTGCTATTAGCCTTGTTAGAAATACTGAGAGGGCGGTGAATCAATATTTATTTTCAATTGTTAATTTTACCAGCTAGATCACTTATATTTAGAATACAAAATGAACAATGATGGGATAGATACTTTTATTAATTTATTCTTTACAATAAGTAAAGTACAATAATGATATATTGTTCCAACCCTAGATGAAGACTCCAATCTTCCATGCTCCAACCTGTATTGTGCCAAGCACTGACTTGGTCTTTCCAAGGCTCCAACCTTGTCAATTTGAGGCACCAACCTCTAGGGCTCCAACCCTATCTCTGGTACAAGCTCCAACCTGGTTCCTTGAGGACTCCAATCCTCTAGGGCTCCAACCCTATCTCTGGTACAAGCTCCAACTTGGTTCCTTGAGGACTCCAATCCTCTAGGGCTCCAACCCTATCTTCCAAGGCACCAACCTTGTCTTTATGAGGCTTCAACCTCTTGGGCTTCAACCCTCAACTTCACTTCATCAAAATATGTTTGGTTATTCTTCACGGCTCCCAAAGTCTTCTTCAACAAGCCTTGTCACACTTAGTCTCCACGTCACATCATCAATGACAACCTTTTCTTCTTAGAAGGTGTCACCACTTCTCTTCATCGTACTCAAACAATTTCTTCAAACAATTTCTCCAAGTTACTCCATGAGGACTTCAAAAAAACGTCATGTCTCCAAGGGTGCCTTCAAGATCTTCCTTAATTATGCTTCCACTTTCCCTTCAATGGATCTTCAATAATGTTGCCTCCTTTGATGAATTATTTAATAGGTTGCTTCAAGAAAACCTTCTACAAGCCTTCAATTGTGACTCAACTACTCTTCCAAGAAACCTTCAAGATGAAAATGGTCTTCTTCAAAAACAAGTCTTCAAGGTCCTCTTCAAGTCTCCAAAAATTGTTTCAAGGTTGTATTCCAAAGTATGTTCCAAATAGCTTTGAATGCTACTCCAAACAAGGCTCTCTCAAGAATATTGTAAGCTCTTCTTCAAGGCTTCAATGCTCTAAGTAATATAACTAGGACAACTCCATATTCTTCAAGTGTGCTCTCATCTTTCCACGAGTCTGAAGAGCTTTGTGTAGCAAATATTATCCTTAAGTCCAAATATTGTGCAATGGAGACTACCTTCAGCTCTGCAATTTATTATTCACAAGGTTGTTATCAAAGGTTTGAAAATAATCCAAGAATTTCAGCTTCCATATGGTCTTAAGGATGTCTACCTTAAGGAAAGAAATCTGAGATGCTTGTTCTGATATAATGCTACCTTCAGGTCTGCAATTTATTATTCACAAGGTTGTTATCAAAAGTTCAAGCCTTCAAAATTGAGCCTTAACATTTTGTTGTAGGTTTTTTCCTGAGGTCAGTAACCTATCCACAAGTTATAGTCCGAGCTTCTAAGCCTCCTTGCTGACCACAGGTCCGAAATAGGACTGCAATATGATTTTAGGTTACTTCAACAAGTGGCTATCACAAAACAGATTGTTGTACGACACTTCCTCAAAGATATATCACACTTTAATAGCAGAATTAACCCCAAAATATCTTCCTCGGCCTCCTTGGTCACTTCTATGCTTCTTTTCTTGTATGCTTCACTGAAATTTGATTGCTAAAATGAGGTGTCCAACTCATATTAATACTGGCTTGACGTTAGAATGAATGGACATGTATTTCTGGAGGTAGGCCGACATAAAGGGCTAAGATAGGTCGGCTAACTGCTAAGGTTATTTTTTCTTGACTTAAAAATTCCATATCTCATCAACCGCTAGGAGTTTTGGGGCAAGTAAAGGCTCATTGGAAAGAGGAAAAAGTCCTCGTTTAGATGATCTAGGACTCATTGTGATAGGCTGCCTCCAAGATGACAAAATTTATTTTTCTTTATAACTGTCCTTAAATTTTTATGTGCAGAAAGTGATTAGAACAGCAATAGGTCATTAGGCCTTCTTCATTGTTATGACTCCAACTATGTCTTTGTATTATTTCCACGCCATCATGAGGTCGTCCATGTCATCTTATGTCACCAAGTGATTCATCATAGTGTCATCATATATTCATGTCATAGTGCAGTGATATGAAATAGGCAACTTCATCATTAGGAAAGTTCCAAGATAGTAAGATAGTCTTCCAACTATCAAATGAGATCTTCCATGTCATAATATAATCTTCCAACCATGTGATAATCATCACGTGCAGTTCTCCATATGTCATCAAATATTAAGGTCTAGATGATCAAGTGCATGCAATATTAGATCAAGTACTTCTTATGGTTGTCTTCATTAGTGGTTTGACTTCTTCGTGACTTGACATCTAGATCATCAAGTGCATGCAACATTAGATCAAGTACTTCTTAGGGCTTCTTTCATTAGTAGTTTGACTTCTTCACGACTTGACATCTTCATTGATGGCATCAAACAAGAGTCATAGCATCATCATCTGGAACCAAGCATCTCAAGAATATTGACATCTCATTCAATGCCATATTGACATCAATGACAAACTTAGGCCAACAGGCCTCACATGATAGATAGTGTGTCACATTTTATAATAGGTTGTTCTATGTGTGCAATAAGAAAGCCTAGTAATAGGAAGCTTGGGTTGTACACGCCACTACCGGTACCATCAAGGCCATGGGAGAGTGTCTCCATGGACTTTGTTGGAGGTCTACCTATGTCAAGAAAAGAGCGTTATTATCTTTATGTACTAGTTGTGGATAGATTCAGTAAAATGTGTATACTTATGCCATGTAAGAAAACCATTACTGCTGAACAAATTGCTAAACTTTATTTTCAACATGTTTGGGTTCATTTTGGATTTCCAACTTCTATTGTTAGTGACAGGGATTCCCGGTTCATTGGGAATTTTTGGTCAAATCTATGGAGAATGATGGACACAAAGTTGAAAAAGAGTACCGCTTTTCATCCACGAACATATGGACAAACCGAGGTAGTGAACAGAACCGTTGTGCATCTATTGAGAGGATATTGCAGCAAACATCCTAAGTTGTGGGATGAACAACTGCATTACATTCAACACGCTTACAACCGGGAAAATCACTCTTCAACACAAACATCACCTTTTGAAGTATGCTTTGGGTATTTGCCAAAATCGCCATTAGAATTCATCTTTGGGAAGTATGTTGCAATTGATGGCCATAGTGATATTGACAAGGCTCGAAATTTCACTGAACAAATTCAGATTATACATCAACAAGTTCAAGAACAGCTTGAGAAAAGTCAAAGAAAATACAAAGAGAGGCATGATAAACATCGAGTTGATCACAAGTTTCAAGAGGGAGATGAGGTATGGTTGCACATTAGCAAAGAAAGGATGCAAGGGGAATGTAAAAAGCTGAAACTCATTCACTATGGTCCATTCAAGATCATAAAACAAGTTGGTAACAATGCATTTCAACTTGACTTGCTTTCTTATATGCAAATGTATTCAGTTGTTAATGTTGAAAACTTACGTTTATATGAGCCACCTTTGATCGATGATCAAGGAAGTGATGTTCAACTACCTTCTATTGAAGATTTCTCACCAGAATTTCTGGATGAGCTCAAAGAAGATACAATTCTTGACAGGAGGACAAGAGAATCCATGAGGGGAAGTGTTGACTACCTTCGAGTTGGGCTCAAAGGCACTAAACCAAGCAAGGAAAAATGGATAGAGGTTGGAAAAGTGTGGGAGTTTTACCCTCATATACTGAACAGGTAATCAAGTCTTTTGGGGTCCAAAAGCTTCCCAATGGGGAGGAGCGATCAGGAGTTCATAAAATTTTCTCAAAATTAAAATTTACAGTATTGGGTTGAAACCAGGATCGTTGCATAGATTTCGTCTTCCTAATTTCGGCGCCATGAATGGTTCGAAAAACTGATGTCATATGAGGGAGATATCGCGTTCTGATCAAAATGCCAAACAAGTAAAATTGCGACAATTTGACCAGGGTTGACTGGGATGCACAATCAGTAAGGTGGAGGTATAGCCAACAAAAAAGAATATTCTAAATAATATTTCTTTCCTCAGAGCCAATCGTGGGTTGACATGTGTCAAGGTGTTATTTGTTGAATGGGTTTTGAAGGGCCAATAATGGGGCGCCACGTGGCTGGCCTGAGGCTGCCACGTGTCCTTGTAATGGTGTTATAAAATTTTGTTGGAGGCCACAGGAATCGACCACCGGACCTCCGGCAGAGCACGCACACGTCTAACCACTCGAGTTGCATGACTAATCTTAACAACTATAGGTCGCGGGTTAATGTTATGGTTTGTTGCAAAACAGTTTGGGGATTGGGGACCGCCGGCGGTCCCAACCCGTCAGAGGTCCCGCAATGGCTGTCACATTGCAACGGTTTAACGACATCCAACCGATGCTCTATGTAAACAACCCACCAGCCTATCCGCAACACTTGTCACATGGCCACATTTAAAGGTCTCCGGCGGTTAATGTTAACCTGTCCGCTTATCGGAGTCTCAATGCAACCTCACGACATTTTATGCCTGTAGTTCCGCCCGACAATTAGAAACCCGCAGGTTTGGGGTTGGCATGTGGCCACCCCAACTGTTAAGTTAAATGTTGCGGTTTATTCGGCACAAATTTTTGCAAGCACATCATCTATGGAGGAAAGTGCTATTTTAGCTTCAGTTAAGTGGAGTTCTCCACTTTTAGTGAAGCTTTTCTAGGTGAAACTGGGAAAAAGAGTAGGAAACTCAATTTCGCCCATTCTGAGTTAATGAAGAGTCATTTGTGACTAATTGGAGAATTCTGGAGCCACTGGTGCAAAGAAAACAACCATTAGAGCACTGTAACTACATGCATTTACAAAATTTTGAGCATAATGAAAGATGGACATGCCCAGCAGATGTAGCCCAGGAGGGGTGAACTACATCATCATGCCTGCTGTGTAAATCTCATGTGGTGACTTATTGCATCCCTTATTGCTTTATGTCTTTCTTTGATCATTTTATCCATCTCATTCTCCATTTTCTTGATCTGCTCCATTTGTTCAACAATTAACTACAACATTTCTGCTTTCTGTGTTTCAGTTGCTTCTATCTCCTTGGCCATAGGGTCTTCTGTCACTGGCATCTTAAGTTGCCTCCTCAAAGCAGCTATGTTTGCATTGTTCTTCTTCACAAGGGTTTCTGCCACTGCTATGTTTGATGGATTATACCTGAGTTGTATCACCAAATCCTCCAGAGATTTTATTCTTAAACCTTTGGCCATGGCATAGACCTTTTCCAACTTTAATTGTGACTATGCGGTGGACAAATTCACCTGTAGTTTTGAGAGGCTCATGGTTGCGCTAGTTAGGGTGGAGGAGATCATTTCCCCAGTCTGCTTGTGCATCTCCATCTGGTCTATTGGGTGGATTTTCTTTGCATTAAACTTAAAAGATGACTTCTTGTAGTCTGTTGCACCTATGGGCTGAGGAATTTGTGCCTCCAAGAATGCCATCCTCATTCTTCCCTTCTCAGAGTCAAAGGCTGATAGGAGTCTACTCTGGGAGCTGCCTATTTGTTTCCAAAACTGATTATAGGTGTTGTTTTTTAGAACCTCATTCCTCTCTTGATCTCCCCGAAGGTTTCATAGATGTCTTCCTCCTTTTCTTCTGTCGTGGAAGTATATGTGGGAGTTTGTACATTCTGTTGTTGGAATGGCACGGTGGCAAAGGATGTGGAGAAGATCGGGTGGCTACCTGCTGGAAATGAACTTGGTGAATCCCAAATTGTGATGACAGTTTGCTGGTTTTTCTCATTTCCTTGGTCAAGGCCCATGCTGATCCTGGCTCTGTTCCTATATTTCATTTTGAACTTCTTAGTGGAGGAATCGATGTCCATGTTTGTTTGATCCTCCCTAGTCCTCTTACTTCCTATTTCATTTTCAAGCTCCTTTCCTTTGTCATCTTGAAGTCTTGCCGCCTTCCTCTCTTGTGGAGCTGGTGTTTGGATTCCTTAAGTAGAGATGACCTACTCTTCAGCATCCTGGAGTGTGTCTGCCACCCATTCTTCTTGATTCATGTACACCTTTGTCTCCAGTCTATGGGTATGGATGTAGGGTGTGGACTTGTTTTCCACCCTCTTCTTGGAGATGATCCCCATTAGATTATAGGACTAGATGAAACTATGTGTGAATTTCATCTCTTTTAGTATTTTATCTACCTCTTCCACTGCTGCCTTGCTATTGCAGATGAATGGGCCGATTTGGGATTTGATCCTGAATTGTGACTTCTTCTTGGCTGAAACAAAATTCACCTCATTAATATCTATCATTTGTCTGCTATACTCAAGGGAAAAGATCCTCATGGAGAGGTATTTGGGTAGTTTATAGGGGGCCAATTCACTGCCATAAACCCTGATCACCGTGTAGTTTTGGTAGAGATACCAGTCTGTTGTCCTGATCTGCTCTGTCAATTGCATCACTTTCTTGATTTCCTCACTGACCTTGGGCTCTGTGGTGCTGCTGAGTGCACTTATTTCTAGATGAACGAATAGGTCTATAAAGCTCTTGTATGAATAGTCTTCCTTCTCCTTTCTCAATAGAGTTGTCCAAAAAATTACAGATTGGGATTGAGAGTTTTCATCTTGCTTTATCATGTCAAATTTGAACTTGCTAGATTGAAAACAGGTAAACATGTACTCCAACACAGAGGTGTATTTGAATACCCCTTCTGTTTGAAATTTCAAGAACTGATTGTGGATTGCATCAACAAGGAACTGGGTATAGTTGAACATAACAGTGGACTTGGAACCTGTAGAGAGGATAGAAAAGAAACCAATTATGGCTTCGTCTATCCACTGATCATTATGATAACCTAACAAATAAGATAGGGTAGTGACAATGTGCTTGGTCCTTTCTGGGAAGGTGGATGATGAATATGGGGCATTTGTAGTAGGCATTTTTGCATTGGGAGTCATGAAAAGCTTCAAGGTTTTGGACTTGCTGGCAAAATCTAATCCTTGGTATAGTTCTATAAGGGCCTCATATGAAAAAGGGACAGTGTTCTCAACAAGAGGGGCCTGCAACATCTCTTGAATGAAGGGCCTCATATGAATGGGGCATTTACATAAAACGAAATATCTCCTGCAGAGTTCACTATAGCTCTTTGTTTAATGTCATAGCAAGACTAATGTTTCCTAATTAGCTCAGGGCAGCTATGGGTTCTAGGGAAGATGTAATGTGGAAGCTTCATCTTCCACAAGCTGATACCATCTGCTTCGTCAAGGAGCTTATCATTGAGCCATCAGTAGACATCGAACAGGTCGAGGTCTTACTCCATCTCGTGGATCTTGTAGTCATTGTCAGCCAGGGGAATATGGTCTAAGTCTACCTAGGGGTAGACCATGGGATTGAAAGGTTGTTGATCTGCCTTAGGAGGCATGATTTGCTTTTTCACTCTCTGTTTCACCTGCAATGGAGAATGGGATGCAAGAGAAGGGGAATAGAGAAGGGGGAAATAGTATGAATTGATACTAAGGAAGGGGTAAGACCGAAGGGGATCGGGATCGGAAATGAATTAGCTAAAATGAGAATTGTAACCAAGCTCACAGAGCGCTGATTGTTCCTTCTTTGATGTGCAATTTACCCTTCGGCCAAGGTGGATGGTCATGATCACCTGTGCAGTTATCTGTAAATATCACAACCTGTAGAAATTCAATAGTAACAGCAATGCAAACTTTGGCGTCGTGGTGAATTCGAGTCTTAACATGTGGCTGGAGGAGATGGCTTAGTTGAGTTAATGTAGTCCATTGAATGTGACAAGCCATTTCATGGCGCAACGGTGTTATTGTTGGGAGGGGATGTGGTGGGGTGAAGTGGACAGGTGATGGAGGACGTGGCACAACAACATTGGCAACGGTCATAGGGCGGCAGTGGTTTGGAGGACAGCGGAAACAACTTTTCGGAGGGGGGCTGAGGTGGTAAGTGGTAATAGAGAGGGGGGGTGCGAAACGCAGGAGGAGAAAGCGACCGTCGGAAGTAGCGGTAATGAATGCTACACCCATTCGACCCGCCCCCCCCCCTTTGTTAGCGAGTCTGACCCGAACGAGGAAGGGGCGAAATGGCTTGAGGGCCGTCGATGGCGAGGTGAGGGGTGGAGATGGAGGGTAAGGTGGGAGGTGTTTAGCGTTGAGGGGATGTGTGACGTGGCAAGGAGGTGGGACCCGACCCACTTCACAAATCTCACATCGGCGGGTTTAGTTATGAACAGTAAAGGTAAACGATAAAACTTGCGATGTGCGAAGTGTGGGGAGAGGGAGGTGATGAGGCAGGGAGGGGCCAATGGATATCGCACACCATACATCGGTGGGTTTAGGTAAAGGTAAATGATAAAACTTGCGATGTGCGAAGTACGGGGAGAGGGAGGTGACGTGGCAGGGAGGGGCCCATGGATATCGCAAATCGCACATCGGCGGGTTTAGTTATAAGTGGTGGAGGTAAGTCCTAAGATTTGCGAAGTGCGAAGTGCAAGGAGATGGAGGTGACGTGGCGGGATGGGCCCCACGGCCATCGCAAATCGCACATCGACGAGTTTAGTTATAAGCAGTGGAGGCAAGTGCTAAGATTTCGAAGTGCGAAGTGAGGGCAGAGGGAGGTGACGTGGCAGGATGGGCCCCACGGCCATCGCAAATCGCACATCGGTGGATTTAGTTATGAGTGGTGGAGGTAAATGTTTAAACTTGTGATGTGTGAATTTCGGGGAGAGGGGGTGACGTGGTAAGGAGGTGGAACTTGCTAACATCGCAAATTGGATGATTTAGTGGTGATTGGAGGATTTTTTGAAATGAATGAATGGCAAGGAATTTTTATGATTTGGTCAATGTGAATTGCAATTTGGTGCTTGGTGGGACTTGCATAGGGCTTAGGATAGAATATATTCCACCTCAAAGGATTTTGACATCCCCATATCACCTTTTCCTTCCATTTCTTCCTCCTTTGAATATCTACCTACCCGAACTACTCATCTCACCTTTTTTCTTCCTTTGTAGGGTGCATTTAGGCTTGCAAACCCTGAACATTTTCTTTTAAAATTCTAACCTAAGTCCTATCCCTTATTTCTCCTATTGGTTCAAATTAAGCTGTTGAACCAATCTCATTTTCTACCTATCTACTGATAAGCAAAGATTAAATAGTTTGGAAAATATTTATTCCCCAACTTATCAAAAGAAATTGAAACTGTCCAATCATAATTAAATTGTATGACTGGACAGACCTATCTAAGGAGTAGTGGCATTTGAACTTGCAGCACTTTCAGTTCTATTTCTTTTTTGGGGTTCTTCTTTATTTTTTCTTTTTTTTCTCTTTTCTTTTTCTCTATTTTTATACCCTCTTTTCTTTCCTTTTCATTTTTTCTTTTTATTTGAAATCATTTGAATTTTGAAAAGCCTTTCAATCATGAAAACCTTGCAAGAAATATGAAGCATCCAGTCACCTTGAGATCCTATAATTTATAGGGTACTAACAGAATCAACCCTCTCCAATCACTCCGTTGATCAAATCTCAGACTTCTTAGCTAGAAATTCTGCTGAGGAACTGTTTCCCCTTACTTTGTCAACCCTGCTAGACATTGTTCTGTGCTGGAAAAAACAATTCCCTACCAGCAACTTCGAAGAACCAAACTGCACCTCCAGCCACAGTAATTGGCACAACATCACCCCCTCTCGGACTGTGTCACCCTCTTGGACCTGCGACAGGCTCTGTGTTAGCTATGCGTGAGCTAGACAGGCTCTACTTCACCCTTCTAGGCCTACGTTAGCCTCTCCGTCAACTCTGCGTGAGCCAGACAAGCTCTGTGTCACCCCTATTAAGTTTGCGCTACCTCTTTCTGGATATGTGTTGTCTCAACCGCCTTCCTGCAACAAATAACTTCATCACCTCGTTGATGGCTTAGCTCCCCCTGATCTGCAATAGCTCTGATACCATGTGAAAATTTTTGAATCTACTTAACAAAATTTTCTATTACAGAAATGTGGTTTACTTCTCCTACTTGTGTTTTTAAATTTACAAGTTATTTCGAAAATATTCAGAAAACAATGAGGTAAACACACTGCAGATATACACATACATACAGATCAAGTACTGAAGAATTAAGCACATATGACAAAGGACAAATAATATTTTTTGGACAAATGTCCCCAAAAGAACCCAATGTGGGAAAATCGGTGCAACAACTGTTGAGGGTTTTATTATTATGCAGAATTTTGAATACAATCTAGGGTACCAGTAGTGGTTTACCCGACATAGAAAATCCTGGCAGATGTACCTCTATCTCTGGAGACAGAAAATATGGTTGATTCAGCTGAGGATGAAAAAACCCACAGGTGCCTACGTAGTCACCGCATCACCCCTTCTAGATCTGTTCAATATGAACCCTTTCTGGCCCACTAAAACCCCAGCGCTGCCCTTCCCAACTCTGCGTCAGCCCTCCTAGTCTACGTCAACCTCTATGTTGGCTCTATGTGATCCTAGCTGGGCTTGCGTCGCCCTTGTTGGGCCTACACTGCCTCTGCATCAACCCTCCTAAACTGTTCTGCATCTGGTACAGATCTGCCTCTCTGCCTGTGTATTCTCGACCTCGGATCTGAAATCCCTCTATCAATCTGCCCCTCATTGCATTACAAGCTCACTCAAAATTTCTCAGCAAATTGCACCCCAGAATTTCAACTTAGCTCAAGTGCTACCACTATGTGTGTGTTCTCCAACTGACCCCAAGCCTTCCTTTAATACTTTTCTCATTGAACAATCAATGACCATGATCCAATCTCTAATCAATGGTTAAGATTAGAAAATACTTGCTCCTCGTCACTTAGAACATTCTCACCCACATAATTAAATTAATTCCCTTTAATTATTTAATTTCCCTAAGTTAGACTTAGGGACTCCATTAAAATAACTAATTATTGGAATAACTTAAGTTCCAGTGGAATTTCTCCAAACAATTTCTGGGTCTTGGAGTTCTCGTGTGTTCTAGCCCCTCCAAAAAATTTCAGAGCTAGAGCACATCCGATGCTACCCCAAAAATCAACAAAAAATGCAGTCATAAATTGTAGGTCCAAAATTTAGGTCAAAGGAGAAGTTCCAGCAGTTGTGAAGCAAGTTTGACTTGGGTTGACTTTGTGAGAAACAAGTCCATCAAGGGGAAGTTTGACTTGGTCTTGGAGGGATCTTTGTCTTGGGTCTTAGGTTTTGGAATTCGTCATTTGAAGATTCTATAAGAAGAGAAGAATTTTTGTCTCTAAAAAGGAGAGGTTTTGGCCCTGGCTAGCAGCTTATATTTTGTGTCGTCTTGTCTCATTGATCTTCATAATTTGGTATTTGTTTGATAATAATAACACTATAATAATCTTGTAAAGAAGAATTAGATAGGGATAAATTTAATTCATATTTTCTTCTTGATAATTACTTGTGATATTACTTATTTTACTTATGTTTTCTCTTCTTAGGTATTATGTCTTTCATCAAGTCAATTACCAAAAACACAAGAGAGACAAATTTTGGCTCTTCAGGCGAGGGCCAAAACTTCTCCCTCTTGGAGAGGAAAACCCACAAGAAATTCTTCTTATAGGATTTCAGATGACAAGTACCATGACCATGACACAAACCCTTGACCTTTGTATGCCTCCAAGACTTTGTCACTGCTTCTTCATGGACTCCTTGAGTCGATCCTTCTTTTCTGCACCTTTCAGCACCAAGACTAGAGAGCTAGGTCTCTCACTGTATTTCCCTTCTCTAGTTGTGTGTGATCCTTACTAAGGTATCATCACCTTGTTGTGGACAATCCTATGCACATATTTCAGCTTTACTTAACTTTATTGAACATATTGATTATACTTGACACTTAGTAGAGTCCTGTAATCTTCGCATAATCTTGCAACTTCACACTAAATATAGTCATGTAATTTCGTTCTTTAACATTCATATATCTTTGTATATATACATATATATATATATGATACTTTGTCTCCCTCCTTCACATAAAACACAGTCCTGAACTCACATTCATTATAGACTTGAAGATCCGCACTCAATCACAGAATCAGATCTGAAAATCACAGAGGAGTCTAAGATTGTTGTTTGTCGTTTTTTGCGCAGTATACAGGGGTATATATAGTTGAACTTGTCTGAAATTGAGTCGACCTGTCTATTGGTAATGAGGCTGACTTCAGCACTGTTTATACGTCGACTTGTAGAGCGTATTAAAGGATGTTTTGAAGAGTATTCCAATGTTGATCTTGAGCACCATATTGAGCCATGAATTCAAGCTTAATTGACAAGGTCTTGAGGCATACCGTTATTGACTTGAATCTTCATATACACGACTCTTAATTTGTGAAATGAAAGAAGGTTTGATCAATCTAAAGGTCAATATAAAATTCTCTCTCCCTCTAGATCCCCATCAACTTCAAAAAAATTATCTAGATCTTCATCTTTAAAATCTGAAGTTGATCATCCGTCTCCTAAGTCTCCTTGTGATACTCAACCCATACTATCTCCCAAGTTATATTAAAATTCCCCTAAAGTTCAGCCTTTGATAGAAAATTTAGAGAGAGTATCCATTTCTGCTGAAAAGCCTGAAACTTCTCAAACATCTGATATTAGTATTTCGTCTTCTTTACAACCTCAAAGAATATTAACTCAATCAGAAAGTCAAAAGATAGGAATTATTCCTTTTGAATTTCCCATCGGTAGTACTCGAAAAGGAATAAAGAGGACTCAATCAGAGTCAATCGCCAGCGAGATCTTATATCATTCACCTCCATTACCTCCACTCATTTTCACCACTTCCACTCCAACAATTAGTGTTACTTTAACTAGTTCCAATACTCAGATTTTTATCCCTTCAACTAGTTCTAGCACTCAACTTGCCTCTTCTTCAACTCAAACTCAATCCATTACATCCACCCAAGTTCCAATGGTAGGCCAATTACCTCCACCAAATGTACACCCATGGAACAAACCAGGGGCTATAATTATTCCCGCTCCTCTTCATGCTTTACCAAAATCATCTAAATATTGTTATCTAAGTTTAATCTTGATGATGGTCTTCCGGCAAAAGAACACATTCATAATTATATGTTAGCCATCAATTTAAAAGGAGTAGTTGAAGAGGATTGTGTTGTAATATTATTTCCATACACTCTCACAGGATCTGTAGGATCCTAATATTTTTCACTGCCTTCCAGCTCTATAACTAGCTGGAATATGTTCGAAGAACAATTTCTAGATAAGTTTGGGGATGACAAGACAACTGCTACACTCATCAATGATTTATCAAATTTAAAAGCTAAATCGGGGAAGAAAATAAAATATTTTAATTCAAGATTTAATAAATTTCTCAATAAAATTCCTGCTACATCAGTTCCTAGCGCATAAGTTCAAATTGAGTGGTATATTTCATCTCTTCCATCCAATTTAACCATTTTTGTTGATAGAGGAAAACTCCCTACACTTGCAGAAAACATGAAGGAATCTCTATCTGTAGAGAAACGCATAACCGCTCTTGAGAAGAATAATTCTCAAGAAGACAGAAAATCCAAGAAGGTATCTTTCAAAGATGATTCTAAAAAGAAGCCATCTAAAGACCCTTTTGATGTAGAAGGTCTTCAGAAATTTCTAAAGACTATGACAAATGAGATGGAAGATATCAAGAAACAAGTCGTTGAAATTTCTATCTCAAAAAATACTTTCAGATGCTTCAAGAAAAATCATTCCTCTAATACTCAACCATTGAATATCATATATAACGCTCACTCTGATCAAGATACAAAGGAAGAGAAAACAGAGGAAGAAGAAAATGAAGAAGAAGAAGAAGTTGAACTAAATGGAATGTGGGATTTCATCCTACCAAATTAAGAACAACAAGAAGCTTTACCTATGAGTACAAGGACCAAAAAGACTATTGAAGCAACGCAGCCAAATCAACAACAAAAGAATTCAACGATTGCTAAGGATAAAACAGTAAGTAAAAAGACTACTTCTAAGGCTACAAAAACAAGTCCTGTCATTTCAGAAATTCCACCTACGTCAAAAAAAATGGTAGTCTTAGACACTATTGAGGATAATGTAGTTGAAGATATGAAGAAGACCAGGGTCAATATTTCAATTCATGAACTTACCAAATTAAAGCAGCAACATAAAATCTTACATAGAGACTTAAATGTGGTTCCTGCTTCAGCCTTACCTACTCTAGTAGTAGTGCAAGCTCCTAATGAAATGGGTAAACCACCTTCTCCTTCAACTAAAGTATATACTACAGATTTGATTATGATAGGTGATTGATCCATCTCTCATACTCCATTTATTTTAACCTATGAGATCTATAACAAAAATGTTCATAATTGTTTAATAGAATCAGGGGATTCCTCTAATATAATGCCAAAATCAGTTTGTGCTAAGTTGAACATAACTCCTCAGAATTCTACTATTCATATAGTACAACTTGATTGAACTAAAGTAGAGGTTGTGGGAGAAATAACCTCTATTTCTATCATATTTTCATCAAATCCCAAGGTTGCTCAAATAATCAATATATTGGTGGTTGATATTCCTCAGTTTTATGGTTTAGTATTAAGTAGAGACTGGTTTGAAAAACTTCATGGATATTTTGCAACAGACTGGTAACATATGTGGCTATGATACAATGGAAAGCCAAATCAAATACGAGTAGACCGTGAAAAAATCATGAAACATACAGTCACCGATATTGAAGGAATAAATGAGCCTGTAGCATTCAATAATAACATTATTGGAAATTACTCGGTAGAATCATTTTTGGGAAATTTCAACGCTCAACCATCACCTTTTTTCGATAATGCGGTTATTTCTCAGATCGAGAATTTTTCCCAGACAGACATTTCGAAATGTAAAAAAATTGTAGATAAACCAGTAGCCAATTCGTTATTTTGGATTCTTTATTTTGACAGTTCTAAATCTGAAGATGGTGTAGGAGTTGGTCGTATTTTAATAAGCTCGGAAGGAGAAAAACCATTTATCCTGCAGACTTGAATTCAATTGCACGAACAATATAGCTGATTACGAAGCATTAGTTCAAGGTTTGTATAAAGCAATTGACCCTAACATCAAATATCTGAAAGTCCTAGGAGATTCAGAAATCATTGTTAGACAGGTAAGAAATACCATCCATTGTAATTCTGGACATTTAAAGCATTACCAATCATTAGTCCAAGAATTGACCATTCATTTCTTAGCCTTCAATATTTCTTCCCTGCCTAGAATGCAGAATGCTAGTGCAGATCTACTAGCTAATGTAGCATCAAAGTTAATACCATCTCAAGAGTTTAGTCCCAATAGATTTTCCATTGAATTCATTTTTAGACCATCTGTTCCTGACAATATTACCAATTGGAAAGTATTCAATAATGATTAAGATATCATAGATTTCCTAACATCTGAAGGATCTTATGATAGTAAAATTTTGGATGAAAATGAACATGACATTCAGATAAAGGAAGAACAAGATGAAAATTCAATTCCTAAGTCAGTTGTCAATTTAGAAGACCTCTATGGTCTAAAAGATAGGTTTAAAAGAGTTACTAACTCAAAAACTCAAAGTTCTACCTTAAGATTTGAGTTAGTAAATCTTGGAAGTGATAACAAACCTCAAAATGTCAATCTAGGTCTTGGTCTATCTTCCAACAAAATATTATTATTTATCAGGTTGTTAAGAATGTACAAAGTGTTTTTGCTTGGGATTACACTGATCTTAAAACATATGACACTTATGTGATTCAACACACAATTCCTATGATTTTAGATGAGAAACCTATACAACAAAAAAGATTCACTCGAACCTTGAAAATAAAATCAAAACAAAAATGAACAAACTCCTCAAAGCAAAGATCATCTTTCCAGTTAGACATTCTAAATGGGTTTCAAATTTGGTTCTCGCCAGGAAGAAAAATGGTGATGTTAGAATTTGTATTGATTTTAGGAATTTAAACAAAGCGTGTCAAAAGGAAAACTTTCCATTACCCACCATGGAACAAGTACTGCAAACAGTAACTGGTTCTGAACCGATGTATTTTCTAGATGGATTCTCGGGATATAACCAAATTCGCGTACATCCAGATGACATATTAAAGACTACATTCAGGACTAAGTGGGGAACTTATGCCTATCAAAATATGCCATTTGGATTAATTAATGCAAGTGCCACTTTTCAGAAAGCTATGGACATAGCCTTTAGGGGGCTTATCAATAAATCAATGGTTATTTATTTATATGACATTACAGTATTTTCTAAACAAGTAACCAATCATGTGAATGACCTAAAGCAAGTCTTCGAGCGATGTAAAAGGTATGGGATCTCATTAAACCCAAAGAAGTCATTTTTTTCTTTAGATGAAGGAAAACTTTTAGGATTCCATGTGTCAAAGAAAGGTATCTATATTGATCCTGAAAGAATTGAAGAGATTAAAAGAATTCATTTTCCTCATAACAAGAAAGCTATGGAGTCATTTCCTGGGAAAATAAATTGTGTTAAAAGGTTTGTCCTTGACTTTTCACAAATAGTTTTACCATTACAAAACATGATTAATAAAAATTCAATCTTTAAATAGAGACGTAATGAAAGAGAAACATGTGATTTGATCAAAAAATCCATTATCAATGCTCCATTCTTGATTACCCCCAATTTTCTTAATCCTTTTATTGTATATAATTTTTGGTCGGATACATCATACGTCATTGTTTTAACATAGCTTAATGACCAACAAATTGAAGCACCATTATCATTTTTCAGTTCCAATTTGCAAGGATCAGAACTAAATTATTCATCTGTTGAGAAGCAAGCATTTGTTGTCTTTAAGGCTATAAAGCATTTTAGACCTTTTCTCCTAAAAAATCAAACCAAAATAATAGTTCCATTATCTGCAGTAAGACAATTATTAATGCAAAGAGAATTAAGAGAGAAATGGGCTATCTGGGTTACCGCTTTACAAGAATATGATGTAGAAATTAGACTCTCTAAAATTGTTAGAGGTCAAGGTTTTTTTAGAATGCTAACAGGAGCATCCCAGTTATCATCAGAAAAAGATTTAAGTAACAATGTACAAATATTAGAGGTAAACCTCAACGATGTGCAATCTCAATACACTAATCTCATATTTTATTTGAAAAATGGATATGCCCCAACCCAACTCAATTATAAAACGAAACTTGCTTTAAGATTAAAAGCCAAGAAATATGAATTAATCAACGATGTATTGTTTAAGAGAAACTTTGATTCTGTGCTATTAAGATGCTTAGAAAAATATGAAGCAAATAAAGTCTTGCAGGAACTCTATGATGGACCAGTTGGAGGACATTTTGGAGGAAATACGACAACACACAAAAGCTTACATTCAAGTTACTATTGGCCTACACTTTTCAAATATGCTCACGAATATGTGAGAAAATGCAAAGTGTGTCAAAGTGCATCTGGAAGACAAAGGAAAACAACCTTCCCATTACAACTAGTTAATATCGAACAACCATTTGAACAATGGGGATTAGATATAATCAATGAGATTTTTCCTAACTCTTCCAAACAACACAAATATATTCTCACAGCTACAAATTATTTCACAAAATGGGTGGAAGCAATTCCATTGAAGGTAGCCAACTCTGAGAATATCATTGATTTCATTGACCAATAAATCATAACTAGGTTTGGTTTACCTACTCTTTAATGTTTGATAACACATCTTACTTCTTAGGAACTGCTATGATAGAATTTGCAATCAAAAGAGTTTTTAAACTTAATTATTCTGAAAATCATTACCCGCAAGGAAATGGTTTAGCAGAATCCATGAACAAAAACTTTATTAGAATTATAAAACGAACTATTGATCAAAACCAACAAAATTGTCATCAGGCATTAATCTTTCCTCTTTGGGAAAACCGAATAACTTAGAAATCTTCTATTGAAACTTCTCCATTCAACATTTTTTATGGAAAAGAAATTGTTCTTCCTACCAATGTAGTTATTCCTTCCCTTGCCTTAGTTCAATTCATTGATGAATCTCCTTCTTCTTCTTTACAACTAAGACAATTTTAAATTCTTAAGCTAGAAGAAGAAAGAGAAAAATCTAAGCATACTCATGCACATATTCAATAGATAGTAAAAGCTTCATTTGATTCAACTTCTGTTACTCTAAAAAACTTTCAAATTGGTGATTTGGTATTGAAATGGGACAAAGGGCACGAGGAAAAGGGTAAACACACTAAATTTCGAAAACTCTAGCTAGGTCCATTTCAAATAATTGAAGAAATAGACCCATCAACATTCTTATTGCAAGATCTATAAAAAAAAAGAGATTCTTTTCCTGTAAATGGGAAAATTTTAAAGAAATGTTTTTCATAGGAGGTAACCCCTTATATTCCTGTATACTAATGTCTTTTTCTTTTCTCTTAGGAAAATAAAAGTTACATAGTATAAATTTTCGGCCTTTCAAAATAAACATCTCAGATGATCTTTTTGATTTATCGCTTATAGAAATAAGAAATGTTAAGGAAACAATCGAAAGATTTGAAAGACAAATAGATTCTATTTTCACTGAAATTATTTATTCTCTGGTGAACTATCATCTTTATAAAGCATAGTTATTATGTTATTAGTTAAGAAAAGCATCTTTAACATAGTAAAGACTCTTTTACAGAAAATAAATATAGAACTCAAAATTATCATCCAGAATCCTCAAAAGGACCAATGATTCACCCCATCCTAGAAAACTTATCAATTTTTAGAAGAAATTCAAAAAATATTATACTAGAAAAGCTTAAAAAATAATAAGTCTCATCACGAGCTTGTTTACTATGTTCATAGGGAAATAGTTGAACTAACATTACCAATACTACCTACCAAAATAGGGTAATGACTTAATATTATATCAAGAGGACAAGGGGTATCATCAAGAGCCAACTTGATTAGTTTAATTACAGCTAGTGAATGGCATCGTTATTATTTGGTTACCAAGCCAAGACAATGGTTTTTAAGTAAATAAAAATCTTTACAAAAAAAAAAAAACAATTTAAAAAAAAGATCAAGTATATAAAGTTGGAATTTATTTTTGAAAATTGTAGAAATACTGGATGAGACAATGAATGATTGTTGGGTAAAAGGTAACCCTTCCAAGAGCTTAAATTGCTTATTGGATCAGAGGCTCTACCTCTAATAAAAGAGTAAATCTTTATAAAACTAATTTGAAAGAGCCACCTGCTTTATCTTTTTGAACTAAGTAAAGACTGATATAAATTCTCATACTTTTATCTTTAAAGAGGAATTCTTATGAATTATAATTAAGAGAGATTTTGTTGCTTAGTGAGATATTATTTGTTTGAAATTTGTTCCTACAACTATTTTTATTTCAAAAAAAAAAAATTTAGAAATTTCAAAAAGTTAGTCAGAGATAGCTAGTTTTCCCAAGTGAATCGCCAATTGTTGTGCTATACAATAACCCCCATTTATTTTTACTAAATGGGGACCCTTTAGAAATAATTAGGAAAATTATTTTATTTATTTTTTAGTTTAAGTCAAAAAACTTTAGGAAATAAAGTTTCATTTTCTTTTCCGCTTTCATTCCTTAGTGCGTATCACAATTCACATAGCTTACAAGCTTAAATGGCTTAAAATCTACTAAGTCATGTGAGCTGCAATATGCGCTAAAGCCTTTCCAAATTCATATTAAAATCTTATTGCAAACGCTTTAAACACCGTTATAAACCAAAATTGCATCATGCCTAATAAAACAATCAACTTGTAAGAAATTCGGTGAAAGTTGCGATTAAACGGACTAGATCAACCAATAAAGAAATAAACATAAAACTCCAAGGTCTGATAAAGTGCAGTGACTTGATTTGTTAATGCACATTTTGCATTTCGCAAGACATCACTAAAAGCAAGTTTAAATACCGCATAAAAATTGCGATGTGCGATTTGTGCATATCGCATTTCACAAGATTTATGGGTAACATAAAAAATGGAAATAGTTATAAGTTGTAATATGCGATGAACTGGTATTTAATTTCTCAAGCATGCGAAATGACTCATGTCAAATCAAACTGAATATGAGATCCAACGTCTTAATTTTATCAATAGACATTTCACGTGAAGGTGTAAGAGATTTTATTTAAAAAGATTATCGGTGATTAACAACATTTAATAAAAGTAAGGTTTTGAAAGGCTACAATCCACAGGGGTCTCCTACCTCAACCGGCTACAACTGGAGATCTATCAAGCTACAAATTGATATCGAAGCACCAACTTCCTCACACTATAATGAAATCATATGCTAATTTCCCTGGATATCAGCTTTGTTTTTCTCCTTCTTCACCGTTGTCCTTCCAGCCTTCAAATATGTTTTATACTAGCTCTAGATCTTCACAGCTTCTCTATCTTCTCTTTATTATTCTTCCACTCTCTCTAACCTCTTTATGCACATTACAATAACATCATTTATAGAGATCACTTCATGGTTGTTTGTATTCTATATGGGAATATGAAGTGAACAAGCATGATTCTTGCCTTCCACCCATTCATTTCCTCACTCAACATATTCAAGATGTTACAACACTAAATACAATCATTTCAATATTAAATTGGAGTTTTTCTTTGCCTACAGAGACTTGCCTTTGCATCACAAACAATATAAAATAATTAATACATTTACAATTACAATAATATTCCAATTCGGCCCTTTTAGCTTCTTAGCTTTGTTGTGTGTTTGTCTTCTTCTGCTTGTTGTTCCTTTGTCTTTTCTGTTTCTGAAGTTATATTTCAACTGTGCTGCATAACTACCATTTTTTCCTGACTCGACCCATGTTTTTGCATTGTTCTGCACGAGCTCCGGGTTCTTTTTCTTAAACTTGAGCCTTTCTTTGTTGTGTTCAAAATTTTCTTTTAACACACAGCTGCAACTGCATAACATTGTTCATCCTAGCTGGCTTCTTTAACCAAACCCGTGGATCTATGGGTTATGGCCCACACAACTTCTCCTTTTATATGTAGCGGAATACAAATTCAGAGTTAAATATAACATACATACATTAGAAATCAAACATCGTACACTTTATAACATGTCGCATCTAACAGGACGCACATATACGCGGAACTGGAGTTTTTGAGACCCACAATCCTAGACCAATCACAATAAATCGCACTTTGCTTGCTCACAAGTTCAACTCTTATCGATAACACTAAACCATATAATCTTGCGATCTGCGATATTTCGCTGGTGCGCAGTGCTGACACGTGGCTCCTCCCTCATCGCATCACATACAACTTACCATATCGTGCGAACTCTTAACAGTAACCTCTAAGATCTGCGATGTGCGCTCGTGCGCAGTGATGACACATGGCTCTTCCCTCATCACATCGCATACAACTTCCCATACCATGCGAACTCTTAACGGTAACCTCTAAGATCTGCGATGTGCGCTCGTGCACAGTGCTGACGCGTGGCTCTTCCCTCATCGCATCGCAACCAAAATAACATATCGTGCGATGTCTTGAAGTTAAACCTTAAAGTTTCCGATGTGTGATTTTGCGATCCACCTTCCTCCGTTGATCTGCTACACAATCCAGTGGTCCTCACGTTCTCCCTCCATCTCATCGTATCTTATATCGTTTGACTTGTGAATTCATCGCGTCCATTCATATATCACCTTTGGATCTACGATCTAATCATGATCGTGCACTCACCTTCACGTGGTTCTTCTTCGCCTCTTCTGCCTACTTTGACCTCTGTCATCAATTCTACAGGTTGAGTTATTTACCCAACCTTAGGTCGTTGCACCTTCGTAAAGGGAGCTCAAGATCCCTTGATCCTCACTTCATGTCCAGATCAAATCACATCAAGATTTCAATGTCCCACATCAATAAGAACTATTGGACAAAGAAATTTTGGGTAGTAGCGGAACCAAAACCCATTTATTCAATTGTCTACCTTTAAGCATCACCCGTAGTTCCATTTTATAAAGATCGATATTGAGTTCCAGTTAACCCTGGATTATGCAATCTGAACCTAGCCATTGATTCCTTTTTAAGAATTCTTCTAAGTGTTTTGTCTTTATTCGATTTATGTTCTTTATATTGTCACTGCTCTGTAACACTGGTTCCTCCACGCTACTCCTCCTGAGCTTTTTCTCTATTATTCAACGCGATTCTCTCCTGAGATTTATACTTTCGCCACTCTGCAACACTCGTTCCTCCACGCTATTCCTCATGAGCTTATTCAATATTCTTTATTCACCCTGATTTTGGATTATTACGCTTGCCGCATGCCTTTGTTGCTTCTCTGTTGCGTTTGCTGCTTCTCAGCTGCCTTTGCTACTTCTCTGCTGCCTTTGATGCCTTTGCTACCTTTGATGCTTTTGTTGCTTCTTTTCTACCAATGACAATATTTCCAACATATTATGTTCCTGATAACTGCAAGAGAAATTACCTACCAGCTTGTTATAAATGGTATTTCTAAACAACTTAAAGATGCTAGGAAGGTCGTTTGGCATAATTTTCCTTTACAGTGTGGTACTTTTGCACTTTTTGATATTGGTCATGACTACAAGGAAGTTTTGATTGTTAATATATTGAATTTGGTAGTAATGCCAAAGCAGCCATATGACCCCAATGATGTGATTAAAAATTACATCACAGGGCTCAAAGTAAATTTTTTTGTGAAAGAGATAGATAGGTTTGATGATTTCTTTCAAGGTATTGAAAATTTTTCAGATGTACTAAAGTTTGCATCCAGTCAACTCAATCAGGATTACTTGGAAGCTTTCCAAGCATACAGAAGCAAGATACTGGAAAGGATTCCTCTGGATTTATTGAGTATTGAAGATGTCAACAGACCAACTCCAAGTATTAGCTTGGATAATGAAGTTAAAGACATGTCTGAAAATGAGTTAGGGCAATTAGAACACCAATCTCAGAATTCGGGTCATTCTGAAAATGAATCCGAAAACAGAAATGAAAACTCAGAAAAGATAATCAATCAAGTAAGAAAACAGATTGAGATGCAGGAAAAAATAGGAAGTAATGGAACATAATCATCTTCCCAAGAAGTTTAGCGCAATCAAGATACACTTGATCAGTCATAAAAATCTCAACCAAAGGATTTGAAGAGTGAATGGGATGAGTTTTCTAAAGCAATAAAAAATCCTCAAACAAATCCCAATATTGATCAATCTACTAGTTCTCAGACACCAGAACATTCTCAGAAGTTAGTGGAAACTGTTACTCCCCTACAACAAGTTCCTAAAACCCATGATCGAGAGATCATTCTGGCTTATCTTACAGAACATATAGTGTAAAAAGTTGAGGAAATCCCTTCGCTGGATGTCTTCTATAGTCCTAGTATTAAGGTTGTAGTCAAGAGAAGAAAAATGAGAATAATTGATGATACAGTCTCAAGTCTTACAAATGAATCCGTTGACATTTCATGGAAGGATCCTCTAGTTGATCCCACTGAAAATTTAACCAAATTATCACAGTTTTGCAGGGGCATATGCTACTACCACTATTGATAAGGCCACTGAGGTTAAAATGTTACTGAAGTAGAGAGAAGATAGAATTCAAGAATTAGAGAGACTATTAGAGCAAGAAAAGTCTAACTCCAACAAGCAAATGGAATTAAAGACGTCCCAATTTCAAAAGGATTTTGAAAATCTAAATCTGCAGCATCAAGTACAACTCACTAAGAAGCAAACACAACTGGAAGCAACAATGAACATATTACAAAGCCAGCCACAGTTAGAGCAATTCATAAACGAAGTATTGGATGTGAATGCCAAGTTAAAGCAACAATAAGAAGTATTTTTCCAATAAGCTTCTATCACTAACTCTTATTGTGACTCAAGTGGAATACTGATCCAGCAAGTAGCTATCTAGAAACTTGAATGTGAGAAGGTCAAGAAGAAAATTAATGAACACATTCAATGGCAAGCATCAAACTCAGGCAAGGAAGCTTATCTACCTCAGGAAGATAAATTCCACAAGGAGATCTTATTTAAGGATTGGAAGGCACAGATAAAGCAAGTAGAGAAAGCAGCAACGAAAGCATCAAGGTTGACAAAGGAGATTATTGAATCTGTATGTGAACAGCTTTTGAAATAAGAACTTATCAAAGAGTGCACGTCTGAAGTGCTCTAAAAAGTCAAACAATTGGAAACAAAATGTAGAAATGCAAGATGAAACGATTAAAAAATTAAATAGGTTTGATCAAGAAAATTATTGGATTTTTCTGATCAAACCTTATCATCAGTACCAGACCCTGCAATCTTTAACAGATTCGACAAAAGGATTGCATCTAGCACTCTCAAATGCGGTATTCAAGGGACAGGTCAGATCGAGGATTTCGCAGCTAGCTCGGCTCAAGCCCATGCTAGATATTTGTTGAATTCTAGATCAAAACAAAATGAAAGAAGAATTCAGCTATATTGTTACTTTATTTTCCTTGATTTTAGTTAAATTTTTTCTTACGAGGATGGTTGTTTGAAAGCTCCTCTATTTTTATGTAATAATCTATTTTTAAAACATAGTTAGTTTAGTATTTAAACCCCTCTCATGCATTTAGAGAAGGGTCCAGAAATTTGTCAAAAACATTCTCAAAGAATGCACTTTTGTAAGTTTGTGAATGCTATGATGAATTAATGGAACACAGTATGTTATCTTTTTGACATTTGAAGTTGTTTAACTAATGTTGCACTATTGTACTCTTTAAATTCCTTTAAAGTGAAGAGGAGCAGATATCTACTGTCAATTTACATGAGTAGGACTTCGTACATATGGTACTTCTATTCACTTATATTAATTTTTACTTTCTAGATTGAAAGTCATCTTTTTATTGCATTATATATTTGAAACATCATTATAGATTAATGTTAAATGCACTTCTGTACTAATATTTTTCAGTGATTTATTATTAGATATATAATCACACATAGGAATATGATACACTTTTCACATTTATTCTAATCAAACCATTTTTTTAGAAGAAACATCTTACATAATTTTCATCTCTTTCAACTGTTGAATAATCTACATTACTAATAGTTGAAATATATCTCTTTAGATCGCTTAAAGGAAGAAACACCCCGATAATATAGTAGAATTAAAAAGTGTTAAATAGATGCATGTGATAGATTAGAATCATTTTTCCATTGCATGTTTTATAATCAAAACACACCCCAAAATCATCCTTATTGGGAAACTGGTCCCGCTATCCCCAGTTGGAGCCACCAGACCAAATGGAAAAGGAGTTGCTTTAAGGTCCGGATTGGGTGGTTCCCCCTATGTTGTGGTAGTGAATTGTGAGGCCTCAACATTTTGGCGCTAGAAGGAGGGCCTTGTGAATGGCAAGAAGGTCTGATCCATCTAAAGGTCAATATAAAAGTCTCTCTCCCTTTAGATCCCCATCAACTTCCAGAAAATTATCTAGATCTTCATCTTTAAAATATGAAGTTGATCATCCTTCTCAAAGTCTCCTAGTGATACTCAACCCATACTGTCTCTCAAGTTTTATCAAAATTCCCCTAAAGTTCAGTCTTTCATAGAAAATTTAGAGAGAGTATCCATTTCTACTGAAAAGCTGGAAACTTCTCAAACATATGATATTAGTATTCCATCTTCTTTACAACCTTGAAGAATATTAACTCGATCAAAAAGTCAAAAGATAGGAATTATTCCTTTTGAATTTCCCATCGATGGTACTCAAAAGAGAATAAAGAGGACTCAATCAGAGTCAATCACTAGTGAGATATTATCTCATTCACCTCCATTACCTCCACTAATTTTCACCACTTCCACTCCAACAATCAGTGTTACTTTAACTAGTTCCACTACTCAGACTATTGTCCCTTCAACTAGTTCTAGCACTCAGCCTGCCTCTTCTTCAACTCAAACTCAATCCATCACATCCACCCAAGGTCCAATGGTAGGCCAAGTACCTCCACCAAATATACACCCATGGAACAATCCAGGGGCTATAAATATGCCCGCTCCTCTTCATGCTCTACCAAAATCACCTGAAATATGGTTACCTAAGTTTAATCATGATGATGGTCTTCCGACAGAAGAACACATTCATAATTATATGCTAGCCATCAATTTAAAAGGAGTATTTGAAGAGGATTGTGTTGTAATATTATTTACATACACTCTCACAGGATCTGCAGGATCTTGGTATTTTTCATTGCCTGCTAGCTTTATAACTAGCTAGAATATGTTCGAAGAACCATTTCTAGCCAAGTTTGGGGATGACGGGACCACTGCTACGCTCATCAATGATTTATAAAATTTGAAAGCTAAATTGGGAGAGAAAATAAAAGATTTTAATTCAAGGTTTAATAATTTTCTCAATAAAATTCCTACTACATCAGTTCCTAGTGCATAAGTTCAAATTGAGTGGTATATTTCATCTCTTCCATCCAATTTAGCAAATTTTGTTGATAGAGAAAAACTGCCTACACTTGCAGAAAACATGAAGGAATCTCTATCTGTAGAGAAACACATAACCGCTCTTGAGAAGAATAATTCTCAAGAAGACAGAAAATCCAAGAAGGTATATTTCAAAGATTATTCTAAAAAGAAGCCATCTAAAGGCCCTTTTGATGTAGAAGGTCTTCAGAAAGTTTTAAAGGCTATGACAAATGAGATGGAAGATATCAAGAAACAAGTCGTTGAAAGTTCTAGCTCAAAAAAGACTTTCAGATCCTTCAAGAAAAATCAGTCCTCAAATACTCAACCACCGAATATCATATCTAACACTGAGTCTGATCAAGATACAGAGGAAGAGAAAACAAAGGAAGAAGAAAATGAAGAAGAATAATAATTTGAACTAAATGGAATGTGGGATTTCATCCTACCAAATGAAGAACAATAAGAAGCTTTACCTATGAGTACAAGGAGCAAAAAGACTATTGAAGCAACGCAGCCAAATCAACAACAGAAGAATTCAACACCTGTTAAGGATAAAATAGTAAGTAAAAATTATACTTCCAAGGCTACACAAACAAGTCCTTTCATTTCAGATAATCCACCTACGTCAAAAACAATGGTAGTCTCTGACACTAATGATTATAATGTAGTTGAAGATATGAAGAAGACCAGGGCCAATATTTCAATTAATGAACTTACCAAATTAAATTAGCAATAGAAAATCTTACTTAGAGGCTTGAATGTGGTTCCTGCTTCAGCCTTACCTACTCCAGTAGTAGTGCACGCTGCTAATGAAATAGGTAAACCACCTTCTCCTTCAACTAAAATAGATGCTATATATTTGATTATGATATGTGATCGATCCATCTCTCATACTCCTCCATTTCTTTTAACCTATGAGATCTATAACAAAAATGTTCATAATTGTTTAATAGACTCAGGGGCTTCCTTTAATATAATGCCAAAATCAGTTTGTGCTAAGTTGAACATAACTCCTCAGAGTTCTCCTATTCATATAGTACAACTTGATAGAACTAAAGTAGAGGTTGTGGGAGAAACAAATTTTGTTTCTATCAGATTTTCATCAAATCCCAAGGTTGCTCAAATAATCAATATATTGGTGGTTGATATTCCTGATTTTTATGGTTTAGTATTAAGTAGAGACTGGTCTGAAAATATTCATGGATATTTTGCAACACACTGGTCACATATGTGGCTACCATAAAATGGAAAGCCAAATCAAATACGAATACACCGTGAAAAAATCATGAAACATACAGTCACCGATGTTGAAGGAATAAATGAGTCAGTAGCATTCAATAATAACATTATTGGAAACTACTCAGTAGAATCATTTTTGGGAAATTTCAACGCTCAACCATCACTTTTTTTTAATAATGCAGTGATTTCTCAGATCAATAAAATTTGCCAGACAAACATTTGGAAATGTAAAAAATTTGTAGATAAACCAGTAGTCAATTCGTTATTTTGGGTTCTTTATTTTGACGGTTCTAAATCTGAAGATGGTGCAAGAGTTGGTTGTATTTTAATGAGCCCAGAAGGAGAAAAAACCATGTTAGCGTGCAGACTTGAATTCAATTGCACGAACAATATAATTGAATACGAAGCATTAGTTCAAGGTTTGAACAAAGCAATTGATCTTAACATCAAATATCTGAAAGTTTTAGGATATTTGGAAATAATTGTTAGACAGGTAATAAATACCATCCATTGTAATTATGGACATTTAAAGCATCACCAATCATTATTCCAAGTATTGACCATTCATTTCTTAGCCTTCAATATTTCTTCCGTGCATAGAATGCAGAATGCTAATGCAAATCTACTAGTTAATGTAGCATCAAAGTTAATATCATCTCAAGAGTTTAGTCTCGATAGATTTTTCATTGAATTAATTTTTATACCATTTTTTCCTGACAATATTACCAATTGGAAAGTATTCAATAATGATTCAGATATCATATATTTTCTAACATCTGAAGGATCTTATGATGGTCAAATTTTGGATGAAAATGAACATGACATTCAGATAAAGGAAGAACAAGATGAAAATCCAATTCCTAAGTCAGTTGTCAAGTTATAAGACCTCTAATAATGATCTAAAATATAGATTTAAAAGATTTACTAACTCAAAAACTCAAAGTTCTACCTTAAGATTTGAGTTAGTAAATCTTGGAACTGATAACAAACCTCAAAATGTCAATCTAGGTCTTGGTCTATCTTCTAAAGAAAGATTATCATTTATCAAGTTGTTAAGAATGTAAAAAAGTGTTTTTTCTTGGGATTACACTAATATTAAAACATATGACACTTTTGTGATTCAACACACAATTCCTATGATTCCAGATGAGAAGCCTATACAACAAAAATTGAGGAAGATTCACTCGAATCTTGAAAATCAAATCAAAGCATAAATGAACAAACTCTTCAAAGCAAAGATCATCTTTCCAGTTAGACATTCTAAATGGGTTTCAAATTTGGTTCCTGTCAGGAATAAAAATGGTGATATTAGAATTTGTATTGATTTTAGGAATGTAAACAAAGCATGTCAAAAGGAAAACTTTCCATTACCAACCATGGAACAAGTACTGCAAATAGTAGTTGGTTTTAAACTGATGTCTTTTCTAGATGGATTCTTTGGATATAACCAAATTCTCGTACATCCACATGATAGATTAAAGACTACATTCAGGATTAAGTGGGGAACTTATGCCTATCAAAAGATGTCAATTGGATTAATTAATGCAGGTGTCACTTTTCAGAGAGCTATTTACACAGCCTTTAGGGGGCTCATCAATAAATAAGTGGTTATTTATTTAGTTGACATTAGAGTCTTTTCTGAACAAGTAACCAATTATATGAATGACCTAAAGCAAGTCTTCGAGCGATGTAAAAGGTATGGGATCTCATTAAACCCAAATAAATCATTTTTTGATTTATATGCAAGAAAAATTTTAGGATTCATTGTGTCAAGAAAGGTATCTATATTGATCCTGAAAGAATTGAAGAGATTAAAAGAATTCCTTTTCCTCATAACAAGAAAGCTATGGAGTCATTTTTTGGGCAAATAGTTTCTTTTTAAGTTTTGTCCCTAACTTTTCACAAATAGTTTTACCATTACAAAACATGATTAAGAAAAAGTCAGTCTTTAAATGGGGACATAATGAAAGAGAAGCATTTGATTTGATCAAACAATCCATTATCAATGCTCCATTCTTGACTACCCCCAATTTTCTTAATAATTTTACTTTATATACTTTTTCATCGGATACATCATACACCGTTGTTTTAACACGGCTTAATGACCAACAAATTGAAGCACCAATATCATTTTTCAGTTCCAATTTGCAAGGTGCAGAACTAAATTATTTATCTGTTGAGAAGCAAGCATTTGTTGTCTTTAAGGCTATAAAGCATTTCATACATTTTCTCCTAAAAAATCACACCAAAATAATATTTCCATTCTCTACAGTAAAACAACTATTAATGCAAAGAGAATTATGAGAGAAAAGGGCTAACTGAGTTACCACTTTACAAGAATATGATGTAGAAATTAGACACTCTAAAATTGTTAGAGGTCAAGGTTTTTGCAGAATGCTAACAGGAGCATCCCATTTATCATCAGAATAATATTTAGGTAACAATGTACAAATATCATAGGTAAGCCTCAACGATGTGCAATCTCAATACACTGATCTCATATTTTATTTGAAAAATGGATATGCCCTAACCCAACTCAATTATAAAAAGAAACATGCTTTCGTATTAAAAGCCAAGCAATATGAATTAATCAACGATGTATTGTTTAGGAGAAACCTTGATTCTGTGCTATTAAGATGCTTAGAAAAATCTGAAGTAGAGAAAGTCTTGCAGGAACTCCATGATGGACCAGCTGGAGGACATTTTGGAGGAAATACGACAACACACAAAATCCTTCATGCAGGTTACTATTGGCCTACACTTTTCAAAGATGCTCACAAATATGCGAGAAAATGAAAAGTGTGTCAAATTCCATCTGGAAGACAAAGGAAGCCAACCTTCCCATTACAACCAGCTAATATCAAACAACCATTTGAACAATGGGGATTAGATATAATCGGTGAGATTGTTCCTAACTCTTCCAAATAGTACAAATATATTCTCACAGCTACAGATTATTTTAGGAAATGGGTTGAAGCAATTCCATTGAAGGTAGAAAACACAGAGAATATCATTGGTTTCATTGACCAATATACCATAACTAGGTTTGGTTTACCTACTACTTTAATGTTTGATAACACTTCTTACTTCTCAGGAACTGCTATGATAGAATTTGCAATCGAAAGAGGTTTTAAACTTAAGTATCCTGCAAATTATTACCCGCAAGGAAATGGTTTATCAGAATCCACAAACAAAAACCTTATTAGAATTATCAAATGAACTGTTGATTAAAACCAACGAAATTGGCATAACTCAGTAATATTTGCCCTTTGGGTAGACTGAATAACTCAGAAAGCTTCTATTGGCATTTCTCCATTCAATCGTGTTGATGGAAAATAAGTTGTTCTTCCTACCAATGTAGTTATTCCTTCCCTTGCCTTCGTTCAATTCATTGATGAATCTCCTTCTTCTTCATTACAACTAAGACAATTTCAAATTCTTAAGTTAGAAGAAGAAAGAGAAAAATCTAAGCATGCTCATGCACATATTCAACAGATAGTAAAACCTTCATTTGATTCAACTTCTGTTACTCCAAAAAACTTTCAAATTGGTGATTTCTTATTGAAATGGGACAAAGGGCACGAGGAAAAGGGTAAATGCACTAAAATTGAAAAACTTTGGCTAGGTCCATTTCAAATAATTGAATAAATAGACCCATCAACATTCTTATTGCAAGATCTATCAAGGAAAAGAGATTCTTTGCCTGTAAATGGGAAAATTTTAAAGAAATACTTTTCATAGGAGGTAACCCCTTATATTCCTGTATACCAGTGTCTTTTTCTTTTCTCTTAGGAAAATAAAAGTTTCATAGTATAAATTTTTGGCTTTTCAAAAATAAAAATCTCAGATGATCTTTTTGATTTATCACTTATAGAAATAAGAAATGTTAAGGAAACAATCGAAAGATTTGAAAAACAAATAGATTCTATTTTCACTGAAAGATGCAATTTCACTGAAGTTATTTATTCTCTAATGAACTCTCATCTTTATAAAGCATGGTTATTTCATTATCAGTCAAGAAAATAATATTTAACATAGTAAAGATTATTTTACAGAAAAGCAATCTAAAACTCAAAATTATCATCCAGAATCCTCAAAAGAACCAATGATTCACCCCATCTGGGAAAACTTATAAATTTTTAGAAGAAATTCAAAAAATATTATGCTAGAAAATCTTAAAAGATAATAAGTCTCATCACGAGCTTGTTAACCATGTTCATAGGGAAATAGTTGAACTGACATTACCAAAACTACCTACCAAAACAGGGTAATGACTTGAGATTATATCAAGAGGACAAGGGGTCTCATCAATAGCCAGCTTGATCAGTTTAATTATAACTAGTGAATAACATTGTTATTATTTGTTGCCAAGCCAAGACAATGGATTTTAAGTAAATAAAAATATTTACAAAAATAAAAATAAATAAATAAAATAAATAAATAAAAAAATAAAAATAAATCAAGTATATAAAGTTGGAATTTATTTTTGAAAATTGTAAGAAAGACTGGATCGGACAATGAATCATTGTTGGGTAAAAAGTAACCCTGCCAAGAGCTTAAATTTCTTATTGGATCAGAGGCTCTACCTGTGATAAAATCGTAAATCTTTATAAAGCTAATCTGAAAGAGCCACATGCTTTATCTTTTTGAACTAAGTAAACACTGATATAGATTCTCATACTTTTATTTTTAAATAGGAATTCTTATGAATTATAATTAAGAGAGACTTTGTTTCTTAGTGAGATATTATTTGTTTGAAATTCATTCCTGCAACTATTTTTATTTCAAAAAAAAAAATTTAGAAATTTAAAAAATTTAGTCAGAGATAGCTGGTTCTCCCAAGTGAATCGTCAATTGTTGTACTATACAACAACCCCCATTTATTTTTACTAAACGGAGACCCTTTAACAATAATTAGGAAAATTATTTTATTTATTTTTTAGCTTAAGTGAAAAAACTTTAGGAAATAAAGTTTCTTTTTCTTTTCTGCTTTCATTCCTTAGTGTGCATCACAATTTTCATAGCTTACAAGGTTAAATGACTTAAAATACAGTAAGTCATGTGGGCTGCGATATGCGCTAAAGCCTTTCCAAATTCATATTAAAATCTTATTGAAAACACTTTAAACACCGTTATAAACCAAAATCGCATTGCGCCTAATAAAACGTCAACTTATAAGCAATTCAGTGAAGGTTGTGATTAAACAAACCAGATGAGCCAATAAATAAATAAACATAAAACTCCAAGGTTTGATAAAGCACAACGACATGATTTCTTAATGCACATTTCCCATTTCGCATGACATAACTAAAAACAAGTTTAAATACTACATAAAAATTGTGACGTGCGATTTGCGCAGATCCCATTTTGCAAGATTTCTGGGTAATATAACAAATGGAAATAGTTATAAGTTGCGATATGTGATGAAATGGTAGTTAATTTCCCAAGCATGAAAAATGACTCATGTCAAAACAAACCAAATATGAGATCCAACATCTTAAATTGATCAATAGAAATTTCACGTGAAGGTGTAAGAGATTTGATTTAAAAATGTTATTGGTGATTAACAACATTTAATAGAAGTAAGGCTTTGATAGATTCATATCTACTTTGAGCATGTTTTGAAGTGATTGAACGTCGGATTTTTTTTTAATTCTATTCGCCTCTCTTTTCTCTATATTTTTATGTTTGCTCTGTTCTCTTGAAATTAGGAAACCACTTAACAGAGCAAGGAAAATAGAGATGAGCAAGAAAGACAAAGAAATTGCCCAAGCATCATCTACCGAAGACTCAGATATGTCTCTCCTATTCTCAAACACCACCTGCAACAAGGAATGCTGAAGTTCTTCGTGGGAGGAAATGTATAATTTTTTCGAAGATGAAAAGAAAAGGGTAATAGTCAGAGTTGATACAGCAGGCGCATCAGTTCCTTCAGACCCGACCTATTTCAACGTTGCATGTTCATTCATCCATAAGGCAGCAGCAAGGCCAAAGATTCTCCCCTATATAGATATGGTTAAGTGGGTAATTGACCACTTAAATGTAGAAGATAGAACATTCAAGGATTCAAAGGGTGAGAATATCGGTTCATTTAGGGCAGAAGATTTGAGGACAATGTACCACTTACCCGTTCCACAGAAGAACTATGACAAAGATTTTCTTCAAAGCTTTTGAACAAAACATCCAGACCTGATGAAAGTCATAAAGGAATGGAAGGAATACCAAGGAAAGCTTAAACGAGATAAACTCGATATGTACCCAATATCACAAATTCCTTCCCCTTACTGTTATGTTGTCGGTATGTTGTGTATATTAGTTGCAAAACCTGATACCACTAGGTTTTTTTAGGGTCCCATAAATTGACGCAATCATCAATTCCTTAATTCTGAATTGGGAAAATGTCCTATCTGATAATTTAGCTAGAAACATCATGAAGTACAGGAGTAAAAGAAGTGTTTTATCTAGAGAAATGCCCCCCTTTTACATGAGTGCCTATGTCATGGATGCAATTTGCTTTTCTTCTAGTTTTCCTACTATGGGATGGAAATGGACGACCCAAGACCCTACTCCAATCCACATTTACCACATAGCCCTTTGGGAATCAGACTTCCATCTGCATTTTTACAAAATTTTCCATAGAGTCATGTTGCCTATGTACCATATTATATTCAATGAGAAAGCCCCTAAGGTTTCCAAAGAAGCTAGTACGGACATTTTTCCAGTTTCTAGATGGTTCGCAGAGTAAAGTTTCACTTATGTCAGAGCTTTTGGTAGTTATGTTTCTCCTCATGTCCTACCATATCATGTTCCTGATAAGTTACTTGCAAGAGAAATTTCCTACCATCTTGTTGTAAATGGTATTTCTAAACAACTTAAAGATGCTAAGAAGGTCGTTTGGCCTAATTTTCCTTTACAGTGCGGTACTTTTGCACTTTTTGATATTGGTCATGCCTACAAGGAAGTTTCGAATGTTAATCTATTGAATTTGGCAGTAATGCCAAAGCGGCCATATGACCCCAATAATGTGATTAAAAATTACATCACAGAGCTCAATTATTTCTTTCAAGATATTGAAATTTTTTTAGATATACTAAATTTTTCATCCAGTCAACTCAATCAAGATGACTTGGAAGCTTTCCAAGCATACAGAAGCAAGATACTGGAAACGATTCCTCTGGATTTATTGACAATTGAATATGTCAACAGACCAACTCCAAGTATTAGCTCGAATAATGAAGTTAAAGACATGTCTGAAGATGAGTCACGACAATCATAACACCAATCTCAGAATTCGGGTCATTCTGAAAATGAATCTAAAAACAGAAATGAAAAATAAAAAAAGATAATCAATCGTATAATCAAATAGATTGAGATGTAGGAAAAAAGAGGAAGTAATCGAACAGAATCATCTTCCCAAGAAGTTCAACACAATCAAGATACACTTGATCAATGGAAAAAATCTCAACCAAAGGATTTAAAGAGTGAATGGGATGAGTTTTCTAAAGCAATAAAAACTCCTCAAAAAAATCCCAATACTGATCAACCTACCAGTTCTCAGACACCAGAACATTCTCAGAAGTTAGTGGAAACTGTTACTCCCCTACAACAAGTTCTTGAAACCCATGATCGAGAGATCATTCCAGCTTATCCTATAAGTAGTATAACAAGTTGAGGAAATCCCTTCGCTAGATGTCTTCTACAGTCCTAGTCATAAGGCTATAGTTAAGAGAAGAAAAAGGAGAAGAATTGATGATACAGTCTCAAGTCTTACAAATGAATCTGTTGATGTTTTATGGAAGACTCCTCTAGCTGATCCTACTGAACATTTAACCAAACTATCATAGTTTGCAGGGTCATATGCTACTGCCACTATTGATAAGGCCACTAAGGTTAAAATTTTACTGAAGCAGAGAGAAAATAGAATACAAGAATTAGAGAGAATGTTAGAGCAAGAAAATTATAACTCCAGCAAGAAAATGGAATTAAAGATGTCCCAATTTCAAAAGGATTTTGAAAATATAAATCTGCAGCATCAAGTACAACTCGCTGAGAAGAAAACACAACTAGAAGCAACAATGAACAGATTACAAAGCCAACCACAGTAAGAGAAATTCATAAAAGAAGCATTGGATGTGAATGCCAAGTTAAAGCAACAACAATAAGTATTTTGCCAACAAGCTTCTATCACTAGCTCTTATTGTGACTCAAGTGAAATATTGATCCAGCAAGTAGCTATCCAGAAACTTGAATGTGAGAAGGTCGAGAAGAAAATTAATGAACACATTCAATGGCAAGCATCAAAATCAGGCAAGGAAGCTGATCTACCTCAGGTAGATAAATTCCACAAGGAGATCTTATTTAAGGATTGGAAGGCACAGATAAAGCAAGTAGAGAAAGCAACAGCGAAAACATCAAGGTTGACAAAGGAGATTACTGAATTTGTATGTGAACAACTTTTGAAATAAGAACTTATCAAAGAGTGCATGTTTGAAGTGCTCTCAGAAGTCAAACAGTTGGAAACAAAAGGCAGAAATGCAGGATGAAACGAATAAAAAAGTAAATAAGCTTGATCAAGAAAATTATTGGAATTTTATGATCAAATATTATCATCAGTACCAGACCCTGCAATATTTAACAGATTCGACAAAAAGATTGTAGCCAACACTCTCAAATGCAGTATTCAAGGGACAGGTCAGATCGAGGATTTTGCAGCCAACTCAGCTCAAGCCCATGCTAGATATTTGTCAACTTCGGATCAAATCCAAATGAAAGATCAGAATTCATAGTCATATTGTTACTTTATTTTCCTAGATTGTAGCTAAAGTTTGTCTTACGAGGATGGTTGTTTGAAAACTCCTCTATTTTTATGTAATAATCTATTTTTAAAACATAGTTAATTTCGTATTACCCCTCTCATGCATTTAGAGAAGGGTCCAGAAATTTGTCAAAAACATTTTCAAAGAAAACATTTTTGTAATTTTGTGAATGTTTTGATGAATTAATGGAACACAGTCTGTTATCTTTTTGACATTTGAAGCTTTTTAACTGATGTTGCACTATTGCACTCTTTAAATTGGTTTAAATTGAAGAGGAGCAGATATCTACTGTCAGTTTAGATGAGTAGGACTTCATACATATGGTAATTCTATTCACTTGTATTGAGTTTTACTTTCTAGATTGACAGTCATCTTTTTATTGCATTATATATTTGAAATGTCATTATAGATGAATGTTAAATGCACTTTTGTACTAATATTTGTCTGTGATTTATTATTAGATATATAATCACACATATGAATGTGATACACTTTTCACAATTCTTCTAATCAAACTATTTTGTTAGAAGAATCATCTTACATAATTTTCATCTGTTTCAACTGTTAAATAATCTACATTACTAATAGTTGAAAGATATCTCTTTAGATTGCATAAAGGAAGAAACACCTTGGGAATATAGTAGAATTAAATAGTGTTAAATAGATGCATGTGATAGATTAGAATCATTTTTCCATTGCATGTTGTATAATCAAAACACACCCCAAAATCATCCTTATTGGGAAATTGGTCCCGCTATCTGCAGTCGGAGCCACCACACCAAACAAAAAAGGAGTTGCTTTAACGTTCGGACAACGTGGTTTTCCCCCATGTTGTGGCAGTGAATTTCGAGGCCTCAATAGGTCCCCATATCTCAAATCCCAATGTTTTTTCATTAGTTTTTCTTTTGAACACACTTCCTCATACAAATCCCAATTTAGCCTTGACCATCACCAATTTTTCATCCATAGCACAAATCCACGGGACTAATTCTTCAATATAATTCTTTTCAAATCAAGCATTGCAAGTTCTTATGAAACCTATTTTTGATACTTTGTTCTATTCATCAAATGAACGGGTTTGTAACATCCCTCATTAAAAATCCATGTAAAAATTAATAAAGGTAAAATAAGACCTTGGGCATGGGACAGTTATTGCATGTTGAATTTTGGGAAAAACATCTTATTGCGGGTGTTCATATGGTTTATTATGGCTATGGAAATTGGAAAAGGAAATGGCTAAGCATTTGGAGAGGAAAAGTGGAATTTATTGCCATTTATTTATGAAAATAATGAAAAATAGGATAAAAGGGAGGTGAAAGGTCACAGGTTGCATGTGAGGAGGAAAATGAAGGAAAAAAATGGAAAATTGAAGAAATTAGAGGCCTCATTAATAAAAAGTCTTCTGAGGATCATTTCATGAATTTTGATCAGTTTAGTTTTGGATCTCTCTCTCTCTATTCTACATCTCTCATACTCTTGGAAACTTAGAGTTTTCTTGGAGTAGTCTTGGAGGAGTGTGGCATACTTGGAATTTTGGAGCAAGAAAGAAAAGGAAGGATAGGAAAGCACAAGAGGACATTGGGATCAATAACTACTATGGGTTTTTTTTGCAGGTACCGAGTTGCATGTATGTTTACTCACTAGTTTTGGCATGCATGGCATATTCATGTGGTATCTTGGTCATGATATGTCATTAGCATGGAGGATTTCCTAGATTGACAATGGTTTTTCCTAGCCTTTCCATTTCCTAGATAGCCATGGTGTTGTGGGTTCATTTCCTTTTTTCTGGTTGGTTCTCATGTTCCTTTAGTTGCGAGTTGAGTTACTAGTTCCTGGATCCTTAGTTGGAAAAATAATTTGGAGCCCTATAATAGCTTGGGTTGAGTTACTAATACTGGAGCCTTGGTTGGAAATGCTCTAGAGCCCTTAGTGGGTTGAGTTACTAGTCCTGGAGCCTTGGTTGGCCAAACGGTCTCGAGCCCGGCAACAGTTGTGGGTTGAGTTACTAGTCCTACAGCCTTGGTTGGAACAAACACTCTAGAACCCTAGACAACTTGGGTAGAGACCAATCAGGTGATGGTTTGTGATGTCTACCTGTGATGTGGAATCACTGGTAGATTTTTGAGGTGTTTTGGCCTTTGGAAGCCCTGGTTTTGTTTTCATTGATTTTTTTATGAGATCCCACATTCATGTTTGGAATATGGCACGGGGGTGACTGGTTGAAAGAGAGATTTGGTTTAGCCATGTCTATGGTCGAGTGGTACTTGGAAGTCCCAAACTTGGTTCAGCCATGTATATGGTCGGGTGGTACGTGGAAGTCCCATACTTGGTTGCATTTTTCGTATGGAAATAAGAAATGTTTTCCTCTTGTATTTATGGGTAAATATGCTTTTTATTATGTGGCTTATATGGTTGTTCTATGCTTGTCACTTTGTTGTTTATATGCTGGTTATGAATTTGTTCTATGAAAGTGAAGATGTATGGCTCTCATCATGCTTTGACTTGTAAATGAATAAACAAAAAATCTATGACATAATAGATGATAATGCAACTAATGTGATGAGGCATCAATGCTTCTTAGTGATTCTTAGATAAGTATGAGACCCATATCCTCAGATATGTTATTTAAATCCCTATCATGGCTAGTAGGGGTCCAATCAAGTCCTTTTTCAAGTAATTTCATTTGTATCATTATTCCACTGTTATATTTCATTCCTGGAAGTTTCATGGAGTATTGGGAAGTGACTTGAGCCCTGGGCCTGAAAAAAGTGGCACAAAATTCAGAGTTGCAAGCACAAAACTACTTGGGAAATTCTCGAGTCGCATGCATAGCCATGTTGTGGGAGCGAATGGAGGGTTCTAGTAGCACTCATTCCCATGTCATGGGAGTGACTAGGGGATTAATGTAGCAAACATTAGTTTTTCTCAGGGGCTAGTCACATCAAAGGTTTGGATGGATCTTGGGGGTTCTATTGCAGGTGTAGAAGGTATGTGTTGTTTGTTCCGTCAGTTCCACTTCCTTAACTGACACATAGGGAGTTTAATCATATCATAGTAACTCTTCATCACATGTTTACCCTAGTTTCTCGGTTAATTGGGTAGATCTGGGAGGAGGGTGTTACAAGGTTCTTATCACTTTTGGTGTTCTAAGATACCCCAAGGCACTCTAAAAATCATTTCCATATTTTGGAAACACTCTAGGTTTCGTGAATTCAGACGAATAAGGCCCATATGCAGAAATTTCCATCACCATTTTTGCAAGCTCAAAGTTTCGCTAAAGGGATTATCATCAAGTTCCCTATAACAATGCATCAACCAAAAATGGTAAACTAGAGATTACATAGCAACACATCCCACAAAATATGCCACATGGATTGGGTGAATGTGCCCGACATGTCGAAGTAGACTTTAACAAATCTCGATTTTTTTTCCACGACAAATTCCCAATCGAGGAAATATACAATGATGCACCGAGGTGGACCAACGATAAGACCTCTTATTTATCCACTCATAAATCACTCCACCAAGCGTTTGAAGGGCCCCTAGAGGAATTTTTAGGCGACGATTAAATGGGGCAGCTGAGGTGATCGTGTGTTATTGATACTGACTTTCCTAAGGGCCAAGTCATCTTTGGGACCTCCATTTCTACCAAGTAGATGTCCAGCCTCATCTCCTATGTGACATCCACCTTCTTTAGCAGTGAATATTTGTGATGAAATGTGATAATGAAGGTGACCGTAAGGCCCTAGGTGGCGATTTTATTAACGATGTGCATAAAGGGAATTCAGTAGGCCATGACCATAGAGACGGAAGCATCATAACATGTTGATTAGAGACGGGTTGTCTTTCCAATCTCCTTCTCCACGCTCGACATCATTTTCATCAATTCACAAAATTGGAAAAACTAGAATGAGAAAATCCACCGAAATGGAATGAGAAACACAAAGGATTTAGAGGATAAAGAAACTCCTTTAAGGGTAAGAGCATACTATCGAGAAATAAAGAGAGTAAGTGGTTTCACCTGCACAATAAAATTTGTGTCAACTAACTTCCCAACCGAATCGTATATAAAGAGAGAATGTAGTTACAGAGAAGCTCATCGCTAGATGTAGATCCAAACTATGATAATGATAAAAATACCATTGAAAATATTATAGAATGGAAGTGGGATATATGTTCATCTGTGAATAAGCTTATATTTTCCTTTTTGATAACAAAAAAAACTTGAAATATGAAGTCAGAAAGAACAAAATATATGTTAGTTAAAGAGTGTTGATGAGGGTAGTTTTTCAAAAAAAATCCAAAAATATTTGTGAAGCTATTTTTTTTAATCTTTAAAATTTGATTATTTAGTTTTTGATGTTTTAAAAAGTAATTGAGGTTTAATAACGTGAAAACAATTGAGTTATAAATAATATGATATAGGTTTCCTTTTTCTTACAGTGGGAAACCTATCATAACTTAGTTGTCATTCCAATGATGATGACAACCAGCATTGGCTACTATCTACGAATGTAGGTTGACTGATCAATGTTATTCAAGGAAAACAACAACACCTGGAATTCCACATTGGCAGTTCGTAAGGGGGTAGACTTTCACTCTTGCCAGATCCCTATGGGTCGTTAACTTGTTTCCTGTTGGAAATACTAAGAGGGGGGTGAATCAGTGTTCTTTTCAATTGTTAATTTTACCAGTTAGATCACCTATATTTTAGAACACAAAATGAACAATAGGAATAAATGCTTTTATTAATTTCTTCTTTACAATAAATCAAGTACAATATATGTAGGGCTCCAACCCTATATCAAGACACCAATCTTCAATCTCCCAGGCTCCAACCTGTATTTTCCAAGCACCGACTTGGACTTCCAAAGCTCCAACCTTGTCAATTCTGAGGCACCAACCTCAAGGGCTCCAACCCTATATCTGGTACAGGCTCCAACTTGGTCTCTTGAGGACTCATATCCTCTAGGGCTCCAACCCTATCTTCCAAGGCACCAACCTTGTCTCTATGAGGCTCCAACCTCCTGCTTCATTTCGTCGAGATATATTTGGTTATACTTCACGGCTCCCACTGTCTTCTTCAATGAGCCCTGTTAATATTTGGCTATCCCTTTACTTAATCTTCATATCACATCATCAATGACAACCTTGATCTCTTAGAAGGTTTCATCACTGCACTTCATTATCCCAAGCAAATTCTCCAAGTCACCTCATGATGTCATCAGTGTTGCATAATGATCTTCAATTTTATCTCCAAGAAGAGTCAAGGCTTCTCAATAAAATGTCTTCAACATTTCTCCAATGAAAAATCCAATTAAATCAATGCTCCAAGCAATGCTGAAGAAGACTGCTTCTAGATTTGCTTGAAAGCTGCTCCAGCGTCTACTAGAAGAATATCTTCAAACTGTCATCAACAAACTTTACTATCAAAAGCTCCAATTTCTCTATTGTTCAAGAGCATCAATTGATGCTTTTGCACTTAGTTTTGTGAACAATATGTCGATATTCAAGCCACTGTAATCTATGTTGAAGTTTGGTGGCAGCTTACTAATCCTCCACAGGATTTTGTAGCATATATAATCCGAGTGAGACTTCTCCACACATATCTGAAGTGTTATGTCCAAGCACCTAATCAGAATTGCCAAGTTTTACCACTGATTTGAGGTGGTTGTCCAAGCTTGCACTTCGAGCTACCATAGGACAACCACAGGACCGATCCTAAATGGAGATTGTTCATTGTAATTTGATCTCCCATGAATTTGTTGTTGTTCTGAGACTCAATGCAAAAGACTGTTCACAGGTCTAGCCTTCAACAAAACTTTCCGAGCTACAATCTGAGGAAAGGTCTAAGTAATTGTGTTGGAGTCTTAGCTGATTGTGGTGGAATCCGAGCTCTTGTGGCTAATCCAAATCTAGAAACCCAAAAAAGTTTGAGATGCTAACCTTAATTCCAAAGTCTGAGCTTCATATTATGAGTTTCTATGGGAGTTTCTATCACTGTTTTGATCCAAGCATGTGTCTTTATCACAAGTCCAAGAAGTACGGCAGCTCCTTCTCATATGTCCTGAAGTATTTGCAACTCTCTGTAAAGGTCTGAACTTGATGCAATTACGAAGAAGTTACTGCAGTCTTCCACAGTCTGAACTAAGGAATCCACCATAGTCCAAGCAAGGAAGTCTACCACAATCAGAGCTAAGAAATATGAACCTTTGTAGTCATTGTCCTAAGCTATAGCAAAGGGATCTGAGGTATTTGAGGTAAGTGTCACAAATTTATTCAAACCCAGATCCAACATGGAGACAGTTGTGTGTTAAGAAAAATATAAGCCCAAACTAGATCAATATTGCTCCTTAAACTGATAGATTTTTTCTGTGTTCACGAGTTGTGAACTAGATGCTCCTGTTCTGTTCTTTCTGGCCGAAGTTATTGTTTATACACCTTTCCACAGGTATCTCCAAGATTACCCAAAAATTAGCCCAAACAGAAATGTCTATGTCATCCTCGGCTTCCTGTCTACATTTGTGTCTTCTTGTGATCTTTTCCGAATTCAGACCTCTGTAATTTTCACCGAATTGGATGATGAATGAATAAGTTTGCTTTTATATTTATAGTGGTTTGAATGTTTTGAAGAGACATGTCTATTGGTAAAGGGGGCCGACATGAGTAACTGATCATAGGTCAGCTTGCCATAAAATATATATTTCTTTAACTTAAAAAATTAATATTTCCCAAACCACTTGGATTTTCCGGCCAAGTAAGAGCTCGTTAGAAAGCTAAAATTATGCTCTAAAAGGTGGCGTAGGTGTCATAGTGAAATTCTACCTCTAAGGTAGTAACAAATATTTTTTAATGTGACTGGTCATTAATTAGTGCAGAATTTGAGGCAGGGCAGATAGGCTTCTCTTGTTAGGCTTCTTCATGGTTTTGGCTTCTTCATTGTTTAACACCTTCATCATAGGATCATGTATTCATGTCATAGTGCAGTGATATGACATAGGCAACTTCATTATTAGGACAGTTCCAAGATAGTAAGATAGTCTTCCAACTATCAAATGAGATCTTTCATGTCATCATCTAATCTTCTAACCATGTGATAATCATCACGTGTATTTCTCCATATGCCATCAAAGATTAAGATCTAGATCATCAATTTCATGCAGCATTGGATCAAGTATTTCTTAGGGCTTCTTTCATTAGTGGTTTTACTTCTTCGTGACTTGAAATCTTCATTGTTGGTATCAACCAAGAGTCATGACATCATCATCTGGAACCAGGCATCTCAAGAATATTGACATCTCAATCAATTCCATATTGACATCAATGACAACCTTGATTAACATTTCTAACATCCTAGGAAGACAAGCTCTTAGCCAAGCAAAAAAAAAAATTGAGCACATTGATGATAAAAGTTTTTAATCTCCATGAACCTAAACAATTCATACTTTATTTGTTTTTTATTATGTAAAAAAGTTGTATAATTTTTTTTTCTCAATAAGTAATAATTTCAAGAACCTTATTTAAAACATAAATAAAAAATAAATATTACAATTTTATAATTCAAAATAATTATTTATACTATTTTTTTTACATTTAATCATAATAATTTAGAGAAAAATAATTCGTTCATATATTTTAAAATCTATCTTTAACACAATTTTAACTAGAATTATAGCATTAATCAAAGGATGATAAAAGGCGTGAAATCCTAATCTGTTTTTTAAAACAATTATACATAAATGGAATTTTGGGTGTGGAAAAATAATAAACCCTTACTTTTATAATTTAGTCACACTTATTTACTAGATGTGTATAAAGTTTGAGGTTACAATAGAATTATAGAGGGATATCAAACAAATATAAGAGTTTTTAATGATTTGGTAGTAGAAGCAAAAGAAATACTCCATGTCGTACACTCCTCATAAGAGTTAGTGTTTCCCCTATTGACAATATGGCTATGACTAAATACCTAATGCACAAGCATGGAACAATTAACATGAAAGATAAGAATATCCCTAAGATTGTTTCAAACTCTAATAACAATCACTTGTGACTTGAGAATGTTTGGCATAAATATGTTAAGTCTTGGCTAAATCATTGGAAATTAAATAAGGAGATAATTTTACAAATAATTAGGCCATTGAAATATTATCAAATTTAAGTTTAATTAGAAATTGTGATGTGATAAAAAAAAATAGAGGATAAGAGAAAATGAAGATATTTTAAAGAAGTGATTGACCCCAATCTAAAAGATCAAAATTATCTTTTGTTATGGTAACTTAAGAAATAAAATCGACATTGCTAAAATAAGTATAAACCCTTAAAAAATTCATAATCAAACAATGTGGTAGATTATCCTCAAAACATCATGAAATAAAAGAAATAGTCATATTTGTGACGCTAAAAAGGTGGAAGATGAGAATATCTTTCACTGAAAATTCCATGTGTATGTCCTCATTAAATATCAATTTCAAAATATATATAACAATATCAACCTTTCTAACCTACTAATTCATCGAAATTATGGAAATTTAGAAAAGCTTATATCCAATATTTTTTAGTATAGAAGTAACATTTCAAGCAAACCAGTTAAAATTTCCTATTTTTCTTAAGGTATGATAAACCAAAGTTGGTATCAATAGATAGTAGCAACATCATCATCACCATAATTTATTAAAGAGATATAAATAATAAACACTTTTCTAGAGGTGAGAAAAAAATCATGTGCCCTTGAATTTACTATAATAAGTGTTTAATGGCATATGGACATTTGGATTATAAGTATTTGTTAGGCATAAAAATAGAAGACCAAGCAATAATGTAGCTTGAATCCCTTTCTTCATTGCGTTTTTTTTGGTTTGGAGACGCCAGATAGACATGGGGACCATTGTTATGCATGTGTGAGGTTATTGGTTCATTTTCATGAGGAAATATATCAGCATGAAAAGAAGGCTTTCACTATTTAGAGTCAAGAGGAGATTTGGTTATGATGATGACCTTTTTACTTTAATGTCCAAGGTAAAGGGTAAAAAAATTGAGATTAAATGGACCTTGAAGGCTAAACCCCAAGAAGAATGCCAATCAAAATGGATAAAAGCACAACGAACTTATTTCTTAAAAGTATTAAAAACAAAATTTAACCTTGTTGATGACTATGGTTTGCAACTCTTGGCACGTTGAACAGTGCAAGTTGTTAAACTCACTATGAATTACTCTGACCTAGTCAATGCAAGATTTTCCAAGAACACCCAGTGAAGGCAGTTGGGAAGTAGTCTCACACACCAGATCCGAAGAGTTTTCTTATCATTTGAATCCACATTCACTCCTATAATCCTCTCGGGCATGATTCTCTTGTACTCTAGAGAAGTATTTGTTATGCAACCAGATCAAAAAACAAAAGAAAATATAGATCAATTACTTTAAAATTAGCCTCTTCGAGGAGGAAACCTCCTTTACTTCACATAAATTAAATTCTTAGATGATAAAAATGACACGACCTCCTTATTATATATAGGAGTCTAAGTGGCCACAATATAATCAGAGCCTACATAAAAATAATAATGTAAGGGAACAACAATAATAATAGTGGGCTTCTTTGGGGCAGAATAATAACAATATGGGGGCTACATGGGCACCATAATAACAATAGGGGGTCTACACTAGAAATAACAATATGGAGGATACCCTAGTATTATAGGGACCTCACATGCCCCTCTCCTTGAAAAAACTTTTGTCATCAATGCTTGAGTAGTTCTAGATGATTCTGTATAAAATTCTCATCCACCCATGTGGAATCTTCAGTAGGTAAGTTCTTCCATTTAATTACATACTTTGAAATTGAATGATTTCATAGTTTTCAGGTTCTTGTTTCTGTGTTTGCTTAAGGCTCTAATATGGTTTTTCCTTCTTCGTCAAGTTCTAGAAATATTGTTTGAATTGGGAGCTTGTCACCGACATCCTTCTTTAATCATGAAACATGGAAAACTGGGTGTACTCAGGAAGAAGCAAGAAAATCAAATTTGTATGACATAGTATAACTATTTTGCAACGCCTTGTAAGGACCATAGTACTTGGGTGATGTTTTATTATCCTTCTTAGCTTGCTTGAGGGAACTTCTTTTGTATGCTTGTAGGTGTAAAAATACCCAGTCGCCTACATCAAAACTATTTCACTACGATGTTGAGTTGTCTATTGTTTCATTTAATTTTGCGCCAAAGTGAGGTTATCCTTTAAGAGTTGGAGAAATTGTTTTTAATTCTCAATGTGATATTCCACTGCCTGAACCTTGGAATCTCCTCTTAAAGATGATGTGATAGATGGTGGATGATATCCATAAAGTACCATAAACGGGGTCATTTTTGCTGCAGTATGGAAGGAAGTGTTATACCACCATTCAGCCAGAGGTAACCACTTGACCCATTATGCTTGATTATCATATACAAAGCAACGAAGATATTATTCCAAACATTTATTCACTATCTTAGTTTACATGTCAGATTGAGGATGATAAGGTAAGATATGAGCTAATTGAGCACCAAGACAAGAAAAAAAAATTGTCCAAAAATTTCCAGTGAAAATGGAAGCTGTGTCACTTACAATAATTTTTGGGTTTCCATGTAGATTTTGAATTGTTTCCATAAATGAAATAGAAAGTGTACATGGTTTAAAAGCATGAGATAATGCACAAAAGTGTGCATACTTAGTAAGTCTATAAATTACCACCGTGATGACACTCTTTACTTCGGACTTGGGTAAACTTGTGATAAAATCCATTGAGACCTCCTCCCAATGCTGAATTGGAATGGCTAAAGGTTGTAAATAAATTGGGGTATTAATTGTCTCAAATTTATTTTTTTGGAAATCCAAACAGCCTGCTAGAAAATTCTAAATATCAGATTTAAGGCCAGCCCAAATGTTATCAAATTTGCAAAGTTTGATTTTTTTTTAATGTTGATAATTTCAATATCAACAAAAATTTTGTAATAAACAAGGGAAAACGCTGATGATGGGAATATCAGTGTTATTATTAATTTTTAAAGGTTTAAAATACGTTAACAATGAGAGTTTTCGCGTTATCGGCTACTTGAAATTTGCAGACAATGGATATTTCACGAGAAACTAGGGTGTCAACGCAAAAATTTAGAAATTCAAATCTTCGTTTTAGATTGTGTTGGTATCCTCCACGTCAGAAAAAGGGTAATCATTTCTCAAACACTCTTAGTTAATTCCAAAGGTAAAATCACGTGAAAAAAGATCGTTTCTGCCAATGAGAGGTATGTCAGTTTAAATTTCATGATCTAAGGGTTCAATATGTTGTCAGTTAGGTTAGCATAATACATTACTTGACACATTTTTAAATGAATTACCACATATATTTAAAATCATCTGTATCTGATGATCATTATGGTTTGTGCTAAAAATTGCTTGGTTTATTGAATACTCGCCGAAGATCAAGGATCAAAACTCGATCACCTATTTCTGTGTTCATTAGGCTACGAAAGAGAAACGTCAAAAAGTGGGAAGTAGAATAGGAGTGACTCGAAAAACCCTGATCTTCTTGAGGTATACTTGGAGATCCAACAATGTTTTCAGCGGGATGGGTGGGAAGAATTCTTCAAGCAGTGCACCAATTTTCACGATGAAGTAGCCCGAGAATTTTCCCAGGGCTTTGATGGACAACGAGTAGAGGTTAGAGGAGTTTCATTTCAAGTTATAGAGGAATTAATCTCTGAGGTTACATATATGCCCATTGATGCAGAGAATGCTTTTGTGAGTCACATCTTGTATGGAATTGATGTGCCTTTCTTTATAAAAGATGAATTCAAAGAAAATAACTAGAGAGCAGGGGTGCATAGGTCATGGTTAAAAGATGAATGGATTTGGTTTTTGTTGATTACTTAATCATATTTCACTTGTGAGGGGTGCTATAACCGGGTAAACCTTCATCATTTCCATTTCCTGGCTCATTTTTCAGGTTAGTTAAGAATCAATTCCTCTTACTTTTTGTTATTAAATTTAAAAAATATGGCTACTCGATTTCGAGCCAAAACAAACCCTTCATCGCATTTTATTTACCATAAAGTTGTGATAAAATTACCAATTGAAAGTTAGCTAAGGAAAGTTGGGAGGGCTTAGCATCATTTTATATTTTGGGGAGGGTTTCAACCTCAACCTGCTAAATCTAAAAGAGGTAGGAAAAAGGGTAGTAAAAATGAATCCAAACAGGTCAACACCCTGAAGCAGAAACCTCATCTCAAGGAGCTTCTGTTGTACAAACAAGAAGTCAGAAAAAGGTAGAAAAAACCTCTCCTCCAGTTCCTCCATTACCTAAAGTTTACACTAGAAGGAGTGATAGGCTCAAAAAGACACAAAAAAACCTTCCTACTATTGAAAGCCTACCTAGAGGTAGCCAATTACCAGAGAAAAATAAGATGACTGAGCCCCAGGATAATAGAGCCTCAGCTGAGAAATAAGTTTAAAAGGGGAAAAAATCCTCACACCAGGCCTGAGAAAAAACTAATATTAAATATCAAATTAAAGTAGAACCCATATCTTGCTAAGTAAGTCATAGATGTGGATGATATTCCACTAAGAGACCTGATTATAAAAAAGTAGATAGATACTGGTTTGAAAAGACCAAAGAAAATAAAGGTTTCCAAGAGGGGAACTCCAATGGAGACTAGAGAAAACAAGATACTGAGGATGGCCAAAGTGGATGTTCTATTGGAAGCATATAGTACCCTTAGCTTAGAATTGGTTGTGATCTTTTGAGTTTTTTATCTCTCACTGTCAAAGTGAAATTTTGGCCTCCTACTGATAAAGCGTTGACAGTTTCATTGTCAGCGCAATTTGGGGAACAGCCTGAAAAAAATGTTGACAGTCGGCCCATAAATAAAATTATCAATTTCAGGCTACTAAAGGATGATAGTGAGATTATTAGTGATTGCAGGAAAGGAACTCGAGGACATAATCCACGCAACATAAAATCCATTTTTGAAGGAATGACAAGGCATGATTCCCAACAAAGGAGGCATAACATTGATGCGCATTTTAGCCCCTATTTTTTAGCTCAATTTAGAGTAAGTTGTTTTGATTAGAGACATATGTTTTGAAATACTTTCACATGCATGTACTTAATTGTATACACTATCATTTTTAGATTATTGTAATTAAGGATAAGATAGAAACCTGTCAAAGCTATTTTATTTTCTATATAAGAAGTTTCTAAAGAATGAAAAAGGGTTGGAAATTATTTGAAAGATAGCCTCTCTTATGTACTTTGTGATCATATTTTAATAAAGTAGTCTATGTGAGTAATTTACAGAAATTCCTGTGTTTACAATTCCCTGTCTATTTCTTGGATTTATGTCTTCTTAAATGTCTGAATACTGAGTGATTTGAAGTTGGGATTCATATTGTTATGCTCCAAGTTTATTTATATTCATATATTTGACAATTTTTTCACCTAATTATCACACTGATTTTCTTTGTTACTCTCCAATTTCCTAAAATTATCAAAGGAATTTTTACTATCTCGCTTTGTGATTTTTTCTCACTAAACTTGTGATTATATAAATTTGATTGGGTCAGACTCCATGCCCAATGGTAAATTTTTCCTACAGTCCGACCAACCTCAGTTAATAAATATGGCCGTAGGACTTATTTCAAACCTTCTACCACTGTGATCTTAGATAATTGAGTTTTAGGGAGAGATCCCTCTCTAGGTTGAAGGGCCAACTTTCAATCTCAAAGCGGTTTGAGGTTAACTTAGATTTTTTCCCACAACTAGGGTTTTCTCTAAGAGATAACACACAAAAAAATCCTTCTTGAACATGTGGTAAGTTTTCAAAAATCCTGAGTGCCCTCCTAAGTGGGAGGTGTGCAATTCCAAAAGAATATTTTGTTTGAGTTGGGGATTCTTACATCGATATAAGCGATATTTCTACCATAATGAATCATTTTTCCAGATAAATGTATCAGATGTACTGGAATCTTGCTGCAACTTTTGAATGAGTGTCCGCACCTATTCTTCATTCTTCCATTCATCCATTGCTTTAGTTATCCAATCAAGTTGGACAATAGAAATGGCACAAATAAATGTTTCCACATCCTCATCCTTTCTTGAGAGTGCATCTGCAACAACATTTTTCTTCCCTTTTTTTTAGATGATTTCAAAGTCATAACCCAACCTCTTTTAGACCCATTTTTGTTGCTATTCAGAAGATAATCTTTGTTCCAAAAATTATTTAAGACTATCATAATCTGTTTTTACCTTGAATTGTCTTACCATTAGGCAAGGTAATTATTTATTTAGTGCATGTAGTATTGAAAAATTGTCATTCTCATAAATATATTTGTGTAAATCATTTCCTTTGATTGGATGACTTTCAAAAGAAATGGGTCTTCCTTCTTGGATTAAAACACCACCAATTGCATTTCTTGAGGAATCACATTCCACAATAAAGTTTTTTGTGAAGTCTGGTGTAGCTAACATCGGTGCTTGTTACATTGCCTCTTTAATATGATCAAAGGTCTTAGTAGCTTCTGGATTCCAAGAAAATGCATCTTTCTTCAGTAATGTTGTTAGAGGCATTGATATTCTCCCATAATTTTTAACAAACTTGCAATAATAACCTGTCAACTCGAGAAATCCTCGAAGATTCTTTAGGGTTGTGGGGATTTTCCATTCCTTAATGGATCTAATTTTGTTAGATTCTACCTTAACACCCTCGTGAGATGAAATATGACCCAAATATTCCACCTCCTGTACTCCAAATAAATATTTGGAGTTTTTTACATATAATTGATTCTCCTCCAATAGTTTGAGCAGCCTGTCAACATGTTGAACATGATCCTTCCAATACTTGTTGTAGATTAGTATATCATAAAAAAATACAAACACAAATTTTCTAAGGAAGGGTTTGAAAATGGAATTCATAAAACCTTGAAATGTTGAAGGTGCATTAGTAAGCCCAAAAGGCATGAAAAAAAAATCATAATGACCTTCATGAGTTATGAATGTTGTTTTCTAAATGTCTTCAACCTTCATTCTAATTTGATGATAACCTGAATGAAGATACAACTTGGTGAAGTAAATTGCTCCATGTAATTCATCCAAAAATCCATCAATGATAGGAATGGGAAATTTGTCTTTAATAGTGAGCTTGTTGAGCTCCCTATAATCTGGAAACACACACCACTATTCATCCTTCTTATGCACCAATACTATTGAAGCTGTTATCACCCTAGTAATTCTTAGGTCATGGGATTTTGGTTTATAGTTAAAGAAAACCAGGGGTAGCCAAGAACCTCTTTTATAATTCAGGATCTAGCCTTCCTGAGTTCTGGAGAGGGATCTCTCCTTTATATTTAATTTTTTTTGTAATGGATTTTAGGCTAGTTATGAGTGAACAATTTGGTTTGATTTTTTGAATGTTGGTAGGAATAAAGGACTACAAGGGAAACCATAGAAAGGTCTACCTAACCATTGGGCAATGGAGTCAAATTTATAGCAAACAAGACTAGAAAACTAAGGTCAAAAGAACAAATATACTAAGGGCAAGATAGATGATCTTCAAAGGGTTTAAAAAGGATATTTTGATGAAGTGGTATGATCTGGACTAAGGGTAGTTAAGAATCCTTAGATCACAAAAAAGGAAGAGGGAAATTTAGGTCAAATGAGACTAAAGAGAAATTAAGAATTCTAAAGTCTGGAAATCAGCAGAAAACACAAACATGAAAACTAGTAAGAACAAAGAGCTTTTTACACTGATTCTGTAATATATTTCCTAGTTATTCATTTAATATGGAAAATAACACAAGATGTATGAATGAAAATTAAAGAAATAAACAATGAAAACTGGAAGATACAATACTTATCTGATCAGCACGAGGATCATTAGTTATGATGTCTATTTGCTTCAGTTTCCAGCCTGCTACTTCTACTTAACTCACATAAAATCCCAATGTTTTCAACAAAAAATTCTATAGTAGTCTTGATAATTTTATTCCACACAAAATACTTCAAAGAGTGAAGTATTTATACAAATTCTAAACTAAAATATCTTGAAAAATATCAAGATTGGTTTACAAAATATCTCTCACTGTTTTACATAAATAGAACTTAATTAAAGGACACTCAAAACTAATGCATCTATTTGGCACTATTTTTTATGGATAGGTGATGACAAAGAGGAGAATTCAAATTTGATCCAACTCTTAGTTGATGATGAGGCATCCAAGTCACTAACTGTTTCCTTTCTTTGTGCATTCTGCTCCAGTAATTCTGCTAACTTGGGGTCCAATGATACCTTTTTATTTCTCAATCCAAAATAGATATGTAAAAAGTGAAAGAGGTTATTGTATATGAATATGTTTTTGAGATAAACCTCTTCTGTTTCCTAAAATTCCTCTCCACTTGTGCACAATAGGCTCTGCAAAGAGATGTGTAAAACAGAGTTTTACAGAGTCTGAAAAATAGGCTGTAAAGATGTGCATGTATCTCTCATTCTTAACTAACTGTGCAAAAAGTGAGATAATTTTTTGTTGATGGGTTTCTTTAAAACAGAGTTTTACAGAGTCTGAAAAATAGGTTGTAAAGATGTGCATGTATCTCTCATTTTGAACTAACTGTGCAAAAAGTGAGATAATTTTTTGTTGATGGGTCTCTTAGGAACAAAAACCTCCTTCCGTTTGTTAATATGTACTTCTGATTGGCCACAATCTTCTCTGCAAAATGGTGACTTAACAAGAATTTTCTGCAAAAAGTGCTTTCCAATATTTTTTTATATTTCCCAATCCATAATGGTTGTTAGAAAATTGAGAGAGGTTTTTGTAGTTGGAAACCTTAGGAACATAAACCTCCTTCAGTTTTACAAAATTCATCTTGGATTGGTCACAATATTCTCTGCAAAACAATGACTTCTACATGAAATTTGTGCAAAAAATGTCCTTTCTTGCTCTCTTTTTCATCTTTTCACCTTTTTGTTTCTTTTAATTGTTTTACTTTCACTTTGGAAAAACTTCATTTTTGGTTAAAGTATTTTCATCTCTTTTTACTATTTTACTGCCTCTGTATTTACTTTTACTATTTACCTTTGATTGCTTTGTAACTTTGTTTTAACTTTCACTCTGACTTTTACCTGATACACTTTAACCACTGATACTCTTTAACTGTTATGTTTTCAGTGTCATTGTGAATTCTGATTTCACTTTTACCATTCACTATGCACATTTCATCATTCTGATCTCTCTCTGACTTGATTTTATTCTTTCTTTGTATACAAATTGTTTGTTGAATGAAGCTTTTGATTTAAAATCGGAGAATTTGGAGCAAACAATTTTGTCAACTAATATTGAAACTGTCGACCCAAATCCATATTCTGACAATAACCTGCAAAAATCAAACAATTTGTTAATGGAATATAGGTCTGCAGGGAGGAGATTGAAGGCTTTTTGAAAGACTTGTGGAATGAGATCAATCTGTGGAGTTTTAACTCTGTTTTTTAGGCATTTTGGGTAGCTACTGCAAGATTAGATTGTTTGCAGGAGTTATTCACTTTAACAGAGATGAAACTGAGCAATTTAGGTTAAGGATGGTTTCTTTTGGGATTTTTTTCTCAATTAGGTTTTCTGAATGGGTTTGATTGAAAACAGGGAATATCAAGGTAATTCAGAGGTTTTAGTTGTTCAGATCCTTGAATTTAATCTTTAAACTGTGAAAATTGAGGAAATTGGCTTTAAAAAGGTTCACAGTTGAAAACAGGGCTTTCTGGGAAAATTGGTCAGGGAGGCTCAGCAATGGTGTATGTGAGTAGTTTTTGAAGGTCGAAGGCGCAAATGATATGCGAATAATAAAAACTAAGGTTGAAACCTTAAGTTTTATCAACACAAATAACATTTGTTAAAGGTCGAAATTAATGGCGGGAGCGGTTTTTGTATTTGAAAGCAAAAACTGGAAATGGTTTTCGCATTACTTTCGAATGGTAACTAGTTTTTGGCTTTAGAAATGTGATCCAATATAATTAGAACACGTAGCGGGCGGTGGTTTCACAAAACAAATCATTTCGCAAAAAAAATTGGCAACTTCACCCGATCACTTTAGAAATGCGAAATGGGATCCGCGTCGTCGGATTTGGTTGAGTGAAGCGAACGGCTAAGATGCGTCGGGAAGATGCGGGGAAATAATATGGGACCAGGTACTATAATCTGTACCATTGATTTGGTAAGGGGGGATCAACGGTTTAAATTTGATCCGATAGGAAATGGTGGGGGCGGGGAAGGATTTATCGGAATTAGTTTGGATCATCGGATTAAAGGGATTAAGATGATCGGATGGTTGAAAAATATTCTGATGGAATTGCAGATATGGGAAGGTTTATATATAAAAAGGCTTTATATATTGAATAAAATGGACGGGGATGGGTTTAAAAAGGGTTTAACCAAGGTAAAAACTGTGGTAAAGGAATATTTATCGGGAAAGTGGAAAATGTTAAGGTTTTAACCTTGGGGTTAAGGGTAATCGGAAAAGGGGATGTATTAAACAAGGGGGTTGGGTTTTTGCTAAGTTTGGTTTAAATTAAACTTCGGGAATTTTTGTTTTTGTTTTAAACATATATGAAACATGTTTAATGCTTTTTTTGTGTATTTTTATTATATAGTTTCAGATTTGTCAAAGGTCTAAAACTATAGGGGAGAGGGGAAATATTTTTATGGGTATTTTTGTGTCAAAGGGGTAACTTCGGGATGTTTTTCAACATGTGCTTAATATCTTTGACACAAAATCATATATTAAATGGGTTTTTGGGATATTAAATAAAAGAGAACTCTATTAATAGGACCAGGATAATTGATATGGAGTTAATAAAATATGTTAAGTGTTAATATGAAAAGGAAAAAGTGAATACTCAAAACATATCATTATAACCAAGAAAAGTGAAGATCAAAGCAAAACTTGCATTTATGATAATTTCATCACTTCTACTTAGGATAAAATGTTATTTTGAGGGTTTTATACTTCATAAGATGTAGGAAGTTAATCAAATGGGGATTAGAGCATTATTAAGTAAAAATGAGGTTTTTACTTATGATTTTTCTTGGTAAATGAATGCATGAATGGAAAATGATGTGATTTGTGGGCTTAATATAGACATTTAACATTTTCAACTAATCAGCCATAGAGCCTTGGGTCTGGTCTCAACAGAAGTCAAGGAAATGCCTTGAGCCTTTCTGACTGATAGTTTAGAATGGTAAATGGCTATGGGGAAGGGAAGTTAGTTATTTGCGGCCTTGGTGAATAATATTTACAATGATGTTTCTCACCTTCTTCTACCTACCCCATTTTAATTGCTAACATTTTTTCTTCCATTTTGATTAAGTGCATTTGAGATAGCAACCTTTACAACATTTATTCTTTCTAAAAGCAATAAAATATCTAATTCTACACTTATTTCATCTAGGAATCCAGATTAAACTGTTGTATTTACTTATTCTCTACCTAACTACTGAATTGTCATGATTAAACTGTATGACAATTCTTTATTCTCTATCTGCAACAAGTGAAATTGAAACATGACAAGTCAAAATTAAACTTTTTAACTCATCATGGACTATGGAATTTATTGACACTCTTCCATAATCAACTACAAAAAGTAGTGGCACTTAGACTTGCACACTTTCATGTTTTATTCATCTTTTTTCTTTGGGGTATCTTATTTTTTCTAAGTCCTTTGATTTTTCTTTTAGGACTTTTAACGTCTTTTTTATTTTTTTACAAAATATGGGAATACAACTTGCAGAAAGAAAAGTATGTACATATTTACAAGACTATCATCAATCAAGTCAAAATTATGAATCCTATATTTATAGGTTACTAACAGAAGCAGAGAAATAACTTTGGCTAGGTTGACTTATACCGTCCTCTAGCATTTTTGCAACCATACGTTTAGTTTCACTCTTTTGGGCCTAGGGATATATGTAACCCCTGATGTTTGGAGAAACACTTCTTGGAATAGCATGATCAAAATCATGAATATGTGGGAGACCTTTGGGAGTCTAAATACCTTGGAATGATTGTCCAATACTTTTTGCAGATATGGATAAATGGATGATTTCGATGTTTGAACCATTAGTGGGCATAATTGTTCAATTACGCTTCGTCTTTCTTTCTTCAAAAGATTTTTCATGCCATTAGATCTTATTATCTTCTCTGGTTTCCCTATGATACCCGTTGATTCAATTTACTTTTCTTCCCATAAAATTTTCAAGGAAATGAATATTAAAATCTATTGTTCCCAAAGATTGTAACTATTGGATTCCTAGTACAACATCAACGCCGCCCATTGAACTAGAAAACATTGGACTATTAAATACACATTCACCCATGGTTAGCTTTATGTTGTGGCACTTTCTAGAGAAATTTATAGTTCCTACATTTGCAACCATCACCTGACACTCTGGTGCTGGATATAGAAATCAATTCAATTCCTTCGCTATCTTATAATGAATAAAACTATGGGTACTATGTGAATGAATCAACACTATTACCTATTTCTTCTTGATATATCCTTCTATATTGAGAGTTAATTCTTGGTGTATATCCTCTTCTTTTGATGCTTTTTGTTCCTTTTCTTCCTCCTCTTCACAATTTCTGTAAAATAATTTATTCTCAACACACTTATGACCTTTAGTGTATTTTCTATCACAATTGTAACAAATCTCATTTTCTCTTTTTTCCTCTAGTTTTTGTGGTGTAAACCTTGTAGGTTGTGGGAGGCTAGGAGCAACAACACTTCCATATTTATAATTGTGAGTGGCAGTCTTCCTTGTTTCCATAGTTTTGCTTTTAAATTTTCTTTCCACCCTAAATGTCATCTCCAATGAATTAGGTTCCAAAAGGTGAACCTCATGTTGGATGTTATCCTTTAAAGTATTAATGAAGACATCAATCCTATGTTCCTATGGAATGCCACTTACCCTGATATTCAATTTTTGGAAGTCCTCATTGTGCTCTGTTGTTGAACCCTTTTGTTTGATATTTATCAATTGGCTAAAGAAGGTGTTTCTCTTTGTATCCTCATAATGTGTTATCATTTACTCCATAAAAATTGACCAAATGACAAGTGGTTTACGACAACAAATCCATCGATACCATATGAATTGATTGGGCTCTAAATATGAAGATGCAATGTGTACTTTTGTGAGTGTTGTGCATCATGTATATCAAAATATTGCTCCATCTGTAGTATCCATGTTACCATATTCTTGCCATCAAACTTCCTCATATCGATCTTTAAAATGTGGTTAGTCTTCAATGCAAAGTCAGAGTCTCTAAAATAATGAGTAATGTTCCTTTTTTCTCATCATGAGTTTCATGGAATACCTTGTCACCATCAGGACACATTTCTTGTAGCAACTTTGTCAAACCTTCCATGTATGCTTTTATTTATGCTTTTAAACCATCCATGTCACCTTTTATTTATACTTTTAAACCATTCATGTCCGCTTTTAGCTCATCTTTGTTTTGTCTTTGTGAGAGAAAAATTTGTTGCATGATCCCGTAATTTTGATATTTCATGTTGCAATTCTTCCTCTTCATGCGTCATAGTAGAGCTTTATGAGGGATTAATGAGTGTATGATTATTTTTTTTTGGAGGGATTTTAGAACCAAATACTAATATATATTATTCAATATGCCCTTGGAATTACTTCAAACTAATTTTTCAAACAAAATTTATGCAATTTTTTTAAAAAATGCACACATTTTTCTTGATTTTAGGAGCCCGACCTTGAAACGGTTGTATTTTATAATTTCAGCTCTAAAAGGTCTAAAATTTTGTCATATTATAGCTCTATGAGTTTTATTTTCAACACCATAAGTTAGGCTGAGATTGTATTCCTCAAGATAAATTTATGCACAATCTCCCATGATGATCTAGTAACGGAATTGTTCAGTAGTGATCCAAGTGGCTCCAGAAACTCTCACGAGACCAAGAGGGCTGATGATAGGTCAAAATTCAATTGGTCGAATAGCTCTCGAACCAGGTTCAAGTTGAATTACTTGTCACCCTGATTCAAACGGTGCAAACGGATCTCCAATCCGAGCCGTATGGAGAAGTTAGAGTGAGTCAAAGTTTTGGTCAAAGTTGGGCAAGGGCCAGGTTTAACTGTCCCACAAATTCACTGTCAACTAGCAAGGAACCCAGGTCCCAAAAATGTGCGAAATTGTTGCCTCGATAATTTTCCCAATGACTCGTATTTTCGTTAAGTTTAAAAATGACCAATATTATATTAAATAATTAAAATAAAATAAAATACAAAAATGGGATGGCGAGCCACCAACCCCGCCACCCCACCGCATGGTCCACGTCATATCACAAATATTTAAAAATATTAATATTTGGGGGGCGGGCTATCAACCCCACCACCCCCACCACTGGAACCACAACTATAACATATATTACAAACGTTGGGACATGATATATAATAATAAGCCACAACATGTAACCGTTGGAAAACTGTTCATGTGGGTGTCAAACCCGCCCGGCTTAATAGTTAGTCGGTCTATCAATAGAACCCCAACCCAAAATACAAACACGCGTATACAAAAACATTATATACCATAGATGAAATGCAACCAACCACGCCCAAAAATCATTACATGCAGTCCAAAAAAAATACATATCGCTAACCTTCAAGGTTACAATCGCGCCATATTTAATATATGCCAAACCATATTTACCAAACGCCAAGTTAAAATGCGGACGGGGGGATTCGACCTTGCAACTTCCGTCGTGCTAATTCGGATGGATACCAACTGCCAAATGGGCTCAACTTTCGATTTTTTGTCGTCCATATTATATTAACACTCATTTTCTCCAGTGCGGCAAGGGGGCACACTAGTGGAACTGACCAACACCGAATTCAAGGATTATTATAATTTTATTGTAGATACAGGCGGCCATGCATTTCAATGTGGTGGAACCCTTAGCCATGTAGGGAGGTAGTGGAACCATGAGCTAAGCCACATTTCAAAGGGGACAGAATTGCCCAATGTCCAAATTGGACAAATTTTATATGAATTTTACACCTCTCAGCGACGGGAAGTTGATGGCAATGTCATTTTTTGTAGCAGAGGTCTCGATTTTTCGGCCATATTCCAGACGAGAATGGTGGTGTCGGAATTCAGAGTGTGGACAGTCGATTTCATGCCATTCGGCACCACGACTTCGATGGTGCATTCAGTTCCAACAGCTGAACAACCAATTCTTCAGCCAGGATTAGGGTTGATGTATATGAAGTGTTGTTGCCATGTACTTCATTGATTATTGTTGTGAGATGTTTTATGTCATGTCAATTCCTGCTTGATGTATGATGTGGAATATTGACGTTTGTGTCATGTGATATGTATTATCATGGATGGTCATTTATGTTCGGAGATCACTTTGTTTCCTTGATGGTGGGATACTATTTGCCACCATGTGTGAGGTTGTCATGCTGATAGGAGGGTTGTTTTTTAGTGAGAGTTCCTTGTAGGGAACGTCTCATGGAGATACTTTTCCACTCATGTCGAGGGCGCACTTCCTTGTATGACAAATTAAACAGCGTCCATGTACATCATCACATTTTCCATAACCAAATTAAGTGGCCAACACCATCGAGACACCGAGGCCCGGAGACGTAATCCACACTAGACGAAATTTGTTATTAAACATCTTGCGTTTTGTTGTGTGATTATTGACATGTTTTCCTCTTAATTATATCTGCATTTTTTTTCATTAATGCTTTGATAAAATGCAATTCTAAGACATCACAGAAGTAAAATATCATGGGTAAATTCAGTAGCTGGCGGACCCGAATCAAGTGGTATCAGAGCGGTCTTCTTACTGATGTGAAATGCAAGCGTGAACCATTGAATGTTCAGCAATGGAGGATGTCAAAGACATGTACGAGGCCATGCTGAGGACGTCTGAAAGGATGGAAATGTTGTATGAAGCTTATAAGAAACAAGTACTAGATAACGTTGAGTTGAAAACACTTCTACAAGAGGAGAAGGAGGACAAGTAGCGAGTGCAGCTTCAGTTGCAAGACGCAGACGTTGTCTTGGAAGAATTGAAGTGCAACAACCAGATCCTTCAAGCAAAGGATGATGAAATAAGGAGGATTCTCCAAGAAGAGAAAGCACAGAAGCATAGATTGCAGCTTCAGTTGTGAATTGCGGAAGAGGCTTTAGAGGAATTGAAGCGCAAAAAAGGCTTGAAGCAGCCATCATCACCTGTTTCTGCATCACCATCTGAGGTAAACAATGTTTATGTTTCTTAAGTTTCATCTTCACATGTCATCATTGCTATGGGAAATGTGGAGATATCCATTACAGGAACTGGCGTGCAACTCCTCACCAAAATGGGATATAAAGGAGGATGACATGGCATTAATGGCCAAGGCATAAGTCAGCCATTGGAGGTCGTGCAGAGACCTCAATTAGCAGGTTTGGGGTACATTGAAGGATAGTGCTTGAAGGTGTCAGATGCTCCTAATTCATGGTTAAAACCATTGGGGAAAGATAATGATGGGAACATTTCAACATCATCCTATGACAGTGCACGTTGCAGTGAAAGAGAGGAGGCAATCTCTCGTCACCATGATCACACTAGAGATGACCGAGAAAGGTATAACAAGTCTCGATATTCTGAAGTTCCTTTTGATTATAAGCATGTTGATAATCATGGACAAAAATCATGGTATAGAAAAACTTCTCATTTTTGTGGTTTACATAACCATGTCATTGTTAAGTGTTGGAAGAGAATTGCAGCATGAAAGAGTATGAGGTGTGAAAGGCCTTCTCCACAGCAGGGAAAGAAATTGTTTAAGAATGTATGGAGGAAGAAGACTCATTGCAGTTATTGCGACAGAAGTGGCCATCAAAGAGCCATGTGTTGGAGACTCCATCCAAAGCAGCGTCTGAAGGACAAAGCGTCAGTGCAGAAACCAGTCAGTGAAAATTTTCAACAAGAAAATCCACCACGTTCACCATGGTTCACTCTGTTGAATCAGAACTTGTTTTTCTAGATGTATTGGCCACATTTGTAAATCATATGTTGCAAGTTATAATTTAAAAGTGATGATGTGTTTTCAATCACTTATGAAGCAACAATGATATTTTGGCCTTGTATTGATAGTTGGGGTATTGATTCCATTTGATGTAAACTTGACCACCGAGTATGGTTATAAACTCGTGGCAAGTGTGGGGAATGTTTGGGTCATAAATTGGTCACTTAGTAAGCATGTAATTTTCAAAATATTGTACTACATGTTTGCAGAGGATCCAGATGTCGGCTCATATCTTATGGTTCTGAAGGACAAAGGTGAAGGAGAATGAAGGGTGACCTTTCAGGACACTTGTGGCGCAGACAAGGTACAAAGTAGATGCATATTATGTTCATGCTTTTGGTGGGAAAAATCTCCTCAGTGGGGAGGATTGATCCAGGTGGCTCCAAACACCCTCAGGAGACTAAGAGGGCTGATGATAAGTCAAAATTTAAAGTGGTCGGATGGCTCTCGAACCAGGTTCAGGTTTAAGTACTCATTGCCCTGATTCTGACAGTGCAAATGGATCTCCAATATAAGCCAGTACCGAGAATTTAGAGTGAGTCAAAGTTCGGCAGGGGCTAGGTTTAACTGTCCCACAAATTCAACATCAACCAGCAAGGAACCCAGCTCCCGAAAACGGGAAAAATTGTGGCCTCATTAATTTTCCCAATGACCCTTATTTTCATTAAGTTTAAAAATGACCCATATTATATTAAAAATAAAAATAAAAATAAATACAAAAATGGGGTGGTAGGCCACCAACCCCACCACCACACCGTGAGTCATATCATAAATATTTAAAAATATTAATATTTGGGGGGCAAGCTGTCAACCCCGCCATCCCCGCCGCCAGAACCACAACTGTTATAGGTAAATTTGGGCATCATCCCTAAGACCAGTATGAACAGGGTCTATCATCCCCTAATTCAATACAAATAGGGTCTATCATCCCCTAATTTAGTTGCTACATTCCCTATAGAATTCATTCCACTGATGGCTTTAATTCATGAGAGTTTCAATGTTTGAAGTATAGTTAAAATGACCCATTGACTCATCAACGCTCCTCTGAATGGGCCTAAGTTTGTTTCAAAGCACTTGCCCCCATGCAAGGGTGCTCTATAAAGCACTTCCCAACACTTAAGGGTGTGTTGGTCTCATGGGAGCGAAATCATCATTGTTCAGGGAATCTCCACATGTCCAGTGCCTTCTAGAAGAGCTCATAGGTGTCATACTTCGAATACATGTGTTCATCCATCACCATTGAACCTAGAAACATGTCTCATATATTATTAGAAATTCATTCAATAATCAATTATTGAGAAAATACCTATAGTTTCCCTATAAATTGAGCACTCAGCTAAGTCCATGGGAGGAAGAAATTTATGTAGTTTTATGCTTTTGGATTCTCGATTCTTGGAGAGCTGAAGTACTGTTATGTTGCTGAGATGATTCTTGCTGTGATGAGGATGGAATAAAGTTGGAGCAGGTTGACTACGAACTGATCCACTAGTTGTAATCTACTCCTCCTATTATTTCAATAAAGATATTTGTTCTTTCTCTCATATATGCACTTATATCTTGTGAATGTATTCTAAAATGTGTATGTATTCTCAAATTTAGTTGTTTCAATTTGGTTAAGGTAGATAGAATGTATATATGTATGTCATTTTTTTTCTTTTGTCTTTGATTGCAGGTATTGATCAAGCAAGTTTCAGCTAGATCAAGAGTGACGGGAACCGACAATAGAAGAGGAACTAGAGCGAAGGATCACAAGTAGGTCTTTATCCCTTCTATATTTTTGTCTATTTTAGAGAAAAGAACGTTTACTTTTCTTATTTTGTTCTAACTGAAGGAACACCACACTCAAGGAAGACTAGTTTATCTATGGATTAGAATTCCTCATAAAAAATTGGCGACTCCACTGGGGAAAAATCCATCATTCCTGGTGTTTTTGTCCTTTTTAACCATCATCAGTAGAATTTACTTCATCTATTCAATCATTTGAATGTACTTTTTGCCTTAGAAGTGCGTTTAGCCTGCTTGACCTTCAAGCTTCACTGCACCCAATGCATTGTTGGTCAGGGTACAGTGCTCTACATAGCACTATCTCCCATTAAGAGGTGCTCTACAACGCACTGTCTGCCCTTAATGGGTGTGTTGCCCCTCAACCAGCCAAATTCTATCATAATTTGTCTTTTTCATTTAGTTTCAACCTATTTCTTGTTGTATTCTCAGATGCTTGTTTGACCTTAGAGACTAGTAAACATTGCCAATTCTTCCTCTTTTGGATAGTTGTTTGTTCAATGTTTCATTAGTTGTTTTATTTATCATTTTCAAATTAAATCCAAAGTTGTAAATTTTTCATTAGATCATTTCTCTATTTTCGAAAGGAAAATTGTTGTTTCAGACCTCATTTCTCAAGTAAGAAAACATTTTTTCATTGATTGTGCATTTAGTTTCTTTTACTCATTCATAATTAAAGGAAAATGAAAGGAAAAACATGCATGTGCATTTAGATATTGTGAGCATTGCATAGGAATAAACTAGGTAAATTTGAATTTAGTTTGTACTCTTTGATCTATGCTCAAAAATCTGATTTCTCTACTCCTTTAGTAGCTAAGTTTTTCATTGAAAAAACTGAATTGAAAAGCTTGCTTCTCATTTAGTTTCCATTTTAGGAATTTCCCATTACATCTCGCAGTAAACTTGAAAGATAACCTTTTAAGCAAGATCAACATAAAATTTACCTCAATCAACCTAAGAAAGCATTGTGACATTAACGATAACACTTAGAAGGTCTAGGCTAGAGACGTGTTCCGACATCGTAAATCATAGTAGTTGTCGCTAACTTGTCCACGATACATTCCAAGTGTGAAATCCCACTCCATGTATGTAATTATATCAGAGCTATTCCACGTACCTTCGGGTATATAGGGCAGTGTTCTAGTATGAAAAGTATAAGGGAGTGCTCTCACTGTGCGGTTTTGCGTTAGACAGCTCTATTACGGACTTGGGCCTCCACGTACCTTTCGGTATATTTGGGAGGAAAAATTTAGGTTGCTTACCATCCATAGGTAACCGAGTCAACCGCCTTGTAACTTGTGACACACCAAACACAACATTCGGGGAGATTGTCTGCCTGTACTTCTTGGTTCGCTAGGAGGTATTATGCAGTTCACAATTACTTGGTAATCCTTTTGCCTAGTATCAACCTTGTATTTGTTTTTTTTTTTTGTAATAAAATCAATCAGTCATCATGGAAGAAGAAAAATCCTTTCCCCGTACTTTGCGTATAATAGCACTTAAAAAACATTTACCACCAGAAGCCATTTATGGTCGGCGAAGGCGACCCCTTAATACCGAATCCAGTACCATCAGTACCTTTGGTGCATCATCTTCATCACATCTACCGGAGTTGTCTCAAGTCATTTCTACACATCCGTGTTTATCTACTGTCATTGAAACAGAGTCCTCATCGCTACCTCTGGACACTGAAGTTCCAATTAGTGAGACCATACATCCAGAACCCGACGTTGTTAAACTGGAAGTTGATCCCGATCCCATCATTCTTTTACTAGAACATATAGATCTCGAAGTCAAACGACAAGCATTTGTTCTTGTATCAGTCACTCCTCAGTCATCTGTAGCCATTGAGTCTTCTCTTCTATCACACAGTCAACCACCTGAAATATATCTTGGACCTGACGGCAAAATTCTTCCACCTGGTTTAATTTTGATTAAGGAATAATCTCAACAAGAAGAAATACCCTCAACTCGAACTCATTTTGGGTCAGGGCTTTATCTTTACGAGTATTTTCCCCGATTAACTTACACTTCTTCTATTGATCCTATTTCAATTCATGTTCCCGTAGATCTTATAGGGTATTCATTGGGTCATTTGACCATGGCTAAGTCAACATCACAGACTCTACCATCTGTTATAGCTATGACAGCATCTACTATGTCTTCATCTTCGATGTTTACCATGTCACCCGAGTCACATATTTACGGTGGTCCGTCCATCCCACCGGGTGACCAGTCCTTATCTAGAACCTACTCTAGTGCTTCCTCAAGTCCATGGACTTCACCCATGTCATCATCTAGAATTTTATTTGGTTCATCTCTAATGAGTATTGAACGGCCTTATCCTTTATTCACATCCCCAGTTCAACATCAAGCTAGTTCCATCAATTATTCTCCTTGGTGGCCAATGATTCCACATAAATTACCCTCTGACATTCCTAAATTCAATGGAAACCTTGGAGAAGACTCGTCGATGCATGTTATGACTTATCATTTGTGGTGCTCATCAAACTCCTTAAATGATGACTTTGTTAGACTACGTCGTTTCTAGTGCATGCTCACTAGTTCACCTACAAGGATAGTTCCTTTTACTATGTCAACCTCGTTAAAAATGAATCATTCCATCATGCATAGTTCTTTTCATGTGTCTAGCTCGTTAAAAAATGAAAAAAATCCTCTCCTAGTTAAGTCAAGTCTTTCATCTGAACTCATAAATGAACCTTCATTCTATCCACCTATTGGTAACCAGTATTCTACTTAGATGAATGACATGAAGCTTGGGGGGCATGTGCTCTTTTAGGTTACACTTGGGGGAATTGAAACCACTTTCAAGCATTTTTTTCTCTGTTTCAAGCTTGGGTAGAAATGAAACCACTTTCAAGCATAGTTTTCTCTATTTCAAGCTTGTGTAAAAATGAAACCACTTTCAAGCATAGTTTTTTATCTATTTCAAGCTTGGGTAAAAATGAAACCTATCTCGATTCCATTTCGTTTATCATTTTCAAGACTTGTTAAACTCATGAAAATCCCGACCTTCTTTTGCTATCTTTTTATTCTCGTAAATTACATCAAAATTTCGAGTTCTTTTCGTTTTTTCCTGCTCGTAAATTAAATTAAAATTCGACCAGAGCATACTTATCTATTTTTCGAGCTCTGTTAAACACGAAAAAGGAAACCCCCTGGAGTCTTCTTTTATCTATTTTCAGACTCTATTAATGTGAAAATATTGTCGATCACTTGTCTTTTCGAACTCGTAAAAGGAAATGAAACAAAATATACTCAGTATAATTTTAACCATTTTTTGGAGTGAGATAGATTATTTTCGAAAAAGGAACACCTTAGCCGAACATGGCTAAGAGGTTTTCTCAGGTATTGTTTTATACTTTTTCGGACCTGAGCAACAAATTTACGAAAAAGGACTCGTGGATTTTTCTTTTCGTCCCTTTTTCAAACTCTCTAAACATGAAAAGGGACCGAGTTTTCATTATCGTTAGACTTGTTAAAACATCAAATAGAGGTAGACTTGTCCGATCATGACAAGATCAAGTTTCACTATCGCTAGACTCGTTAAATTATCAAATAACAGTGGATTCGCCTGAAGGGTCGAATTATAGATCAAGCATATGTTACCCTCCTCAAGCTTGTTAAAAAATAAAGAGGTAATGGTCAACAATGACTGGGGAAAATTTTGGAAAAAGAAAAAAGAACTTTATGGTAGCAAGTCACTCTTGAACATGACACTTTCACTTCATCTTCATGGCTTTGGGTTGGGTAATCTTCTTGACGGTCTATCATACCATCCATCACTTCGGTTTTGTGTCAATTCTTCCAATCCATTCAATGTCACTGATATGTTCAAGAGAAGTCACAGTAATTCCTCATCTTCTGCAATACTTATAAACCTTCATTTTCATGACCGCCATCCCTTAACATTGCTTCATCAAGTCACATTTTGTCTCCAAAATCATTACTCCCATTTCATGTCATATCTGCGACGATTCACTTCATTTTGAAATCAGCTCATCATCCAGGAAGTTGACTTAGAAACATCTTTCCAGTACCATGGAACTTGCTTACATCAAAAGCAGGTTTCACGCTTCCGGCGATAGGTCAACATCAAATCATCTATTCACGCCTTGCAAATTGTACTGCAGTACCTTGAGAACCATTAACATCAACGGTGGTTTCTCTCACATCTGTTAACTACTTACATCATTGGATGGTAATCAGAGGAAGTCTTCCCATGTTTGACTTCAGATCACATATTCGAATGGTTAGACTTGTACTTGAACAATCGAGTAAATGAGATAGAAGACCCCGGATCTAGTTTCATCCATCTGGGTTGCGATTTTAGGAATTGTACCACATCATCTGTATAATGGCTTTACATACATATCATCATCCTATCATGGGCCTATATCTATAGGCATGTATATATCTATAGACGAATTTATGTTTTATGTATGTTTTATGATATTTTATGTGTTGAGCATGGGTATGCCTCCCTTAAAAATTCATGTCCAAGATGTACAAGATATCACGATGTAATGTATTGAAAATTTATTCAGGTCATCGTCTGCCTCGGATCCTACTCATCACACTGTAAAGCATCTCATCCAAATATTATCATTATTTTGACTTCATGCTTTAGGGGGTATCTACTGAAAGTCAATTTGGGCATCATCCCTAAGACTAGTATGAACAGGGTCTATCATCTCCTAATTCAGTTGCTACACACCCTAGATAAGGCATTCCCCTGATGGCTTTAATTCATGAGAGTTTAAATTTTCGAAGTATAGTTAAAATGACCCATTGAATCATCAACGCTCCTCTGAATGGGCCTAAGTGTGTTGCAAAGAACTTACCCCCATGCAAGGGTGCTCTGCAAAGCACTTTCTGACACTTAAGGATGCGTTGGTCTCCTAGGAGCGAAATCATCATTCTTCCGAGAATCTCCAGATGTCCAGTGCCTTCTAAAAGAGCTCAAAGGTTTCATACTTCGAATACATGTGTTCATCCATCACCATTGAACCTAGAAACATGTCTCATCTATTATTAGAAATCCATTCAATAATAATTTATTGAGAAACTACCTACAATTTCCCTATAAATTGAGAACTCATCTAAGTGCAAGGGAGGAAGAAATTTATGTAGTGTTATGTTGTTGGATTCTCAATTCTTGGAGAGTTGAAGTACTGTAATGCTGTTGAGATGATGCTTGGTGTGGTGAGGACGGAATGAAGTTGGAGCGGGTTGACGACGAACTGATCCACTGGTTGTAATCTACTCCTATTATTTCAATAAAGATATTTTCTCTTTCTATCACATATGCACTTATATATTGTGAATGTATTCTCAAATGTGTATGTATTCTCAAATTTAATTGGTTCAAATTGGTTAAGGTAGATAGAATGTATATATGTATGTCATTTGTTGTCTTTTGTCTTTGATTGCAAGTATTGATCAAGAAAGTTTCAGCTCAATCATGAGTGATGGGAACGGAAATAGAAGAGGAACGAGAGAAGGATCACAAGTAGGTATTTTACCTTCTATATTTCTATGTATTTTAGAGAAAAGAACATTTACCTTTCTTCTGTAGTTCTGAGTGAAGCAACACCACGCTCAGGGAAGACTAGTTTATCTGTAGATTAGAATTCCTCAGAAAAATAACTGTAACATATATTAAAAACATTGGGACATGACATATAACAATCGGCCACAACATGTAACCATTGAACAACGATTCCGGTGGGTGTTGAACCCGCCCGGCTTAATAGTTGATCGGTCCACTGGCGGAAATCCAACCCAAAATGCAAACGCGCATATACAAAAACATTCCATGCCATATATGAAATGCAACCAACCGCACTCAAAACTCATTGTGCGTAGTCCAAAAAAAATAGATATCGCTAACTGTCACGGTTACAATCATGTCATATTTAATATATGCCAAACCATATTTACCAAATGGCAAGTTAAAATGCGGGGAGGGGGGGGGGGGGGAGGATTCGACCTTGCAACCTCCACCAAGATAATTCGGATGGATACCAACAGCCCAAGAGGCTCAACTTTGGAATTTATGTCAACCATATTATATTAACACTCTTTTTCTCCAGTGCGACAAGGGGGCGGACTAGCGGAACCGACCAACATGGAATTTGAGGATTATTATTATTTTATTGAGGGAAAAGGAAGGCACGCAGTTCGAGGCAATGGATCCCTGAGCCATGCAGGGAGGTAGTGGAACCATGAGCTGAGCCACATTTTCAAAGGGGCCAAAATTGCCCAGTGTCCAAATTGGACAAATTTTATATGGATTTTACACCTCTCGATGATGGGAAGTTGATGGCGATGTTAGTTTTTGTAGTAGAGGTATTTATTTTTCAGCCATATTCCAGATGGGAATGTTGGTGTCGAAATTCATGGACAGTCAATTTCATGCCATTCGACGCCATGACTTCGATGGTTCATTCAGTTCCAGCAGTTGAGCAGCCTATTCTTCAGCCAACATCAAAGTTGAGGTATATGAAGTGTTGTTGCCATATACTTCATTGATTATTGTTGTGAGATGTTTTATGTCATGTCGATTCCTGCTTGATGTATGATGTGGAATCTTGACATTTGTGTCATGTGATATATATTATCATGGATGGTCATTTATGTTCTGATATCCCTTTGTTACCTTGATGGCAGGATACTGTTTGCCACCATGTGTGAGGTTGTCATGCTGATAGGAGGGTTGTTTATGAGTGAGAGTTCCTTGTAGGGAATGTCTCATGGAGAGACTTTGCCACTCATGTCGAGGGCACACTTCCTTGTATGACAAAGTAAACAGCATCCATGTACATCATCACATTTTATAGCACCAAATTAAGCGACCAACACCATCAAGACATCGAGGCCCGGAGACGTAGTCCACACTAGATGAACTTCGTTATTAAATGTCTTGTATTTTGTTGTGTGATCGTTGACATGTTTTCCTCTTAATTATATCTGCATGTGTCTTCATTAATGCTTTGATAAAATGCAATTCTAAGACATCACAGAAGAAAAATATCATGGGTAAATCTGGTAGCTAATAGACCTAGATCAAGTGGTATCAAAGTAGTCTTCTTGCCGATGTGAATTGCAAGTGTGAACAATTGAACATACATCAATGGTTGATTTCAAAGACATGTACGAGGCCATGCTAAGGACTTTCGAAAGGATGGGCGTGTTGTATAAATATTATAAGAAATAAGCAACAGATAACGTTGAGTTGAAAACACTTCTACAAGAGGATAAGGAGGAAAGCAGCGAGTGCAGCTTCAGTTGCAAGCCACAGAGGTAGTCTTGGAAGAACGGAAGCGCAACGACTAGAGCCTTCAAGAAAAGGATGTTGAATTAAGGAGGCTTATGCAAGAAGATAAAGCAGAGACGCAAAGATTGCAGCTTCAGTTGTGAGTCGCAGAAAAGGCTTTAGAGGAATTGAAGCACAACAAAGGCTTGAAGCAGCCATCATCACATGTTTCTGTATCGACATCTGAGGTAAAAAATGTTGATGTTTCTTCAATTTCATCTTCACATCCCATCATTTCTCTGGAAAATGTGGAGATACCCATTACAGGAATTGGCATGCGACTCCTAACCAAAATGGGATATAAAGAAGGAGGACTTGGCATTGATGGCCAAGGAATAACTCAGCCATTGGAGGTCATGTAGAGACCACGATTAGCAAGTTTGGGGTACATTGAATGAAATTGATCGAAGGTTTCAGAAGCTCCCAATGCATGGTTGAAACCATTGGGGAAAGGGAATGATGGGAACACTTCACCATCATCCTATGACAGCGCACATTGTAGTGAAAGAGCTGAATCAACCTCTCGTCACCATGATCGCACCAGAGATGACCGAGAAAGGTATAGCGAGTCTCGATATTCTCAAGTTCATTTTGATTATAAGCATGTTGATAATCATGGAAAAAAATCATGGCATAGAAAAACTTATCATTTTTGTGGTTTACATAACCATGTCATTGTTGAGTGTTGGAAGAGAATGGCAACACGAAAGAGCATGAGGCATGAAAGGCCTTCTCCGTAGCAGGGAAAGGAATTGGTTAAGAAAGTATGGAGGAAGAAGACTCATTGCAGTTATTGCGACAAAATTGGCCATCAAAGAGCCACGTGTTGGAGACTCCATCCAAAGCAATGTCTGAAGGACAAAGCATCCGTGCAGAAACTAGTCAGTGAAAATGCTCAATAAGAAAATCCACCATATTCATCATGGTTCACTCTGTTGAGTCAGAAATCGTTTTTCTATATGTATTGGCCACAGTTGTAAATCATATGTTTCAAGTTAAAATTTAAAAGTGATGATGTTTTTTCCATCACTTATGAAGCAACAATGATATTTTGGCCTTATATTGATAGTTGGGGTATTGATTCCATTTGATGTACACTTGACCACAGAGTATGGTTATAAAATCGTGGCAAGTGTGGGGAATGCTTGGGTCATAAATTGGCCACTTAGTAAGCATGTAATTTGCAAAATATTGTACTATAGGTTTGCAGAGGATGCAAGTGTTGGCTCATCGCTTATGGATCAGAAGGACAAAGGTGAAGGAGAATGAAGGGTGACCTTTCAGGACACTTGTAGTGTAGACAAGGTACAAAGCAGCTGGAGATTATGTTCATGCTTTTAGTGGACCAAAGGCTCCTCAGTGGGGAGGATTGATCTAGGTGGCTCCAGACACCCTTAGGAGACCAAGAGGGCTGATGATATGTCAAAGTTCAAAGTAGTCAGATGGATTTCGAACCAAGTTCAGGTTGAAGTACTCGTCAGCTTGATTCGAATGATGTGAATGGATCTCCAATCCGACTACATATGGAGAAGTTAGAGTGAGTCAAATTTATTTTCAAAGTTGGGTAGGGGCCAGATTTAACTGTCCCACAAATTCACCGTCAATCAGCAAGGAACCCAACTCCTGAAAATGGGCGAAATTGTGGCCACGTTAATTTTCCCAATGACCCTTATTTTCATTAAGTTTAAAAATGACCAATATTATATTAAAAATTTAAAAAAAAAATACAAAAAAGGGGTGGCGGGCCACCAACCCCGCCACCCCACCGCTTGGTCCACGTCATATGACAAAAAATTAAAAATATTAATATTTTGGGTGTGGGTTGTCAACCCTGCCACCCACATCGCCAGAACCACAACTGTAAAATATATTACAAACTTTGGGATATGACATATAACAATCGGTCGCAACATGTAACTATTGAACAATTATTCTAACGGGTGTCGAACCCGCCCGGCTTAATAGCCAGTCAATCCGCTGGCAGAACCCCAACCGAAAATGAAAACACGCATATACAACAACATTCCATACCATATATGAAATGCAACCAACCGTGCCCAAATCTCATTATGCGCAATCCAAAAAAATACGTTCCACTAACTGTCACGGTTATAATCGCACCATATTTAATATATGCCAAACCATATTTACCAAATTCCAAGTTAAAATGTGGGTTGGGGAGGGGGGAGGTTCGACCTTGCAACCTCTACCCAGCTAATTCAAATGGATACCAACAGCCCAACGGGCTCAACTTTGGAATTTCTTCCGTCCATGTTATATTTGTTGACACCTAATCCTAAGGGATTGGGTGAGATTGTATATTATTGTAATTTAGTAAATAAGGAAGGCCAATAGACATTGGGAAGTGAATCCCAATAGTCTCACCTACATGTATAAGTACACACACAATCTCCATCTAATGCATCTTTAGTTTAGCGGAGTTACCTCCTGGTCTGACATGGTATCAAATCCAATCCCTTTTTTGGCATTCCTACCCTTAGTGTAACTCCCTCTTGTTCTGAATTTTTGCAGACTGTCATTGTGCATTCATATTTTTTTACTACTCCTAGCATTCAGATTTTTTACTGCTCCTGGCATTCTGCAATTCTGAAATAATTCTGCATTATGGTTTTTTTTGGCAAATTTTGCCTAATTTTTTCTGCACACCATTGTGCAATTTCAGCTCAAGTTTTGTGCACATTCAATTTTTAATGTGCAAATAATTTTTTACAGTTCGCTCCACACACTGGCACCTCACCTTTCCCCTCATGCAGGTCCTCACACCCCTCATAGATCACCCCTCTCATGCAGTCCCCCTCACCTGCACTCACCTCTACTCGCCCTCCCTTCCCCCTCACCTCTACCCGCACTCCCCTCCCTCACAATGTTGCTCCCTCTTGTCCCCATCCCCCTCTGCCCTCGGCCCTAGGCCCTACCTCACCACCTCCCCTCCACTCACCTCGCACCCATCTCACCTCACATCCCCCTCACCCACTCCCCTCGACCCTCCCTCACAACGCTGCTCCAACTTGTCCCCATCCCCCTCCACCCTCGGCCCTCAACCCAACCTCACCCCCTCCCCTCACGTCCACTCCCCAATCCCCTCTCACGTAGACCCTCTCCCCCGCCCCTCTCACGTAGACCCCCTCCCCAAACATGATCCCTCTCATGCAGACTCTCGGCCTTCCATTCTCGTTCCCTCCCTCTACCTGTACGACCTCCCTATTTAAATTTTATTTAATTTTTTTACAGAAAATACCCCTCCCCCAAAAAACGCCTCCCCTAGTAAATACCCCCCCCCCCCCCAACAGAAATACGTCTGTTTTTCCCCAATTTTATTTTCACAAAAAAAAAAAAATGCAGAATTTAAACCAGAATTAAGTTTTTACCGTGACATCAAAGTATTTTTTTTTCAAAAGAATGCATTCTCTCATATCCATTGTGGGAGTTGTTCTCTCCGGCAAGGAGAACTATCCTGAATGGTCTTGGAAAATCAAGCACACTCTCATTTTTAATGAGCTATGGAGATGAATTTGTGAATGAGAAGGAGACCATCCACCAGCAAAACCCACTTGATACAAGGAGATCACCATTTGGGAAAAAAATAACTGCAAGGCCTATGCCTTGATTTCAGCTTCCATAAATGAAGAGGTGAGTCGCCATATTACACCATTTTCAAATGCCTATGAAACCATGAGTGGCTCACATTCAGAACTTGAAATTGTTCAATTAATGATTAAGTTGTTCAGTCTTGAATTGAAAAATGATGATCCTCTTGCTTTAGCTTCAGAAGATCTATCATGCATGACATTAAGAACACTGGTGTAGATGTTGGCATACCTCTCATAGCATATGTTAATGCATTGTATCTCACTTAATCACATTACTCTGAATCATTGCAAACAAGTGGAATCCTCGTGAAAATCACCTTTGATTCCCTTGAGAAAAAGTTTGCAGAAAGAGAGAAGTCATTTGGAAAGATGAAAACTCCTTTGGATTCTGAAGAGGTTGTATGTTTTGCACATAGAGAAAATATTCATGTTCAAGATTCTTCCAGAGGAAGAGGAGGCCGAAGAGGAAGAGGAAGAAGAAATTTTAGAGGAAGGGGGGCAGACAAACTCAAACTGAAAAATTTGATCTTCATTTCATGTGCTACAATAAAGACTGGCATGATGCATCTACATGTAAGTTGCCTTGGGATAAAATTGAGCAGCAAAGAAATCAAGAAAAAGGTAAAACTCGTGACGGAGACAAAGTTAAAGCACATGAATTTGCTCATTATGTTGTAGCACATTGTAACACTGGAGTAACTGAAAACTTTTTTGATGTTTCATTTACTTCTTGGAAAAATGATTGGTTGTTAGATTTAGGAGCGACATGTCACATGACATTTAGAAAAGATTTTTTTGAAGAATTTATTGACAAAGTTGATGGAGCAATATACTCCACAAATAAATCCAAACTCAAGCCATCAGGGCTTGGAACAATCAGGATTAAATTGTCTAGTCTTCCAGATCATCTTCTACATGAGGTTCTATACCTCCCTGAGTTGAGGAGAAACTTGTTGTCCTTGGTCCACATCCACCAAGAAGGACACTCCATTCACATGTTTTATGGCAAGGTTGAGGTCAGAAAAGCATCAGATCGCTTACTTGTCATGGAGGGAATAGAAGAAGGAAGACTCCTGAAGCTGCAAGGTCCCTTTGCTCATGCACAAAACTTTGAATTTAGTTCACATCATGATGAAGGTACACTCCCATCAAGTCTTTTATGGCACGCTAAACACTTAAACTATGACAGTCTTCGATTGTTGAAGAAAAATGGTGTTATTTGATTGCCTACAATTCCTAGGAAACTTAAGCAATGTGATTCTTGTATTATAGGAAAGCATAGAAAATAGCCATTTCATGATTCACATTCCAGAGCACATAGAAAACTTGATCTTATTCATTCATATTTATGTGGCCCTATGCCTGTTGCTTCTGCAAATGGAAATAAATATATGATAACATTTATTGATGATTACACCAGAATGTGTTGGGTTTACTTATTGAAGAACAAATCTGATGATTTTCAAACATTCAAGAACTTCCATGCATGGATTTAAAATGATGCACAAAAACATCAAACAACTATGCCCTATAATCCCCAACAGAACGGTGTAGCTGAAAGAATGAACAGGACAATTTTAAATATGGTTCGCTCCATGATGTTTTTTAAGAATGTAAAATTGATGTTTTGGGTTGATGTAGTTCTATGTGTTGTATACATAAAGAATAGGTGTCCTTCAAATTCAATCAGAAACAAAAATCCTTATGGAATGTGGATGGCTACATTCCTTCGGTAAATAATTTCAGGGTCTTTGGTTCCACCTGTTATGCTTTGATACCCTAGGTACAAAGGAATAAACTTGGTGCTAGAATTCTAAAATGTATCTTCTTGGGGTATTCCAATACCTCCAAAGAATATTGTCTCTATGATGAAGTCAATAAGAAGTTTGTAGTAGCAAGAGATGTCATATTCCTTGAATATTCCAAGACTGACAATGTTGTTGAGTGGCAACTTGATCATCTAGATAGATTCACACATGCAAATTCTTTTCAAGAATTTGATAATCAGATTCCACATCTTGAAGGGGGGATTCCTATACTGAATCAATTTGTGAAATAATTTTCTAAAGCACTCTCTCCCCCACATGAAGAACCAACCATGGATATCACCTTGAACGATGTGATTGAAAGAATTGAGAGATTAAATCTTGATTCAATTCCAACTCAATCAAATGAGCAGCCTGGGCCATTTAAGAAAGGTCCCACAAAATGGCTAACAAAGACACTAGAAAATATTCGTCCCGATGAGGTTGGAAAGATAGGAACAAGAAGTTCCACCAGACAAAAAGAAGGTGACATATATAACTCTGATTCGACTGTTGATATCGATATTGCTTATAACTATGAATTGAATTTGTTTACAGATCATGAACCAACTTCCTTCAAAGAAGTCGCTTCTCATGTTGAATGGAATGAAGCGATGCAAAAGGAGTATGATGCCTTGATAAAGAATGGCACTTGGAATCTAGTTGATCCTCCCTTGGGAACCAAACCAATTGGCTGTAAGTGGGTCTACAAGAGCAAGTACAAAGCAAATGGCTCACTTCACAAGCACAAATCTAGGCTTGTGGAAAAAGGTTTTGCATAGAAAGAAGGGGTCGATTATGAAGAAAATTTTGCCCCCACAGCAAAATGGGCCACCATCTGGACACTCTTTGCCCTAGTAGCTCAGAAGGGATGGAAATTCCATCAGATGGATGCAAAAACCACTTTTTTGAATGGAAATATAAAGGAGAAATTTTTTATGTCCCAGCCAGAAGGATTTTTTGTGAAGGGCCATGAACACAAAGTATGCAAACTTATAAAATCCTTGATGGCCTCAAGCAAGCACCACGAGCCTGGTATGAGAAATTAACTGAGCATCTTTTGAAACTTGACTTCAAACATTTTGATCTTGATGATGCAACTTTGTTTGTTAAGAAAGTTGTAAAAAGAGTTGTATATCTTGTGGTGTATGCAGATGATCTTTTGATGACAAGGAAAAATGAGAGTTATATTTCATCCATAAAGAAAGAATTGAAGAAAGGTTTTGAAATGACTGATTTGGGCTATGTTCATTACTATTTGGGTATTGAAGTAGCTCAACATCATAAAATTATATTTCTTTCTCAAAAGAAGTCCATTGGAGATTTTTTGAACAAGTTTGGCATGGATGAATGCAATCCCTTAACCACTCCAATGGAACAAAACTTGAAGCTCACATTCATTGAAGGGAAGGAATTCGAGGATGCAACGAAGTATAGACAGCTTGTAGGAAGTATTATCTACCTGACTACCACCAGACCAGACATCTCATTTTCAGCTGGAATCCTCTCCAGGTTTATGCAAAAACCTTGTGAAGGACATTGGTATGCTGCAAAAAGAGTTCTAAAGTACTTGAAGGGGACTCAAGACTTTGGACTCAAATATACACAAGTAGGCTATTTCAGCTTGATCGGATAATCAGATTCATACTTTGATGGGGACAAAGAAACTGGGGTGTCTACTTCAGATTATACCATGAGTCTTGGATCAGGAGTTGTCTCATGGAGATCACGCAAACAGTCGGTTCCAACAGATTCCACAACCGAGGCAGAATATGTGGTAGCAACTAAAGCAACAAAGGAAATTGTGTGGCTCAGGAAAATCCTAGAAGATTTGCAGATGAAACAAATGCATTCAACACCACTCATGATCGACAACACTTCTACAATAAAGTTGGCCAAGAACCCAAAGTTCCATGATTGAACAAAGCATATCAATACAAAATACCATCTGATTCGACATCATGTTGAGGCCAAAACTATCCATCTACATCATTGTTCCACAAATGAGCAAACTGCAGACATCTTCACCAAAGCACTTGGAAGATAAAAGTTTGAAAAGTTCATAACGAAGCTTGGACTCACCAACATCCCTTTAGATTAAAGGGGGGAATGTTGACACCTAATGCAAAGGGATTGGGTTATATTGTATATTATTGTAATTTAGTAAATAAGGAAGACTAAGAGACATTGGGAAGTGAATCCCGATAGTCTCACCTCCATGTATAAGTACACACACACAATCTCCATCTAATGCTTATTTATTTTTTAGGAGTTACCTCTTGGTCTGACAATATTAACACTCATTTTCTCCAGTGCAACAAGGGGGTGGACCAGCAGTACCGACCAACATGGAATTTTAGGATTATTATTATTTTATTACAGGCAAAGGTGGCATGCAGTTCAAGGAAATGGAACCTTGAGCCATGCAGGGAGGTAGTGGAACCATGAGTTGAGCCACATTTTCAGAGGGGAAAAAATTTCCCAATGTCCGAATTGGACAAATTTTACATGGATTTTACACCTTTGGTGATGGGATGCTGATGGTGATGTTAGTGTCTGCAACAGAGATCTCGATTTTTCAGCCATATTCAAGATGGGAATGATGGTGTCATAATTCAAAGTGTGGACGGTCGATTTCATTCCATTCGACACCACGACTTCGATGGTGCACTCAGATCTAGCAACTGAGCAGCCTATTCTTCATCCAACATTAGATTTGAGGTATATGAAGTGTTTTTTCCATGTACCTAATTGATTTTTGTTGTGATATTTTTTATGTCATGTTGATTCCTGCCTGATGTATGATGCAAAATCTTGATGTTTGTATCATGAGATATGTATTATCATGGATGGTCATTTATGTTCTAAGATCCCTTTGTTTCCTTGATGGCGGGATACTCTTTCACACCATGTGTGAGGTTGTCATGATGATAGGAGGGTTGTTTATGAGTGAGAGTTCCTTGTAGGGAACGTCTCATGGAGAGACTTTGCCACTCATGTCAAGGGCACACTTCCTTGTATGACAAAGTAAACAGTGTCCATGTATATCATCACATTTTCCAACACCAAATGAAGCGACCAACACCATCGAGACACCGAGGCCCAGAGATGTAGTCCACACTGGATGAACTCTGTTATTAAACATCTTGCCTTTTGTTGTGTGATTGTTGACATGTTTTCCTCTTAATTATATTTGCATGTGTGTTCATTAATGCTTTGATAAAATGCAATTCTAAGACATCACAGATGAAAAATATCATGGGTAAATTCGGTAGCTGACAGACCCAGATCATGTGGTATCAGAGTGGTCTTCTTACCTATGTGAATTGCAAGCGTGAACCATTGAACGTGCAACCATGGAGGATTTCAAATACATGTACAAGGCCATGCTGAGGAAGTCTGAAAGGATGGGAATGTTGTATGAAGCTTATGAGAAACAAGCAGTTGATAACATTGAGTTGAAAACACTTCTACAAGAGGAGAAGGAGGACAAGCACCGAGTGCAGCTTCAATTTCAAGCCACAGAGCCATTCTTGGAAGAACTGAAGCAAAATTACCAGAGCCTTCAAGCAAAGGATGTTGAATTAAGGAGGCTTCTACAAGAAGAGAAAGCAGAGAAGTAGAGATTGAAGCTTCAGTTGCGAGTTGCGAAAGAGGCTTTAGAGGAATTGAAGTGCAACAAAGGCTTGAAGCAGCTGTGATCACTTGTTTCTGCATCGACATCTAAGGTAAAAAATGTTGATGCTTCTTCAGTTTCATCTTCACATGCCATCATTTCTGTGGGAAATGTGGAGATACCCATTATAGGAACTAGCATGAAACTCCTCACCAATATCAGATATAAAGGAGGAGGACTTGGCATTAATGGCCAAGGCATAACTCAACCATTGAAGGTCATGCAGAGACCTCGAATAGCAGGTTTGGGGTACACCAAAGGACAGTGCTCAAAGGTGCCAGAAGTTCATAATTCATGGTTTAAACCATTGGGGAAAGAGAATGATGGGAATACTTCACCATCATCCTATGACAGTGCACATTGCAGTGAAATAATTGAGGCAAATTGTCGTCACCATCATCGCACTAGAGATGACCGAGGAAGGTATAACAAGTCTCGATATTCTCAAGTTCATTTTGATTATAGTCATGTTGATAATCATGGACATAAGTCATGGCATAAAAAAACTTGTCATTTTGTGGTTTACATAACGAAGTCATTGCTGAGTGTTGGAAGAGAATGGCAGCATGAAAGAGTATGAGGCGTTGTTATGCAGATTAATCCCTTTTGCGGACAAGAGTGATCTCCCTAGTATTCTACGATTAGCTAAAAACAAACATCCAATTGTAAATAATTTTCTCTAGATTATTTGCAATTCATAATTATTATAAACAAAGAAAGAGAACATGCCCCTACCTTGAAATCCAACTTTCGGTGCAGCCTTTTATCCAGTCGCTTCAAAGAGGCTTCTCCAGTAATCAGAACCTGTAATCAAATATAGACAAAATAATTATAAGCACCTGCAACATATAATAATTCAGAACAACTAATCTAACATAGTGATCAAGGAGTCTAAGTATTTAATTATTTAAATAAGCACAAGAACAACTCAATGCGAAAAAGGGATCCATATGTATTATCTTGAATGAAAAGAGTAACTTTACAACCTGATGCCTTGATGTCGTACAAGTTTCTCTTGGGGTCCTGAACAATCATTCCTCCTTTAGTTTGACAAGCCTTCCTCTATTTCAACCAGCATGGAGTTATGTACATAAGGGTGTGATCATTCTCATGCCAAAAACAACTAGTATAGAGAGTATGCACTCTTGGGAATTTCTTCAGCAATTACCTTATGTATCTACCAGCTACCCTTGAGACTGAAACATGAGCTCAATTTATAGGGAAATGCAGGTAGTTTCAGTTCCATGAAGATGGGGATGGATTCCTCTCATGAAGGGATTTGACCTCCATAGACCAAGGGATAAGCTCCATGAGTGGAGGGATAGAGCCCCATGAGTGGAGGGATAAAGCTCAAACTGATCGCGCCTCTGGAAGCTTCCAGTTGGGAGAATATTCGACCAACTGGGCTTCTAGAACTTAATTTTTCCTTTATTTGACCTTTTACGGGGGTCCGTAGGTTTTAGTAGCAGAATGTGCGGGAGCTTCCGCAGGCTATATAAAAATTATCTGCGAAACTACAAGAAAAGGCTATGAAAAGGTGTGAAAAGTGCGGAGTTAGACTTTTAAGGGTTTTAATGAGCTTTTCTCCAATTCTAATACTTGTTTTAGGAACATTAGGGTTTTTGACTTCTAAGGGAGTAAAATATAGGTCGTGATAGACCTATATGGACAATCAAATATCATGGCGACAAAATAACATGTAACAAATTCCCCCCTAAAGTGTGAAGTTTGAGGCTGTTGTGAAGAGTGAAGTGCTTTATCATTCCGAGGATTGGATTGTGGACACACCAGTCGAAAACCTATAAAAACATTCAATGCAAGCATATATATATATATATATCATCGCTGAGGTAGGCATTCCCATAATCAGATCAAAAGTAACTAAATGTTTGGGTACATATATGATTTTAATATTACATCAATAGTAGACATAGTATGGGCGCAGCCATTTGTCATTAGTAGTCTACTGTATCGCGAATAATAAAACTCATCGCAGCTTGGATGGTGGAAACTAGATCCAGGGTCTTGATTTTCCGCTTCCCGAGCTAGTATGATTCTATCCATGCAATTGATTGTGTCGAAGTCGAACATGGTAGAAACCACTTGATTATCAGTCAATGATGTGAAATGTTAACAAGCATGAGAGAAACCACCAATAATGACAATGGCTCTCAAAGTACTCAGTACAATCCATGAAGTGTGAATGAATTATTTGCAGTCGAACACTTCACAGAATCATTCAATCGAAGTTCAATGATGCAACCTGTCGTCAAAGGCGAGAAACCTGCCATTAGGGCATGCAAATCCCAAGGTACTGATAGGATTCTAGATCAACTTTCTATATGATGAGTTGTCCTTGATAGAAAGTGACCTGTCGCAGGAAATCCCACGACACGAAACCATTAGGTCAAGTTTTGAAGAAATTTTTTCAAGGACTGACCCAGGGATGGTCAACGCGAATGGAGACAAATGTTTGCAATGAATGGTTTATCTGAACTTTCCCCTCAACACATAATGACACTACAGATGGTTTGGTGACAATTGACATAAAGCTAATACCCAGAAACCGGCTGAAGACTTTCAATGTGATTTGATTAACTATTAGACAAAGGATTTCCCAACCCAAGTACAAGTGTGACAAAGTGTCGTGTTCAAGAGTGGTATACTACTTTTTAAACAAGGTTGACAACTGGATTATTTTTCTCTCTTTTCCCCCCACCATTACTGGCAAGTACCTCTTTATTTTTGACAAGCTTGAGGAGGATAACATTTTCTTGTTTGTGTAAGCTCATCCTTCGGATGAGTCCATCTTAGTATTAAAATCGAACCCTAAGAAGGAGTGGTTCGGTCCCATTGTAATTGATAGGTCCTTTACTGTTAAAATTTAATGAGTCCAGGATAGGAGAAACTTGGCGTTTTTCAGTTTTAGGGATTCAGAACAAAAAACATAAGTAAACTTTATGGCTGTACTTTTTCGTAAATTTATTCTCTCAAGCCCGAAAAAGGATAAAATAATACAGGAGAGAACTCTAATGACCATGATTAGTCAACATATACCTTTTTCGTAAATAGTCCATTATAGTCTGGAAAAGGGGTAACCTTATACTGAAGGGATGACCGTTCATTTCCTTTAATGAGTTTGAATATTCAAGTACTCGGAAATATTTTCATATTTAGAGAGCCTGAAAAGGGCTTAAAAGAGAACTCCAGGGTTTCGCTTTTTCATAATTTTCAAGAGTCCGAAAAAGTGATAAAATTATACTCAGCGTCAAAATAATTCTTTTCACCAAAAAATCTTGTATCCTGCACAAAAACTCAAAATATTACACATGCTTGTTTCCAAGAAGTAAAAATATCGAAAAATAGCCTTTTAAAGTGAAAAATAAATAAAATATAATATTTTATTCATTCAAAAACTATAAAAAGGAGTTAAACAAAATCATTTTCACCTTTTGTCTACAGAGCAGTGAATTGAGGGCTTTTGGCAAAAAAGTTATGGAGCTAATATCGGGAGAACCGACCGTCCATTCCGTGATTCATTAGAACAAGGTAATCCACATCATCTTACTCTTCATTTCTATCTGTTTCAATTCTCTTTTTTTTTCTTTAATTTCATTTTTTAGGAGGAATTTATGTTCAAAAATGCGCTCTCGGGTGTCCGTAGGTCATGTGCGCACTACCTACGGACCCGAATAATTTTCTATAAAGAAAATTATCGGGCTATTACGGTTTTTGTGTAGAGTCCATGTGGACGTCCATGTTGTCTCCTCACAAAAATTGCGGAGACACCGTGACCATTTCAAAATTCACAAATTCTCTTAAAAATGATTCATGTTTTACACTCCAATGGTTTCTAACTTTCAAATGTGTTTATTTGCAGGCTATTCCACAATGTTAGAGTGGAGAGAACAAGAGCATGAGGCTATAGACAATGAAGCCATGAATGATCCCGCAACAATGCGTGTGCTAAAAAATTGTGGCTTATATAAGTTCTAGGCGATCCAAGGTATTAAGCACAATTAGAGCTGATGACATGGTTAGTAAATACATGGGAAGTTCAAGATTAGTGTTTATCTTTGGTGACCATCGATTCGAAATTGAGCTTGAGGATATCTATTTCCTCACTGGATTGTCCCATAGAAGAGAAAATATATCCTTGTTTGGGGCTAGACAGGGTGGCCTACCCATTGCTAGCTACAAACAACAGTTTTGTAGTGATGAGGTAGATCCAAAGGATAATCGCATAGACATTAGAACTATCTTGTGATTAGATCTCAAAGTGATTGCATTTACGGTAACCAGATTGTGTGGGAGTGTGGCTCCTCATGTAGCCACTAAATCTCAAATGCAGACCGCAGTAGAGTGTTTCAGAGGCACCTATTCAACTGGTGCGAAGGGGTATTCGCCAACATGAAAGGTCAATTAACCAGAGAAAATAATGCAAAGTTGAAAAAATTTGGTTATGGTGCCATTTTTATTTCCTTTGTTTTAGAGATAATCCCACTTTTTTCCCCTCGGCTTATTCCAGTAGATCGTGGGGAACTTCGGGAACCTCGGATGGTACGTTGGGTTACATTAATGGCCCGCCATGGTGGCGATGGTAGTTCAGTGGTTCGGTTCACTCCGTCGTACTTTATGTGGCTAAGGAACCGAGTCTTCATGATCGAAGACTTCCCCTATGCAGGTATAGATTTCAAAGGTGATCTTGAGATGTCTTTGCCTCTAGGGGCATAGTGGGATGAATCGGGTAAGCAAACTATTTTTATGTTTTAATCTAAATTTTACTTGTTTTTTATCGTCCAATATTGATAACAATATTTAATTGCAGATGTTGGTCCACGACGACCAGCTACACTCCGTCGCTTTGATAGGCGGCAAGCAGAGCGTCTAGCACCACCACAGGATCAGGCAGCAAATATCCTAACTGATATGGAACACAACCTGGAGAGGTCAACCATAGATATTCCCAAGACAAGGATAGATGACATTCCTCTCCAGCTTCAGAGACATGTTACAGGTGTTCTAGGACAGTTTAGGAGATTCTCGTGCAAGGTGGCGCATGCCATAGTCTATTACCATGATCATCATCATGGATAGTGGATGATCATTGTGGATTGACATGTTTTGTTTTTTGTATCATTATCTATTATATCATAAGGTGTTTGAACCTATGATCATAGAGGATGTAATATTTTTTGAAAATAAATCTATCTATGATATTACTACTTTCTCTGAGTATCTTTTTCAACATGTATCGAATGTTGTTTTGGTTTACTATTTTAATGTTGCAAATGTCTATTTATAACACGATTAGCTAATGCATCAGCCAATGTGTTTAAATTACTTGAAATGTGTTGATATTCGATGTAATCAAACTGTCGCTCCAAGAGACGAACCTTCAAAAATAATCTCAATAACACTGTATTTTTAATTGCATATACCCTGTTTAAATGTAATATAATGAGTTCTAAATCCAACCTAATGATCAAACGTCAAATACCAAATGAAACATAATCATATGATAACTCAATGACTGCGCTATATTCTACAATATTGTTCGTTGTTTGACCAAGGCTTACCCCATGCATAGAAACTAACTCATCGATGGGTGAATAGATAACCCAGGCCGCAGAAGAAATATTTCGTGCACTACGACAGGCACCATTAGCAAAACCAATATACGTTTGAAGGGATGTTGAAATCTGAAATATCAATAGTAAACAAGATAAACAGTGATAGTAGTAACAACAAACTTAATCTAGGCACACTTATCTAATTTAAGGCACACTATATAAAAAGTAACTAATGTACAAATGAGATCTTCACACGAAAGTCAAACATAATATCTCTTAAGATAAAGACCATTTCTGGGCTTATCTAAAGAGACCCCATCATAATCAGTCAACTCATAGGCCCCTTTTGCAATAACATGCTTGAAAATGTAAGGACCATGCCACATCAGTTCGAATTTCCCAGCACCTAGCTTGTTGTTAGCTTGATCATATACTAAGACTACATCACCTTCTGAAAAAACACGAGGGGTAACACTTCGATCATACTAAGGTTTCACACATTTCTTATGAGCTTCGGTAGCTAATGCAGCAGTGTGCCAAGTCTCATCTAATTGTGCTAAGTACAAAAAGTATTTTTCCTCTTCAGAGGAAGCTGGTAGTAACTCTATGGCTAATTGGAGTGATGGTATTTCACATTCAATGGGTAACACAACTTCTAAACCATAGACCAGTTGAAAAGGAGTGAACCCTATAGCAGTTTTTGCTAAGGTTTGGTATGCCCATAGTGACAAAAAAAGCATGGTATGCCAATTCAATTTTTGAGTTCTGATAATCCGTTTAATCAGGGTGGTCAAAACCTTGTTGACGGCTTCAACTTGACCATTAGCCTGCGGGTAATATGGAGTAGAGTTATCATGTCGCATGCCAAGTTGATCAGAAATTTCGATCATCATTATATTTCGAAAATGACTCCCATGGTATGTGATAATAGCTTGGGGTACACCGAAACAAGAAATCACATGATTGAATAAGAACGTAGCTGCAGTTTTGCCATCTGTCGCGAATGTAGGCATTGCCTTGACCCATTTGGTAAAGTAATCTACAGCAAGAATAATATACCCATGCCCCTCAGCTGAGTGAGGGTTACATGTAATGAAATCAATGCCCCATTTCGCAAAAGGACTGAAAACAATGATTGGGCAAAGAGGAGTTGGAGGTGCACACATCTTTCGATCAAAAATTTGGCAGTTGTGGCATTTTCAGACTACAAATACAATCTTTGAACAATGACAGCCAAAAATAACCAGTGTGCAATATATTTTGGGTTGTGGCAAACCCAGACATATGACCACCACACACTTCAGAGTGGCAGTCATTCAAAACCCTTTCAGCCTCTTCATGAGTTATACAATGTCGAAAAATAGAATCTGCACCACAACAATAAAGAGTGTCCCCAACAATATTGTATTGTTGGGACTGATATCGGATTCTCCATCGATTTGAACGTGAAAGCTCTGGGTAAAAGGTTTGGGTTTGAAGATATATGATGATATCTCCATACCATGGATCTAATGTAATAATAAGAAACATCGATTCATTTTCAATGGGAGTCTCTACCACGGTTACCTTCTCAGTATTGGGAAAGTCACACATGAGTTCTACAAAAACTTTGATTTAGATTTCTCGAATTCCAAATCAAACTCTTGTAGGATGACAATCCATTTAGAGTATTTTCCCCCAAGTAATTTTTTTGTCAAAATATACATCATTGGGTTGCAATTAGATATCACATTTGTCTTAGGTAACAGTATGTAGTGACGGAATCGTTGGACAGCTTGAACTGCTGCCAAGGCCAATTTCTCCACATGCGAATATTTAATTTCTGTCGGGTTCAAATTCTGACTTAGATAATAGATCACATGCTCATTGTGATATTCATCCTCTTGAACTAGAACCATTCCAATGGTGGAATCAGAGGCTGCTAAGTATAAAAAGTAGTCCTGGTGGTAATTGGGTGGATGCAATAACAATACATGGGTTAATGTGTGTTTTAGAGCATCAAAAGATTGATCAGCAATCTCACCCAAAATAAAAGGAACATTTTGTTTCAATAACCAGGTAAAATCTTGTTTAACTCAGAATAGTTCTGGATAAACCTACGTAGAAAGTTTGCTTTCTCCTGCAAACTTTGGAGTTGGCGTAGTCTGGAAAGAGGAGGTAAATTGACAATGGCCTCAACTTTCGAGGGGCCGACACGAATGTTGGCTCTTGAAACGACGAATCCCAGTAATCGTCCTGATTGCACACAAAAAACACATTTGTACGGGTTCAAATGAATCTTGTAATGCCTACATCTCATGAAAATAGCTCGTAAGTGAATAGGATGATCGTCCCTATCTAATGAGTGAGCAGGTAAGTCATCCAGATAAGGCTTTACAATATGTTTGATGTGATGAAAAGCGTAAGACATGGCCCTTTGAAAAGTTGCACCAGCGTTCTTTAATCCGAAAGGTAATTTGCAATAAGAAAATGTCCCCCCAAGGACATATAAACATTGTTTTTGGTTGATCAATAGGGAGTATGTTTATTTTATTATACCCGGAAATTCCATCCATAAATGAGAAAATTTCATTTCCAGCACAATCATCAATAATTTGGTCGATATAGGGGGTAGGATAATTGTCTTTTGGACATGATTTATTAATATCCCTATAATCGATGCATACTTGTATATTCCTTTGTTTCTTGGTAACGGGAACTATATTAGATACCCAATCTATCAATGGGATTGGATAAATAAATCCTGCTCGCAATAGCTTTTCAACTTCAGCTTTGATAGCAACAGCTTTTCGTGGATGTATTGGATGTAATCTTTGTCTAATAGGCTTAGCATCCGGGTATGTCTTAATTTCATGAATGACAATATTTGGATCGATTCCTGGCATCTCTTCGTAAGACCAAGCAAATATGTCTCAGGATTCTTGAAATAGGGCTTTATATGTATTAATCTCTTTAGTTGTACAAGAAGCGCCTATATGAATGTTTTCAACAATTCCAGGTTTAACTGATATGTCGATAGGAACAGTTGTAGAAATGTTTCCCAAATTAATCACAGAATCTAAATTTGTAATCGATATGGGATTATATGGTTCCTAGACATAATCAATCGTAAAAATAGATGAAAAATCATTTTCAAATCTATCAAGTTAAGGTAAAAATGAAGATCTATAATTTAGATCATCCCAGGGTAATGCATCCAAAGACAAAAGTTCTCGAATACTTTCATCAGTGTGAAACACATGTTTAAAAAGATCGGAAAGTGATGTCAAGGTTGAGCTTGATTGTGAAGAAGATTCTTCGGTGATCACATTCATTTGATCAGAAGTAGTTGAAAGTGTGTCAGAAAATGACTGTACTGCTACATATTCCATTTGAAAAGGACTCAAAGGCATCTCGCCATTGAAAGAATCAAGTTCTGACTCTGAAGGCACTACCCAAGTATCATCGAAGGGTATAGTGCGTGATGAAATCATATTGATGTTAGCAATGGTACGTGGTATGTTTGGTGGAGGCATAGAAAAAGTTCCCATCAAAGTAGAGTTATTTATTAAACCTACACCAACATCTTCATATGGGATAGTTGATTTTCCAACATGTTGGATACAGTCTGTAGAAGCAGGGTCAGACGAATAATATGACAACTAATCTATTTTTACAATATTTCCTTGAGGAAACATGATTAACCGAAAGACGGATGAAACGAAAACAGTCATGGCATAAGACCAACTACGACCCAAAAGAAGGTTGTAATCAAGAGGGGCATCAACAACTTCCACGTTTAGATTAACAGTTTTGCCTTCTACTTCTATAGGTAGATCCTAGAGTATTCCGTACGGATGAAATCCTCTTCCATCAAAGGCTTTAAGGATTGTAGGTGATTGGTTGAGTGTTGGAAAAAACAAAATTTTTCCAACAATTTAATGACATTATGCATGTGGATGCCCCCTCATCAACTACAGTACGAAAGACTCGTCTGTTTTTTACTAATATTGGAATCTGAAAATCCATATGATGAGGGAGTCTCAGTGCAAAATTTTCTAGATCAAATACCATGAGGTTAGAATCCTGAGGATCGATAGCTCCAATAGCTGATAAAAATAATTTCCTTTGTGCTGGACATGATTCTAGCACTTCTAAGACTGACATTGCTGAAGGAGATACCGCCAAGTCTTCAACAATGTTGTAATTCCGAGTAGCTCTCGCATGTGGATTGAAAACTGATTTTTGAAGTACCCCTTTAGCAGGCGATTTGATCACTAGATCATAATTAGGTTTCTCATTGTGAAGTGGATTGGAAACTGAAGGAGATACAACTAGTGTTTGACTAGAATTTTCTCTCTCTTTACTAATTACAGGATTTTTACTTCCATAGTCTTGTGATTGCGTCGAAACCATAACTTGAGACATCATTAAAATATATGACGATGAATTTGAAGAAGATCCTATCATTTTTCTACCTTGAGTGGGAAAAGGATCCTTCAAGATAGTGGGTGTGGGTGAACCTTTAACGAATTTAGAGACCTCGGACCGATGTGGGCACTCTTTGGTAAAGTGATCCTCATCACAGATAAGAAAAGGATAACAAGGTTTTCGTTTATCATCAAATGGTTCATTCTTTTCGGTTTTCTCTTTGGGAGATGAAGTTTGTTTGTTTTTATTCTTTCCTTTATTCTTATTACCGGTTTTAGATTTAGTTGTAGATGAATCTACAACATGAATGTCGGCAGAATTTTCAAAGGAAGAATCTCATTTTGGTGAATCTGGTAAAGTTATGATAGGAGAAGTAGTTTTTGAGAACTTCTTCTTACTCTTATTAGCACTAACTAAACCAATTACACCATCTGCAACATGAGAACCTGAAGGAGCTGTAGTTATTTGACAGGGACGTGGTAAGTCAGAAATTTTTTCGTATAAAGTATTAGACTGTGTATATACAAGGTCTAATTACTTAGCTTGAGCAATGACCTGTTCTTGCGTAACAACCCCTCCCTTAGCCACATCTTCAATGATCTTTGGAAGTAATGATTTGATAAACCATTATGCCAAGATCTAATCTGGAATAAAAACATTCACTAAACTTCTGTTATGTCTCCATTCATGTATGTGATCGGATATGTATGTAGACGTAGATTGTTTTAATGAAGTTAAGAGTTTTGTTCCATTGTCGTATCGGACTGGCAACTGAAAGTGTGTTAAGAAATTTGTTGCTAATGCGTTGAAATTGTTGAATGAGCCACATGTTAGTTCAATATACCATTTTGCAGCTAAACCTATCAGTGTTCTCTGAAACAATATTAATCGAATGGAATCATCAATTAAAGAGTTGGATGCGCACCAGAGGTGGTAAGTCATCAAATGGTTTGAGGGGTATTCTCTTGATTTACCTTCGAACTTACGAATATCACTGGGTAACTTATTTGGTATTGGCGGCCAATACGGAAAATAATAAATCGGATCGTTCGTTAGGCACAATCAATCGGGTAAATCCAAAGTTTTTATGAATGGTAACCGACAGTTAGGATCCTACAGAGCAAATTGATAACCTTGTGGAACTATACCAGTACCAGGAGGAGGATATCCAGGATAACCTGGAATAGCCTGTGCATTTGGAATTGGAATGCCTCTCGGATAACCAGGGTTGGCTGGACCATATTGAGTTTGAGTTGGTATCTAATACGTGTAACCAGGGTACGGTTGATGTTTGTATACTGGATTTTGTGCTACAGGTCCATATTGATACTGCCCTTGATATGGTTGATAAAAAAACTGAGCTTGGCTTGTTACAATTGTACTCATACCAGGTTGTCCCGCAGGCATCTGAATAGTATTATGAACTATGGGTCTAGGTTATGGAGTAGTGACTTGAGGGATTTGTTGTGATACTTGAGGGGCTGTAGAAATAGGGGCTACAAAAATTCCAGGGATAGGTGTGGTAGGTTGAACAGAAGTTGGTGCAGCAGTCGAGGTGGAGTTCTAGGTGTACTCGGACCAGGCTGCTGAACATTACTAGGTGCAGATACCTGTGGTATAACTTGAAGCATAGGTTGGACAGGTTGTTGGATCTGACTGTAACCAATTGGCTGACCAGGCTGATTATAAGGCACTTGCACGTTAGGTTGAAAATTCTATTGATTCGATGATGGATTCCACATCATGTTTACTCCAAGATATGGAGCTCCCATTGAAGGTTGTGATGCATAAGATGGACCATAACCAAGTTGATAATTTGGATCGTAAGCTTGATAGTTGGCTGGAGAATTTCCACTAAAATATTGACCTCCTTGAAACAATTGTTGTTCCTGATAGAACTGCAGCCCTAAAGGAGGTTTTTGTCCTTGGAAAGACTGTTTTCCTAGCATAGGGCACTGTCCTTGAAGAGGTTGCGGACCCTGAATAGAGTACTGCCCTTGAGGTTGATATTGTCCTTGAGGTATTTACTGTCCTTGAGGTGTGTATTGTCCTTGAGGTTGCCCCCCAGGCGGTAAATTACTACTTTGAGGGTCAGGGTTAAGAATGTTTCCAGACATCATGTAAACTTGTTCTGAGTTCAAATTTTCGGTATGTGATTCATTTGGACCAGGTGATTGTATAAGTTTTCCGGGAGAAGGAGCTGCTCCTGAGAAAGTACAAGAAAGTGACTGGTATCCCTAAGGAATAGACAAACCAAAATACAAATATGATTTTGGCGATGCAGAAAACATGGATGACTCACCATACATATTGAATGAAGTTCTGTAATTACCCCTTGGTATGACGTAAAAAGGAATTCGGGGTGGCGAATAGTTTAGACCAGAATTGTGTAGAAATTTGGTTAACTGAGAATACCAAGGATCTTGTTTGAAAGGGCTATGATAGTAAATCGATTCACTTGGCCTAAGATCTAAAGATTCTTGATGTGAAGGAAGAATAAATTCTTCTTCTGTGTCAGTAATTTCTTCAATGCTAATGAGGCCAGGAGGAAGGTTTTCAGTGATTCAACACTTCACTCGTGGTGAATGAGGATGACCAGGGGTTGGAGTGATGAACTCTAAAGTAGGCTCAGATGTAGCAGGTTCAGTTTATGGTTCAGAAATTTTAGGCTCAGTAGTTGATAATTCACTAATTGTGGAAGCAAGTTCAACTAGTTCAGAAATTGATATTTTCCTTTGAGAGATTTCTGTTGTTTAAGGTTGATCTACTTCGTAATCAGGATGTATAATTACTGATGTTTCCTCTTGTTTAGTTAATCCAGTCCCTGATGGTTGTCCTTTATCAGATTTAAGCTTTTATAATTGTCTTGGTGTGTACTCAGGGGGTTTCCCCTGCATTCTCCGTGATTGTCTAGGTAATTCAGCCACGATTAAAAATTTAACACACGAAATCAAAGTAATTTTCAACAAAATATCCTAAAGTCTCTAAGGAAACAATCAAATTGATCACACGCCTACAAAATCTAAGAGCGCAATCCACACACAAACAATATGTTCCCACACTAAAAACACTAGTTGGTGATGAAATCCAACGTCGTAGAATTTTAATATGGAAATGGCGGTTGGAATAATTACTCTGAAAACCTGCTTAATGAAACAGTCTGGTGCAAGTATCTCCACTTATACCATCTCGAAGCGAAGAGTACCCTCCAGAAATTCCAAGTGAGCCTAGTCAATGTCTGTTCTAGGTATAGTGGGACTTTCCCTCCACTGTCACCTTGGTAAAAAAATCCTAAATTTTATAGCCACTAAGGTCACCAACGAGAACAAATGTACCTGGGGGAACAGTCTACGATCCGATATACATACAAGGGAATAGTAACAAGCTCAATCCCCTTGAAGGCTCCTTGATATAATCCAAGGTTTACCAACAAGTGACCCCAGGCTCCTTGACAATGGTATATCTGAGGTTTACCATTTTTAGTATGTGCACATCTACTATCTTTCCTAATGAGATAGGTACAATTACCTCACTGATTCTGACATGATCTCGTGCTTGACTCTTTTAAGAAGAGCTTCCCATAGCACAAATTCTTCAATTGGATTTTCATACCGCAAGATTGCTACTTGTTTGTTTGAATTGTCTTGGAATGTTACTTACAACTTGTTCCAAGACACTAACCTAAGCTATGTTGGTGGAAAAGAGCCCTAGAAAATCTAAAATATCTAGATTGATTTTATTAAAGCGTTGTTTTTAATTTGGTTGTTGCTTAAGATAGAAGGTATGGAAGTGAAACTTCAATGGTGTTTGTGACCCGACTCAAAAATACGCTAAATTCATCTAAATGAGAATGTAACCTTTTTTTTCAACGAAACTTATTTAAGGGAAAGATTGAGAGATTTAACAACTTTCAAAGCACCAATTCTTTCATTCATAAACAAAATCTTTGAAAAGAAGACAATTTCTTTGAGAACTCAATTTCGGAAAAATGATCAATTACTCATTTGAAATGAAATTCCTTTATCAATCAGATTAGAAACTACAAATCAATAAAAAAACTATTTCCAAAAAGAAAACAATATCTAAAACTATAAAAACATAAATTTCAAAATCAAAGAAAAATCTAATTTTGAAGTCTATCTAAAAAGTTTGAGGACGTTTTCTCCTAGTTTGTGATCGCACTAAGAAGAATTTCTACTTATCTAAGCAGAAATGAAAACATCCAAAAATGGTTTGGTGTGAAAATCAGGCTTTAGTAAGCTAAAAAGCTCTGCCAAATTTGCAAATGAAAAGGGAATAAAATTTCATAAAAGTAAGGTTCGCAATGATCTTGGCTCAGACAGAGAATATCATCATACTAGTAAGCTAAGGTATATGAAAGTATCTTATATTTAGCAGCAAAAAAGTAGGGCAAACACTCACTCATAAAATGCAAATCAGATGAAAAATCACACAAACGCAAAAGTTGTTGAAAATAAATTCACACATAAGATTGGATAGCTAAGGTAGATTGGGGCAAACAAAAAGAACCAGGTAATCTGGTTCCTAAAAAGAGAATTTTAAATTTTTCAAAAATTTTCCACAAGTCCGCAGTTTCTAATGGAGAACAAAGCGTTACCGTGTTGTTTTGAACTAAAAGTTGCGGAGGCTACTGCACTGTTTTCAAATGAAAACCGTGGAGGCAGGGAAAATTACAAAAAAAATATTTAGCTTTTCTTTTAAGGGATTCTTAAAAGTTATCTACCCAACCCAATCTCAGACAAATCAAAATCAGAAAACTCTCAAAATTCAAATTGAAAATAAAAAAGGAAAACTAAGTTCTATCCCTAGTGGAGTCGCCATTTTGTTAATGCGGATTAATCCCTCTTGCGGACAAGAGCGATCTCCCTAGTATTCTACGATTAGCTAGAAACAAACATCCATTTGTAAATCGTTCTCTAGATTATTTTCAATTCAAAATTATTATAAACAAAGAAAGAGGACATGCCCCTACTTTGAAATCCAACGTTCGGTGTAGTCTTTTATCTAGTCGCTCCAAAGAGGCTTCTCCAGTAAGCAGAACCTACAATCAAAGACAGACAAAAGAATTAAAAGCACCCGCAACATATAATAATTAAGAACATCTAATCTAAATTAGTGATCAAGGAGTATAAGTATTGAATTATTCAAATAATCACAAGAACAACTCAATGAGAAAAAGAGATCCATATGTATTATCTTGAATGAAAAGAGTAACTTTACAACCTGATGCCTTGATGTCGTACAAGTTTCTCCCGGTGTCCTGAAAAATCGTTCCTCCTTCAGTTTGACAAGCTTTCCTCTCTTTGAACCAACATGGAGTTATGGACATAAGGGTGTGATCATTCTCATGCCAACAACAACTAGTATAGAGATTATGCACTCTTGGGAATTTCTTCAGCAATTACCTTATGCAAGCTACCAACTACCCTTGAGATTGAAACATGAGCTCAATTTATAGGGAAATGGAGGTAGTTTCAGTTCCATGAAGAGGGGGATGGGTTCCTCTCATGAAGGGATTTGAGCTCCATAGACCAAGGGATAAGCTCCATGAGTGGAGGGATAAAGCTCGAACTGATCGCACCTCTAGAAGCTTCAAGTTGGGAGAATATTTGACCAGTTGGGCTTATAAAACTTAATTTTTCCTTTATTTGACTTTTTACGGGGGTCCGCAGGTTTTATTAGGAGAACGTGTGGGAGCTATTGCGGGCTATAAAACAAGTATCTGCGAACTCGTGGGAAAAAGGCTATGAAAAGTGTAGAGTTAGACTTTTAAGGGTTTTAATGAGATTTTCTCCAATTCCAAGAATTGGTTTAGGAACATTAGGGTTTTTGACTTCTAAGGGAGCACAATATAGGTGGTGATAGACCTATATGGATAGTCAAATGTCATGCCGACAAAATAACATGTAACAGGCGTGAAAATCCTTCTCCACGTCAAGGAAAGAAATTAGTTAAGCAGGTATGGAGGAAGAAGACTCATTGCAGTTATTGCAACAGAAGTGGCCATCAGAGAGCCACATGTTGGAGACTCCATCCAAAGTAGTGTCTGAAGGACAAATTGTCCCTGCAGAAACCAATCAGTGAAAATGTGCAACAAGAAAATCCACCACATTCATCATGGTTCACTTTGTTGAGTCAGAAATGGTTTTTCTAGATGTATTGGTCACAGTTTTAAATCATATGTTGCAAGTTAAAATGAAAAAGTGATGATGTGTTTTCCATCACTTATGAAGCAACAATGATATTTTGGCCTTGTATTGATAGCTGAGGTATTGATTCCATTTGATGTAAACTTGGCCACAGAGTATGGTTATAAACTCATGGAAAGTGTGGGGAATGCTTGGGTCATAAATTGGTCACTTAGTAAGCATGTAATTTTCAAAATATTGTACTACAGGTTTCCAGAGGATGCAGGCGTCGGCTCATCGCTTATGGCTTCGAAGGGAAAAGGTGAAGGAGAATGAAGGGTGACCAAAAGCTACATATTATGTTCATTATTTTGGTGGACTAAAAGCTCCTCAGTGGGTAGGATTGATCCAGGTGGCTCCAAACACCCTCAGGAGACCATGAGGGCTGATGATAGATCAAAATTCAAAGTGGTCGGATGGCTTTCAAACCATGTTTAGGATGAAGTACTCGTTGCCCTGATTCCAACGGTGTGAACGAATCTCCAATTTGAGCCCGTATGGAGAAGTTAGAGCGAGTCAAATTTTTGGTCAAAGTTGGGCAGGGGCCAGGTTTAACTGTCCCACAAATTCACCATCAACCGACACGGAACCCAGCTCCTAAAAACGGGCAAAATTGTGGCCTTATTAATTTTCCCAATGAGCCTTATTTTCGTTAAGTTTTAAAATGACCAATATTATATTTAAAAAAAAAATACAGAAATGGGGTGTTGGGCCACCAACCTTGCCACCCCACCGCACAGTCCATGTCATATCACAAATATTTTAAAATATTAATATTTGGGGGGCAGGTTTTCAACCCCGCCACCCCTGCCACTAGAACCACAACTGTAACATATATTACAAACATTGGGACATGACATATAACAATCGACCGCAACATGTAATCATTGAACAATAGTTCTGGCGGGTGTCGAACACACCCGACTTAATAGTCAGTCGGTCCGTCAGCAGAACCCCAACCCAAAATACAAACGTGCATGTACAACAACATTCCATACCATATATGAAATGAAACCAACTGCACCCAAAACTCATTACACACAGTCCAAAAAAAATACATACCGCTAACCGTCATGGTTACAATTGCGCCATATTTTATATATTCCAAACCGTATTTACCAAACGCCAAGTTAAAATGCGACCAGGGGGGGGGGGGGGGGGGTTCAACCTTGCAACCTCTACCTAGCTAATTCGGATGGATACCAATAGCCCAACGGGCTCAACTTTGGAATTTCTGTCGTCCATATTATATTAACACTCATTTTATCTAGTGCAGCAAGGGGGCAGACTAGCAGAACCAAACATCATGAAATTCGAGGATTATTATTATTTTATTGCAGGTACAGGTGGGAACACAGTTCGAGGCAGTGGAACTATGAGATGAGCCACATTTTCAAAGGGGCCATAGCCCGGTGTCCAAATTGGACAAATTTTATATGGATTTTACACCTCTCGACGACGGGAAGTTGATGGTGATGTCAGTTTTTGCAGTAGAGGTCTCGATTTTTTGGCCATATTCTAGATAATGATGGTGTCAGAATTCAGAGTGTGGATAGTCGATTTCATGTCATTCAACACCACGACTTCGATGGTGCATTCAGATCCAACAGTTGAGAAGCATATTCTTCAACTAGCATCAGATTTGAGGTATATGAAGTGTTGTTGTGTTGTACTTCATTTATTATTGTTGTGAGATGTTTTATGTCATGTCAATTCCTGCTTGATGTATGATGTGGAATCTTGACGTTTGTGTCATGTGATATGTATTATCATGGATGGTCATTTATGTTCTGAGATCCCTTTGTTGCCTTGATGGTGGGATACTCTTTTACATCATGTGTGAGGCTGTCATGCTGATAGGAGGGTTGTTTATGAGTGAGAGTTCCTTGTAGGGAATGTCTCATGGATAGACTTTGCCACTTATGTCAAGGGCACACTTCCTTGTATCAAAAAGTAAACAGCGTCCATGTACATCATCACATTTTCCAGCACCTAATGAAGCGGCCAACACCATCGAGACACCGAGGCCCAGAGACGTAGTCCACACTGGACGAACTTCGTTATTAAACATATTTCATTTTGTTGTCTGATTTTTGACATGTTTTCCTATTAATTATATCTGCATGTGTGTTCATTAATGCTTTGATAAAATGAAATTCTAAGATATCACAAAATTAAAATATCATGGGTAAATCCAGTAGCTGACAAACACGGATCAAGTAGAGTGAACGTGTATGGAATGCCACGTGTCACTTTTTCAACATTCAGCCCTGAAAATGATACAAAAAAAAATATATCCTTCGCATGTTCAGTTAGTTATTACGAAATCCAAATATGATTCTCATAGAGAAAGTTGTGACAGTTTTATCTAGGTCACTTGTTTGAGACTGAATTATGGAGCATTCAAAAACCCTAACTTCTTTGGACCATATCTTAGAAAATATAGAAAAAAAAAAAGATCTCAAATTTTTACACGAAGTTCACCACTATTTCAGCTCCACGTGGTCAAAATTTTAGCTTTTGATGCCTCGTAGAATAAAATTTATAGAAAAAATTTAAAGATGACCCGCTTGAAGCACCAAAACCTTATATTCCAAATCTCTGATACCAAATGTTATGTAACCATATCACAAAACAAAACAAAAAAGGTCGATCAACGACTTGAAAATTAGTCTCTTTGAGGGGGGAAACTCCTTTACTTCACATAAATGAACAATTCCTAGATGATACAAATGAAAATGCCCCCTTGGTATATATAGGAGTCTAAGGGGTCAAAATACAATCAGAGCCTAAATAAAAATAATAATGTAACGACACAACAATAACAATAATGGGCTTCTATGGATCAAAAAAACTTTTTGTTTTACAAAGGTTGCGATATGGATAATTTTAGGGTTCCAAGCTCAGTTGTCGCTGCCACCATCAAGGTGTTCACCACTACAGCAACTGTTTCAGTCGTAGCTCCCCTCAACTACAGAATTGGGGGTCTGATCTTGCTGCGAGGTGTCTTCGACTACAAAAATGGGAGTTAGATCATGCCCCGTGGCATTGTACTCCATTACAAGAGAGTTGTTGTCCATACAACTGAAGGAGTCGGCATAATCAGATACACAGACTCTCCCACTGTCGCCACCTTGCATATACACAGCCTCCTAGATCTACAAGCTAGGAGATCAAAGGAGCCACTACTGGATTGACAGATCAAGTTTCACTGTAGTGCAGTCACCAGCAAGAGAGGCGTTCATAACTCTAAAAGGGCCTATGCATGCGACTCTCATCACTCAGCTGCCATCAAGCCCCAACATGGGCTCACAGATCTAGGAATCCAAAGATCAAGCACGTTCTCGACTCAGATACACATTGGTAGACAGGGTTTCTCAGATCTCTCTTCCTCTTATTTTCATATCCAGATCTCACTTCTTACTGGAAAAACCATGCTTCATAGGGTGCGCTCAACGAATCTAGTGCAGAACCTCTCACATGACTTTGAAAACAAGCTGGGTATACCCTCTGCTCTTCAAAGACTTCTATATGGAGGTAAAAAACTAGATGAATCTCTTCCCCTCTATTTTATAGTATTGAAATAGATGCTTCAGTAGTTTTAACCCTTCTTCTGCGAGGGGGAGCAGCCGGGAAGCCATCTTTTGCTCCTGCTTTCTCCTACAAAGCTGTTGTCCATGCATAGCCACCCAAGAAAAATGCAGAATCCTTTGAGGCTCCCAAGCCTTTTTTGGTTGATAAACTAGAGGAAGTTCCAACAATATAAATCTCCCATCCATCTATGGATGATCAACTTCAAAAGTATGCAAAATCCGCCATTATTTTTCAATTTAATGGACTATAGCCTCGCACAGAAGATCAATACCAATGGATTCACTCCACATGGACCAATAACAACATGGTTAACTTCTGCTCGAAGGGTTCTTCATAGTTGTGTTTGCTTTTAATGAAGACTACTAAAAAGCCTTAACTGGGGGCCCATGGTTTTGGGGAACAGCAGGGTTATTCCTCACCCCCTGGTTCCCAAACTTTGACCCCTCTACGACAATCATCACCAATATTCCTATTTTGGTTAGACTACCGAACCTCCCTGCACATCTATGGCACTTTTATGTCTTCCAAGGGATTGGAAACACCTTGGGCCACTTTCTGGAAATTGATCCCTCTAGGGGGGAGAAAGGAATATACACCTATGGCAGAATCTGCGCGAAAATAGACTTAAGTAAAGAAATTCCTGATCAAATCAACCTCAAAGTTGGGGATTTCCTGTGGACACAGACCCTGGACTGTGAGAACATAGCCTTCTGATGCCGCCACTACCATCAAACAGGGCACCTTCTGAACACATGTGTCACGTTCCTCACCCAAAAGAAGAAAAGAAATCAAAATCAAAATCCAAAAGCTGGAAACCATGTGATCCACCCCCCATGGATTACATTGAGTCCCTCAAATCGGATGAAGAGGAGGTTGAAGTAGAAGTGTAGGACTCAAAGAAGACGAAGGACACACCCACAACCAACCTTAAGGGACCCATTGATCCACCAAATACACAGAAATGTACTCATGAGTCATCCTCCTTCGATTCGGACAAGGAGACCCTCCCTACAGTCAACAACAGTCTGCAAGTGGTTCCAGCCCAACCACACCACAACGGCTGGGTCAAAGTTAACAAAAATAAATGTAAAAAATGTCGTATTGAAGATTCGAACCATTGTGGGTAGATTCCTGGGTCATTCCCTTTAATTCCTTGTTACCCTTTTTTTATCCTTTTTGCTCATTTCCTGGGTATTCATCGAGACTAAGGTTGACAGTTTATCATTTTTGGCTCCCCTGCTATCTAGCTTCTCTTGACTATAACTTCATATTGTACTATATGCTTTCTTAATATAATTAGTCTTATTTACAAAAAGTAATAATGGGCTTCTATGGGGCACAATAACAACAATATGGGGGCTACATGGGCACAACAATAACAATAAGGAGGCTATACTAGTATTATAGGGACCTAACAATATCCAAAAAAGCGCCATGAAGCCCTCCAAATACCATCATAACCCCAAAACTATGAGAAAATCCAATAGCCATGTCTACTGTAAACTCCCCCTGAGACTTCGATAATGTCAAAGCCAAAAAATATGGCCATGAAAACCATAACACCATTTCCATGTGCGTTACGAATGAAATCAAAGTAATCCCAACCATCCCCTTTGGTTTAAGGATACTGGAATAGAGCCCCGTAGACATCCTTGGAATTACTATAATAAAAATCCTTCAAAACAACCTTCAAGACATTCATATCATTAGTGCCTACCTTAATCCACATGGCCTATGTTGCAGTAGTCCTTTTTTCAAGAAGAGAAGAATTGGACATGGGAAAGCTAGTGAGATCTGTAATCATCATTTGGAAACTCAATAGTGGCTCTAACCTCCCCTAGGCACTCTTTGCTAACCAATTTTCTGTCTAACTCTTTGAATTTTTTCCTTGATTTGTATTGACTCAACTGTTGAAAGCAATGGTGTGAAATTTGATCCATTTTTTCTTCACAATTTTACCTACCCAACATGGCAACATAGTAAATCAACAACTTCCTCAATACTCAAATAATTAAATAAATAATTGTATAAATTTTGTGGTTATTTATTTATTTACTTGCATAATTTTTCATTAGTCATCTTACTCTGGGCATAACCAAATGTTGCAATGAAAAATTTCTTCCAACAAGTAAGAAATCACTAAAGTATAAGGTTATTCTTTGTAATAATAATCCCAACTACAATCATCCAAATAGCCCATTTGAAATCCTCCTTTTCTTTGCATCATCTGTGATGATCAGTCGATTCCTTCCCATTGCTTTCATTTCACACCAATAAGTTCACTCAACACTGCAACTATCAACTGAATCGTTAACTTTGTTCGTGTTGTTAGCTTTACTTTTCTTGCATCCATCGAAATGATGCCTTAGAAACTCCCAAAAAACTCTTGCCTTCTATGAAATTTCAGGTGATAGCATTGATGTCATGGGGTGTACAATGCCATGTTGAAGGGGACAAACTTTCTAACCTTCGCACCTCGAAAACCACTCCAGTCCTTGTAATTAAAGGGGGTCATGTTGTCGAGTTAAATGGAAGGACTATTGCAACTATCCCCACCACTTGCCTTCTTATAAAAAAAATATTTTTGAAACATTCCTACTCCAAAAATGGTTTCAGAAAACAAGTTTCAATGCATCCTCACCTTCATTGAGTAAAAAATACATAGCTGTCTCTAACAAGCCCCTCAAAACAAAAACAAAAAAATATTTAAACTTGTTGCAGTATTATGCTTCACGAAAGCTCCGTGGATTGTCATTTGTGTGATTGCTACAAAAATTAACATCGAATATTTTAATTCCTTGCATGCCCCATTATCATTGATGGGATGTAATGCATGGAAAAGGTTGTCCAACAATTTGACAACATGTGGCATTGCATGAAATGCAACGATGCCCTCCTTGAATGTGACTACCACTATGTACTCTATATTGAATTGCATAACCACACTAGGAATCTAGAAATGTTGTTGCTTCTAATAATGTTGCAATTAGACTCTTGGTTGTAACAACAATGGACCTTTTGTTCCTTTCAAGCAAGCTAGAATCCATTAGAGACATCTCCACCAAGATCAAATGTCATCATTTCCCTTTCACCCTTTCTGTTAAAATAAACAATTTTAACAACATTGAACACCTCCGCCAAACCCCTATTCACTCTGATTTATGTTCAGAATTTAATTATGCCATTTTAAAAAACCCAAAAGAAATTAAACTCATTTTATATGTACTTTGTGCCTGCAAGGATTTCCATTGTTTTGGGACATTTACCTTAGTGTAACTTTCTTCTTTAATTTAACCTCCTTCTACATCTTTATAACATATATAGAAACTCAAATTTTGATTATATTTTATTGTCCATATATTTTGCTTGATTATTTATGTAATAACCCTCGTGAAAAAATCTATGTAAAAGTTGATAAAGGAAAAAATAATAACCACAGTTATGGGACACTTATTCCAAGTTGAATGGTGGGAAACACATCCTAGTGGATGTTCCATTCGATTTATTATGGCTAAGGAAATTGGCACAGGTAATAGCTAGGCCTTTGGAAAGGTAAAATAGCATTAATTCGCATTTTATTTATGAAAATAATGGAAATTAGGAGAAAAGGAAGGTGAGAGGTCATAGGGTGCATGTGAGGAGGAAAGTAATATAAAATTAATAAATTAGAGGCCTCATTGATAAAAAGGCTTTTGAGGATCAATTCGAAATGTTTTCTCAAAATTATGTGAGTTCAGCTTTAGATCTCTCTCTCTCACACACTCTTGGACACTTAGAGTTTTCTTAGAGCATTTCAGCTTTGGATCAAGAAAGGAAAAGAATGTAAAGAGGAAGCAGAGATCAAGAAAGGAAGAGCAGGATCAAGCAGCTACAACGGGATTCTTTGCAGGTGTTGATTTGCATGTGTGGTTTCCTTGCTAGATTTGGCATGCATGGTGTTGCATGTGTGTTCTTGGTTTTCTTTCCATCGTTGGCATGGTTTTTCTAGGTGTGACAGTGTTTTTCAGCCTAGCCTTGTCATTTCTGGATCGCCATGGTGTGATGGGGTTCTCATGTTTTGGTTGAGTTGGATTGCTCCATGGATTCAACATTGAGTGAGGTGCATCTCTAAATGAAAGAACACATGGCCTAGTAACCCTCGAATCAGACTATGGGTTGTGATAAAGTTAGATTTTGTGTTGCCTCGATAGGCCCAGGAATCCTCGACTGGTGAATGGAGGGATAGATGGTAAATATTAGAGGTGGGTGCTCTCCATCGGGCCTAGGAATCTCGGGATGGGATATACGGTAAATCCTGGATAGTGGAGTCTCGGTTAGGGCCTAGTGATCCGATGTAGATTATGGTAAATCCTAGTGACTAGGAGATAGGAAAATTCCTCACGATGTAGGTGGAGAAATCAAGTGGCATCCATGCTTGTTTTGGCCTAGTGATCTTGTGGAGATCATGGTAAAGCTTGTTATTACATGTTAATTGTTTTGGCCTAATGATCCAATGTGGATTGTAGTAAATCCTGGTTTCTACGGATGAGGGTGAGATGGTTTAGCCTCGGGAAGCCCTAGTTGGTTCTTTTGGTTTGAGTCCCACATTCATGCTTGGAATATGGCATGGGGGTGATTGGCTGAAGAGAGATTGGCTCATTCAATATATAGTTGGGTGGAACATGGTAGCCCCATAATGGGTTGGATTTTTCATTCATCAATAAGAGTGTATTCTCCTTGGTATATTATGTGTAAATGTATTGGTTTATATGTGGATTATATGGTTGATGTATCCTTGATATTTTTGCTGTTATTATGTTGGTTATAAGCATGTATTATGAAAGTGATGAGGTATGGATATCCTCATGTTTTTATTTGTAAATGAATGAAAAATGTATCTATGACCTAATAGATTATAATGCAACTAATTATATAAGGGAACACTACTTTTTATTGATTCTCATATAAGTATGAGACCCCTATGCTCAGATTTGTTGTTTAAACCTATAGATTACATATTTGTGACATGTTTGACGAAATTATTATCATAGATAGTAGGGGTCCATTCAAGTCCTTGTTCAAGTAAATGCATTGTATCATTATTTTGTTGTTATCTTTCAGTTATGAAAGTGTCATGGAGTTTTGGGCAGTGACCTGGGATTCGGGCCTGAAAAAGTGGCACATAAATTAGGGTCGCAGGCTAAAACTGACTGGGAAAAATCCCTAGTTGCATGCATACTCATTTTGTGAGTACGACTATATATTTCCAATCGCACTCTTTCCTATGGTAAGGGAGTGACTAGGGGATTGATGCGTAAAAAAATTAGTTTGATTTAGGGACTAGCCTCCTGGAAGGTTGGGATGGCTCTTGAGTGTCTTGTAGTAGGTGCAAAAGGTCCGTTTAGTTTTTCAGTGTCAGTTCCACTTCCTTAAGGTGACCTGGGAGGTTGAATCAGATCATAGTAGCCTCTCATCACATGTTTACCCTGGTTGGTCGGTTACTTAGGTAGATATGAGAGGAGGGTGTTTCAGATTAGTATCAGAGCATGGTTCAACACTTGGACTAGATGGGCGGAATGTGTTTTTCATGAATAAATGTCAGTTGCATATATGTCCTTATGTTTGTGGTCTATGTACTTTTTATGTATGCATGGTAGTAGTCATTGTTACAGTTGTGTCTCCATGTGTAAGTTGATGGTGTTTATGTTGGATATGATCATCATGAGTGCATGTCGCTTATTCATTTGTTATGCATGTTAGTGTCTATATGTTATTATGCATGCATTTTCATGGTTAAGGTTGTTGTCCATGAGGTCATTGTAGGAATTTTAGGTCATCATGATGTTGTTGATATGTTATGATTTTGATGTGTTGGTTGAGATAGAGAAGGAGATGCAGATCATCAAAGTGAAGTTGCAGCACTAGACTTTGGGGTAAGAGAATATTGTAATACATGTATTGAATGATTGGCATGCAGGTATATTACTTACTGGATTGTTATATGCATTGGTTATATAAATGTTTGTCATTTTAGTGTTATTGTGGTTACATGCATGGTAGATGCTAGTGAATCAATGTGGTCATATGCATGTGTCGAATAGTCATGAATGATAGTAACTTGTTGTTATATGCATTGTTGTTGATGTTTTATGTTAGTTAACTTGATGATTATGTTATATTTTGTTGATAAGTATGTTATATGTGTTGGCTTGGTGGGGCCTAGACCCAGGTTTAAAGTGATTGCACAGTCCAAAAAAACCCACTATTACCATCCCTTTCGACAACGATCTACTTGCACAGACCAAAGTCTCACCCGAGGTAATATAGGAGGATGCTAAAACTAGGTTTCTGCATCTATAGGGATAGAGGATTGTGGATTTAGAGATTTTCCTTCTTATCAAATCTTCGCAGGTCGAATCTATCAATAATATAAGCGTTGTTCAACACATATGTTGAACATACTACATATTCCGTGATCTTACTTATTCATGCATTAAACAGGGTAAACAACCATAAACAATAGTGTGCTATTCAATTACATATCAAAACCATTATTCAGCATAGACATTCATAAATAGTAAGTAAAATCAAACACATCAAAATAACTCAAATCCTTCTCAAACAATGTAAACTATGAAATGGGAACTATAAATTGAAAACGAGAACTCTAGCAAAAGAACCCCAAAACATAGAAAAACAGCTTGAAAACGAAAAGTGGTTATGCTTGAATACCAACTTTCTTTTTTTTTGTGGGGGGGGGGGGGGAGGTAACTTTTCAAGATGTTTTAAACATGGCAATGAAAACAAATTTTTTTGGTGCAAAAAACACCCTCAAAACAAAAAGTGTTGATATTAGAATACAACTTTTTTTCTTCGAGATAGATTTTCAACATCTTTAAATAATGATATAAATATAAAATGTCATGACTCTAACAAACCTTAAAATTTCAAAAAAAAATGAAAACAAAAATAAATAAATAAATTAACAAAAAAATTAAAACACTGAAAAAAACAAAACAAAGTTCAAATAACAATAAAAAGTAAATAAAAGTATATGTTAGAAAAAAACATAAAATAAAATAAAAAATAACCAAAAAAAATCAAATATATAAAATTATATAAAAAGCCAAAATAAAAAAATCAACCATAAAAATGTCAAAAAAAAATAAAAACAAAAATAACTCATAAAAGATAAAAACATATAAACATATATATATATATATATATATATAATTGTCAAAAAAATATAATTAAAGTAAAAAAAAGAAAAAATTAAATATAATAATACTCCATTGAATAATTAAAAAAAAACACAAGCAAACAAAAAGATTAAAATAAATCAATAAACTATACATTAAAAAACACATATTTAATAAATTAATAAAATTTGAAATTTAAAAAATTCAAAAACTTAAAAAAAATGAGAATAATAAAAATAAAAACATTGAAAAACTAAAAAATACAAAACATTAAAAAAACGAATTATAATTTTTTTTAAATAATAAGAAAAAAAATTAAAACAACACATTAATAATCCAAAAAAAATTAAGATATAGAAAAAAGTAAAAAAACAAACAAAAACTATTTATAAAAAAAAAAAAAAAATCTAATTCAAATTGATTAAAAAATCGGTCCCTTGGGCCACCAGTGGGCTCAAGCCAATTCTCATAATCAACTTTGATCTCATTGGTGGCCCGAGGGGCTTCCTGCCATGGGCGGGCAGAGCTGCAGTAGTTATGCCTGCCCACGACAGGCAACCCCTCGGGCCACCAATGGCTCATATCCGATTCTGAGAATCACATTTGAGCCGTTGGTGACCGTCTGCCGTGGGCGGGCGGAGCTACAATAGCTCTGCCTGCCCACTGCAGGCAACCACCAATGGCTCAAATTCTATTCTCATAATCAGATTTGAGTTGTTGGTGGCCTAAGGGGCTGCAACGACTCTGCCCACCCACAACAGGCAACCACCAATGACTCAAATCTAATTTCTCAACGGATCCGCTTCTCATAATCGGATTTGATCTGTTGGTGGCCACCTACCGTGGGCGGGCAGGGCTGCAGCAGTTCCACCTACCCATGACAAGCGGCCACCAATGGCTCAAATCTAATACTAAGAATCGAATTTGAGCCATTGGTGGCCGCTTACTGATTCTCGGAATCAGATTTGAGTTGTTAGTGGCCCGAAGGGCCGCCTACCTTGGGCAAGCGAAGCTGCTGCAGCTCCGCCCACCCATGTCAGGTGGCCACCGACGACTCAGATCCGATTCTCAAAATCGGATGAGCCGATGGTGGCCCGAGGGCCTACCTACTTGAGAATTGGCTTTGTGTCGTTGATGGCCCGAGAGGCCGCCTAACGTTGGCGGGCGAAGCTGCAGCAGCTCCGCCCGCCCACAAAAAGCAGCGCCTCGGGCCACCAATAGCTCAAACCCACGGCAAGTGGCCCCTTGGGCCACCAACGACTCAAAGGGTGCAATAATTCGTTTTTTGTATTATTATTTTTATCTTTTAATTTTTATTTTATTATTTTTAATTATATATGTTTTATTTTATATTTATATGTTTTCTTTATGTTTTTAAATTGTTTTATTTAATTTTTTTTAATGTATTTTTTTTATTTTCTTTTTTTTATTTCTTTTTTTCAATGTATTTTTATTATTACTTTTTTATTTTTAATGATTTATTTTTTTATAACCAAATTGTAATTTTTTTTATGTTTATGATTTTTATTATTTTTATAAATTGTATATTTTATTTTAATTTTAATTTTTCTTAATACTTAAAATGTTATTTAAACCAATTTTCTAGAATTTTTATTTTTGAAATGTTGTCTTTTTTTATATAAATTTTATAAAATTTGTTATTTTTCCAAAAACAATTATTCAAAATTTTCATAATTTGTATTTATTTAACATGTCTTTTTTAGCGAAAATGTTTTAAAATACATATTTTTTTAATTATATCTATATGCAAGATGTATATTTTTGTTGTGAAGCCAACTCCAAAAATAGAAGAAAAGAGATATCAACGCCTTAGAAATAAGCCACTTCGAGGGGGCAACCTCCAATACATTACATGAATGAACAATTCTTGGATGATACAAATTACAAAACCTCTTTTCTATATATAGGAGTCCATGGGGCCACAATGTAATCCTAGCCGACCTAACAATAATAATTTAAGGGCACAATAATAACAATATGGGGGTTACAAGGGTACAATAATAACAATAAGGGGGTTACACTAACAACGATAAGGGACTATACTAGTAATATAGGGACCTAACATGCCCCTCTCCTTCAAAAAAGTGTTGTCCTCAACGCTTGAGTAGCTCTGGGTGCTTCTGTATAAAATTCTCATCCTCCCATGTAGAATCTTCGGTGGGTAAGTTCTTCCACTTGATGAGATACTCTGAAATTGATCGATTCCGTAGTTGTCGAGTTCTTGTTTCCGTGACCGCTTCAGGTTCCAATATGATTTTTCCTTCCTCATCAAGTTCTGGAAATATTGTTTGAGCTGGAAGATTTTCACCTATAACCTTCTTTAAGCATGAAACATGGAAAATTGGATGCACTCGTGAAGAAGCAGGAAGCTCCAATTTGTATGCCATAGTACCAATCTTTTCCAACACCTTGTAAGGACCATAGTACTTTGGCGATAATTTATTATCCTTCTTAGCTTGCTTGAGGGACATTTTTTTGTATGGTTGTAGCCGTAAAAATACCCAATCTCCTACATCAAAACTTCTCTCGTTGTGATGTTGATCTGCCTGTTGTTTCATTCGATTTTGTGCAAAATTCAGGTTATCTTTTAAGAGTTGGAGAACTTCTTGCTGATGCTCGATGTGATCTTCCACTACTTGAACCTTCGAGTTTTCCCTTCAAGATGATGTGATGGATGGTGGATGATATCCATAAAGTGCCATAAATGGGGTCATTTTTGCTGCAGTATGGAAGGAAGTGTTATACCACCATTCAGCGAGAGGTAACCACTTGACCCATTGTGTTTGTTTATTAGATACAAAACAACAAATATATCCTTCCAAACATTTATTTACTATCTCAGTTTGACCATCAGATTGAGGATGATAAGATGAGCTATGAGCTAATTGAGTACCCAAACAAGAAAATAACTCTGTCCAAAAATTTACAGTAAAAATGGGATCTCTGTCGCTCACAATAACCTTTGGGCTTCCATGTAGCTTTTGAATTCTGTCCATAAATGTAGTAGCAACTGTACTTGCTTTAAATGGATGAGATAATGCACAAAAGTGTGCATACTTGGTAAGTCTATCAACTACCACCATGATGACACTCTTTCCTTAGGACTTAGGTAAACCTGTGATAAAATCCATTGAAATCTCCTCCCAATGTTGACTTGGAATGGATAAAGGTTGTAGAAGTCCCGGGGTCTTAATTGTCTCAATTTTATTCTGCTGGCAAACCAAACATTCCACCACAAAATTTTGAATATCAGATTTAAGGCCATCCCAAAAAAATTCTTTCTTCACCCTATGGTAAGTTTTTAAAAATCCTAAGTGTCCTCCTAAAGGAGAAGTGTGCAATTCCAAAAGAATCTTTTGTTTTAGTTGGGAATTCTTACAAAGATATAAGCGATATTTGTACCATAAAGAATCATTTTTCCAACTAAATGTATTAGATGTACTAGGATCTTGCTGCAACTTTTGAATGAGTGTCCATACTTCTTTTTCCTTCTTCCATTCATCTTTTGCTTCGGTTATCCAATCCGGTTGGATAATAGAAATGGCACACATCAATGCTTCCACCTCTTCATTCTTTCTTGGGACTGCATCTGCAACAACATTAAGCTTCCCTTTTTTGTAGATTATTTCAAAGTCATAACCCAACATCTTTGTGACCCATTTTTGCTATTCTTCTGAAGATATTCTTTGTTCCAAAAAGTGTTTAAGACTATCATGATCAGTTTTTACCTTGAAGTGTCTTCCCATTAGGTAAGTTCACCATTTATTTAGTGCATGCAGTGTTGCTAACATTTCCTTCTCATAAATAGGTTTCTGTAAATACTTTCCTTTGATTGGACGACTTTCAAAAGCAATGGGTCTTCCTTCCTGCATTAAAAAAGCACCAATTCCATTTCCTGAGGCATCACATTCCACAATAAAGGCTTTTGTGAAGTCTGGCGTAGCTAAGACTAGTGCTAGGCACATTGCCTCTTTAAGATGTTCAAAGCCCTTAGTTGCTTCAGGAGTCCATGAAAATGCATCTTTCTTCAATAATGTTGTTAGAGGTGCTTCTATTCTCCCATAATTCTTAACAAACTTGCGATAATAACCTGTTAACCCAAGAAATCCTTGCAACTTCTTTATGGTTGTGGGGACTTTCCTTTCCTTAATGGATTTAATTTTGTTAGGGTCTACCTTAACACCCTCGTGAGATACAATATGACCCAGATATTCCACCTCTTGTACTCCAAAGAAAAATTTGGATGTTTTTGCATATAATTGTTTCTCCTGCAATAGTTTGAGCACCTTGTCGACATGTCAACATGATCCTTCCAAGACCTGTTGTAGATTAGTATATCATCAAAAAATACTAGCACAAATTTTCTAAGGAAGGGTTTGAAAATGGAATTCATCAATCCTTGAAATGTAGAAGGTGCATTGGTAAGGCCAAAAGGCATGACCAAAAATTTATAATGACCCTCATGAGTTCGAAATGTTGTTTTTGGAATATCTTCAGTCTTCATTCTAATTTGATGATATCCTGAACGAAGATCCAACTTGGTAAAATAAATTGCTCCATGTAATTCTTCCAATAATTCATCAATCACAGGAATGGGAAATTTATCTTTAATGGTGAGCTTATTGAGCTCCCTATAATCCGGACACATTCGCCATGATCCATCCTTCTTGTGTACCAATACTACAGAAGCAGAGAAAGAACTTTGACTAGGTTGAATTATACCTGCCTCTAACATTTCTGCAATCATACGTTCAATTTCGCTCTTTTGGACATAAGGATATCTATAAGGCCTGATGTTTGGAGGAACACTTCCTGGAATCAAATGAATAGCATGATCATGATCACGAATAGGTGGGAGTCCTTTGGGAGTTTCAAACACCTTGGAATGATTGTCCAAGACTTGTAAGAGATCTGCAGAGATAGATGATTTTGATGTTGGAACTTCTAGTGAGCATAATTGTGCAATTACGCCTCATTGTTCTTTCTTTAGAAGCTTTGTCCTGGCATTAGAGCTTATTATCTTTCCTGGCTTCCCTGAAATACCCTGTAATTCGACTTCCTTTCCTTCTGAAAAAAAAATTCAAGAAAAGTTCTTGAAAATTAAAAGCTACCGTCCCCAAAGATTGCAACCATTGTACTCCTAATACAACATCATCACATTCCATAGGAATGGAAAGCATTGGAATATTCAATACATATTCCCCCATGGTTAGCTTGATATTATGGCATTTTCCAGAGCAATTTATAGTTCCTCCATTTGCAACCATCACTTGATATTCTCGTGCTGGGTATAGAAAACAATTCAATTCCTTGGCTACCTTACAATGAATAAAATTATGGGTGCTACCCGAATCAATCAACACTATTACCTTTTTCTTCTTGATATGTCCTTCTATATTGAGAGTTTGAGGAGTGGTAATTCCTGCCAATGCATTACATGATATGGTCGGACTCATTTCATCCTCTTCTAGGGCTAGTTCCTGGTGTATATCCTCTTCTTGTTCATTTTCTTCTTCCTCTTCACAATCTATGTAAAATAATTTCTTCTCAGCACACTTATGACCTTTAGTGTATTTTCTATCACAACCGTAGCAAAGCCCTTTTGCTCTTTTTTCTTCCAATTTTTGTGGTGTCAACCTTGTAGGTTGTGGAAATCTAGGCGTAGCAACACTTCCTTCTTTATAGAAGTGAGTGGTAGGCTTCCTTGTCGCCATAATTTTACATTCAATTTTTATTGCCAACCTAAATGCCTTCTCCAATGAATCATGTTCCAAAATGCGAACTTCATGTTGTATGTTATCCTTTAAAGTACCTATGAAGAGATCAATCATGTGTTCCTCTGGAATATAGTTACCCTTATATTCAATTTTTGGAAGTCCTCAATGTGCTCCCCCACTAAACCCTTTCGTTTGATATTTATCAATCAGCTAAAGAAGGTGTTTCTCTTTGTATCCTCATAATGTGCTATCATTTCCTCCGTAAAAATTGACCAAGTGACAATATTTTTACGGGAGCAAAGCCATCGATACCATACAAATGTATTTTGTTCTAAATGTAAAGTTACAATGCGTACCTTTTGTGTGTTTTGCACATTATGGAGATCAAAATATTGCTCCATCTGTAGTATCCATGTTATAGGATCCTTTCCATTAAACTTCCTCATATCCATTTTTGGAATATGGTGGTTCTTCCCGCCAACATTAGAGTTTATGAAGTCACGATTAACATTTATTTTGTTCTCATCATGAGTTTCCTCTACTATCTTGTCACCATTAGGAAACATTTCTTGTATCAACTTTGTCAAACCTTCCATGTCTGCTTTTAGATCATTCTTCATGTTTTCCATGTTGTCTTTCATTTTTTCATCGATCTTAGCTTCCATGTGATCCATCTTAGATTCCATGCTAGCTTCCATGCCATCTATCTTAGATTCCACGCCTTTCTTCAAACCATCCATATTATTCTAAAAACCATCCATCTTTGCTTCCACGCCTTTCCTCAAAACTTCCATTTCATTTTTTGTTGCTCTTTGCGAGAGCGAAATTTGGTGCACTTGCTCTTGTAATTTTGATAGATCATGTTGCAATTCTTCATCTTCATGATTCATAGCAGAGCCTTCTGAAGGCTTAATGGGTGTTGAATTTTTTTTATAGGGAATTTTTTAGAACCCAATACTGATATCTATTCTACAATATGCCCTTGGAATCAATTCAAATTGATTCTTTAAACAAGACTTATGCAATTCGGAAAAAAATACACACCTTTTTCTTGCTTTTGAGGAGCTCAGTATTGAAATTGGATTATCTCTGTGATTGCGGCTCTTCAGTATCTGAAATTTGGCACTGAGGTACCCTTCTGAATTATCTTTCAAATGCCATAGGTCTGACTTGATTTGGATTCTCCAAGGCAAAGTTATGTCCAATCTCCCACAATGACCTAATTATGGACTGGTTCAGTAGAACGAACTTGTACGACTTGCCACATGTCACTGTTTCGTCTTTTAGCTCTGAAATTGATAGAAAAAATACTACAGTCTGTGTACTTGCGACTTCTTTTTACGGCACTCCAATCTGATGCTCAGAGAGAGAGTTATGAAGATTTTCCCACGATCACCTCTTTGAGATGAAATTTAGGAGCTTGAAAATGCACTACATTCCACTGACCATATCTCCGAAAATATTACGAACCAAGCTCTGAAATTTTGTGAAGAATTTCCTCAGTATTTCAGCTTCGCGCCCTAAAAATTTCAGATTTCGAACCTTCGTAGAAAAAAAATTATAGCACAAATTCCACGATGACCTGTTTAGATTAAATTGAGGAGCCTTCAAAAAGATCTAACTTCCATAGATCATATCTCCAAAAATATTGCAAACCAAGCTCTGAAATTTTTCGACGATGTTCCTCAGGATTTTGGCTTTGCACCCTAAAAATTTCAGCTTCTGAAACTTCGTATAAAAAAAGTTATAACGAAAATTCCACGATGACCTGTTTGGAGCAGCGAAACCCTCGAATCCAAAGCTCTGATACCAAATGTTGTGAAGCCAACTCCAAAAATAGAAGAAAAGAGATATCAACACCTTAGAAATAAGCCACTTCGAGGGGGAAACCTCCAATACATTACATGAATGAACAATTCTTGGATGATACAAATTACAAAACCTCCTTTCTATATATAGGAGTCCATGGGGCCACAATGTAATCCTAGCCGACCTAACAATAATAATTTAAGGGCACAATAATAACAATATGGGGGTTACAAGGGTACAATAATAACAATAAGGGGGTTACACTAACAACAATAAGGGACTATACTAGTAATATACGGACCTAACAATTTTCTGTCGAGTTTTTAAAAATATTATTTTTTGGTGAAATTATTTTATGTGCATTGAAATATTATCTAATGATATATAAATATAAAAGAAATCATAACTTCAAAATGCTATTTTTATTTTATTTTATTTTATTTAACTTTGGAATATATATATATATATATCAAAGGAAGGAAAAAAACAAAATTTCAGAAACCTTTAAAAACCAAATATCTTAAGACAAAAAACATGAAGAGGAATAAGACCACTTGAAAAATGGTTAAATAATCAATATTTAACAAAAATGGTCAAATTTTGCATTCAAAATTTTAAAAATATTTCCACACTTCATACGTTATAAAATTTAAACTATCAAAATAAGTCCTCTAAAAAAGAGGGTTCATGTTGCATCAACACTTTTCAAAACTAGCATGAAAAATCGCTAACATTTAAAAAAGAAAAGTTCATACCTGATACATGAGAAAATTTAAAGTGTCAAAAATATGCTAAAAATAAAAAATGTGTATTTTGAATCAACGCTTTTCAAAATCAGATGATTTTTTTCTACCTAAAAGAAAAGGTGTATTCTGAATCAACACTTTTCAAAATTAAATGATTTTTTGCTACCTAAAAAAAAATGTGCATTCTGAATCAACGCTTTTCAAAATCAAATGATTTTTTGCTACCTCAAAAAAATGGGTACTCATATCAGTTCTCATTTCAAACTTTACATTGTTCTTAACAATTCTTTCATTAATAGCGAGATATTTCTACTACATTCAGTTCCACTTTGCGCACATAGCTGTAGGGGTCTGCGCACACAGCTGTAGACTTCCTAAGGTCTCCGCGCACACAGCTGCAAGAGCCTTTTCCTCTAATCCAAAACACAAACTCAAAACAATCTTACATCCAAATGCATCTCATAAGATCTACCAATTAAGATTACTTTCCTTCTTTTCACATCTTTCATCTTCTATTCTTATGACTTCTATCTAGACTCCTTATATAAGTTTGGAATTACAATACCAATGATGGTGCAAAACCATGGGTGGAGTCCAACGTTCACAAAATATCCCTTCCCATTACATAATAAGGGGCTTTGACCCACCCCAAAGCCCTTATGACTCAAAATAGACTCCGTGTTGCACTCCTCGGTCTATGGATTCTTTCCTGGTTGCTTTCTTCAATGGGATCCCATCTCCAACAGGGCCCCAACACAAAACTGTGACTCATCCCGAGTCACAAATTTGGTGCGCCATCTATCTTCCCTTTGATTCCACTCAAGGAATCCTTCAACAAGGGAATTGCTTCGGCACACTACTTTTGAAACTCCCTAATCTCTCAGAGCAGTGTCTCTGTAACCTTCTTAGTTGCCTTCTGCTCGAATCCTCTTTGCGTCATTCACAGTGCCTTCAACATATTTTCCAAATTTTTGGAGAGCTAGTTAGCCTCAACTTCCCATTGTTTCAGTCTGTCCATAAGTAGCTGCTCCTTTTTGCGCAGCTCATCAACCTACTCCTATAAAGAATTTACCCTCTTAGACACGGGTAAGCCGCTACATTGGTACTAAGATCTTAGCAATGACCTTGATATGATCCATTTGTTCCATATTTTTGCGCACTTTGGCCTGCAGATTTTGCACTTGAGGGTCCTCCTACAATGAGGCCCACACATTGAGAACTTCCCCAAAGACATGCGCACACTCATGTATGCGGGACTAACCATGTTCTAAGGTAGCTTATGACAACGAAACGAAGCAAAGAAGAAATATTCATCTTATGACAAAGAGTTTTATGATGTTGTACAGGCTTTAAAAAAATGGAGACGTTATTTGTTGCCAAAAGAGTTTGTGTTATATTCTGATAATCATGCATTACAGTTTATAAAAAACCAGCCAAAATTAAATCAGAAACATGCCAAATGGGTAGAATATTTGCAGAGTTTCACTTTTGTAATCAAACATACGAGTGGTAAATTGAATAAAGTTGTTGATGCTTTGATCAGGGTGAACTTAATTATGCAGGAATTACAAGTTGGTGTTGTAGGATTCAAGGAAATGGTTGACATGTATAAAGATGATGCAGAGTTCAAAGGAATTTATGCAGCTATAGAAAATCCAGCAGTCCATAATAGAAGCCAGTGGTTGGATTATCTTATCCAAGGAGGATTACTATTCAAAAGTAATAAATTATGTATTCCTAAATTTTCTATGAGGGAAAACATAATCAAGGAGAAACATAGTGGAGGCCTATTCGAACATTTTGGACACGACAAAACCTTTGCTCAGGTAAATACTTTTTATTACTGGCCCAAGATGCAAATTGATGTTAAACGGTTTGTGGAAAAATGCAGGATTTGTCAACATGCTAAGGGGAAAAGTTAGAATACATGATTGTATCAGCCATTACCAATACTCGACCGATCATGGGATGCAGTTAGTATGGATTTTGTTTTGGGTTTGCTAAAAACTCAAAGGGGAAATGACTCCATTTATGTTGTTTTGGATAGATTTTCTAAAATGGCTCATTTTATTGCATGCAAGAAAACAAGTGATGCAACACATATTGCTAATCTATTTTTTTCAGAAGTCGTAAGATTACATGGATTACCTGTAAGCATTGTGTTTGACAGGGATACCAAGTTTGTGGGACATTTTTGGAGAAATCTGTGGAAGAAACTGGGTACCAACCTTAGTTTCAGTTCAGCATATCATCCTCAAATAGATGGACAGACCGAGGTAGTGAATAGAAGTTTGGGAAACATATTGAGAAGCTTGGTGTATACAAATCCTAAATAGTGGGATTTAGCCCTTGCTCAAGCTGATTTTTCTTACAATGATACCCCAAATCGAAGTACTGGTATGAGTCCATTCCAGATTGTTTTTGGAATGCATCCAAGAGGTGTGTATGAACTCAGAGATCTGGGAAAAAAAGAGGTAAGGAGCGCGAAGGCTGAAGAGTTTGCAAAACAGATGCAGGAACTACAGGAAGATGTCAAAAATAGATTACAGGAAAGAAGTAGCAAATACAAGCAGAGAGCGGATATGAGAAGGCGAGAAAAGAAATTCCAAGTGGGTGACTTAGTCATGGTATATCTAAGAAAAGAAAGATTTCCTATTAAAACATATAACAAATTAAAAATGAAGAAGATAGGACCATGTAAAATTGTAAGAAAATTTTCTTCAAATGCATATGAAGTTAAATTGCCAACAGGAATTGGAATATCACCAATTTTCAATGTTGCAGATTTGTATCTATACAAAGAACCAAAAGAAGAACTACAAGGGGAATCCATAGCAGAAGAAAACCCAATAGTAAATTGGGAAGAGCATATGCCCAAAACAGGAAAGAAGGAAGTTGAAGCCATTCTGGAGAAAAAGAGTATCAAAGAAAACCAAGAGTCAAACCTATTATCAGTATTTAGTCAAATGGAAAAGACAACCAGTGGAAGACACCAGTTGGATGACTGCAACAGAGCTACGGGAGTTTGGAGTATATCTGGAAGCATTGCAAGATCAGTTCTTTTTTCTTCCCCGTAAGTCTGATGCTGGAGCATCTAGACTTAGTTAGCAATGTCATTTTATGTTCACATGTTGTGGCTAATTCAAGAGGAATAAACATTAGCATTAATATTTTATTATTTATTTATTTATGAGAGTAGTTAGTTGTTTTGTATTTTTTAATTAGGAATATAATTAGAAATTGGTTTCTTTCCCTGCATGGAAATAGAGCCAAGTAGGGATAAGCACTTAAAATAGGAAGGCATTGGTTTGTTGGAATAATTCGAGAAGAAACCTATTCTAAAGGAGAACAGTTTCACATTCAAGTATAAATAATAGGGAATAGAAAGGAAAAAAACAAGAGCGCCCAGTGTGAAGATTGCAAACACAAAGGGGCAACTAAGGAAATATTTGGCCCATGAAAATCAGTATAGTTATATTTCTATCATTCCATGTTTTCGTTGGTTTATTGATTCTGTAACAATATATATGCGCAGACAAGTGTATGCATTGCAGGCTCAGGTGCGAAATTGATTAGATTTCTGTTGAAACAAAAACAACCGATTTCGAAAAATCTCAGGTGGTGTAGACGGAACGTGGCAAGGGGATTAGATGGTTTTAGCTTAGAGTGGAAATCAGGTAACGTAATCTAGAACGTAGGTATGAGCATAGAGTTGGAGACCGATTTGAATGAAACGTGAAAATATATTGGAGAGGCAAAATTCAATGGTGATAGGTTCAAACCTAAAATAAATTCTGACTAGTGCCAACGTGGTAACGAGCTCACTGTATAGGACACACTGAGTAAGTTGTAAGTTAACATAACAATGATTAAATAAAAGATTCAAAGTCACACTAACAACGTGCAACATCTTGCCAGTCGCATCCGTTCATGTGTGTCAACATTATCTTTTTGATGGAGTTCGATTAGTTTTATATTAGCACAAAGCACATCTACATTGATTAAATGTTAGTTTAAATGAAAACCAAAAAAAAATCCGAGTTATAGACCTCCAATTGTATAGATTGTAGTCTCCACGTTTTGTATTGTTTCCTAGAGCTACAATTTCACATTAAAAGGGAAATGAAAACTATATAAATGCTCTATGCAACAAATGTAAAGTGTATAACCTGTATTCCTTTAGAGAGTTGATGTTTTTTTTTGTATAACACAATTTACTGCCTCATTGAACATTTAATGTGCAATTTGTTTCCTACATCATTCTTGTGCCTGATCGTTGTCCACCATCAACAATCACATCTGATCTTTGTCGTACACCCAGGGAAAATTTTGTCTCTTCATTTCCCCGACAACGGCGCCAAGATGTTAGCACTCCACAAGATTCCCAAGGTTGAGGAAGGAATCCCAACAGAGGTAACCACAAACCAAACTTTTGACTTGCTAGCTAGCCCTATCAAGCCAGAGAGGGCTCTCTCCAAAAGGGTCATAGCCAGGAGGGCTGAAGAAATTAGGGTTTAGGCTAGGTATGAAATGTAGGGATTTGTTTTGATTTGGGGTTGGGCTCACTGAAATGAGGATTAGGTCGAGGGGACTAAATTAGGGCCAATGAGATGAAATTGCAGTCCATTCGATGAGGCAAGGTAGGTAGGAAGGTTTAGCGCTTAAAGGTGATTTTTATGAGATGAATATAATGGTGAGGAGCTCAGAATAACATATGAGATGAATTCTCCCTAAACTAAAGAAAATGGACAAATTATGCAAAAATTCCCCAAAACAGAGCATGAAAAACATGAATTCTACCTTTCAACTTGAAATTAAGCATATCATAGACATGAAAAGGTTTATGAGATTACAAAACATTCATACAAATAATCATAGAGAAAAAACTATGTCAAACATTCATACCCCATGAATCCCAAAGAAATAGCTACAATTTGTCATTAATAACAAGGCAAAAATGTTTCTTGATCAATACACAAACTTTCAAACTGATGCCAACCCTTGACTGCTTTGAAAACCTGAGCTAAATAGACCTCAAAACAGCTCCTCTCATCCTTAGGGGTTCAATCCATGAGGTGAGGGAGATATTACATGAAAAGTTGAATTGAAAGCTAGAGTGTAGGATGAGAAAAGTGACTCATTCTTATCTCGAGGAATTGATTCATTACACCTCAATTGATTGACTTACCTAATGTATCTACCCTAGATAAAAGTAAAAACATGAATTTTACATTCATCTTGACCATTTACATTAGTCATTTTTCATTTCCCAAGGTGAAAATTCAAACTGGAGAAAAATTGTCGAAGACTGTGAAAATTGGAAATTTCCTGGCAAACACGTAGTGTCCAAGCAGAAAAAATAACATGTTTTCAAAGCTGGTTTTGAGTACCTTCCTGGTGTCCAAATCAGCTCCATGATAGCTCATTAGAAATCTATTTGGGTCTAGTTTCCAAATCTACCTCCAGTTTCTAAAATTATTCTCATTTTCTCTATCAGAAACTTGATCTCCCAAGACTGGGAAATGGGTAGCGAGTAGGCCAAAAAGGAGGCAGAAACATGAAACATTGGTAGTTTTTTGCATTTTTGAGGGACCAGTTCTCCTCCAAATCTTCTGAAACTTTCCAAGGTTGATGTCCTCATCAGTATGAACATTATGGTGGTGGCCATTTTTCATTTGTATGCCCCAAAAAAGAGCACAATGTCCAGGTCGCTGCGCCTTTGGAAAAAAATTTGCGTGCAAAAGTACTAAAAAACACAGAAATGAACACAAGTGCAAAGTGTGCCAAAATTTTTCAAACTTTGTGAGGTTACTTGATCATTAAGTGTTTGAGGCATGAAGTGACACCTCAACAAGTATTTCTAACTTCTCTTTCTTCTTTTGCTTAGACAAAGTTTGAATTTTTGCATAGGCTCGTTTGACCTTGACCTTTGCAATTTTGTCTCTTGCAGTAGTGTTTTCCATCCTCCTTTGTATGCCATTCTTTGTTGTCTATCTTCCTCCTACAATTTATCTTCCTCCTCTGTTTGGTTTCCTCTCCTTTATTTCTTCTTGCATAGGTGCCTTAGTGTCAAAACCCTAGGGAGGTGTGATGAGGTGGAATGTGATTTTTTAGGACTAGGGAATGGGATAGGGTAATTTAAGGGAGGTGAGGCTAGGGATTCATGAATTAGGGAATATGACAAGGAGTATGGATATGTAGGGTTTTGGGATAAGGAATTTATCACCAGTGTAGGTAATTTGGAGCCTAGGTAACTAGTGTACCTAAGGCTTAGGGTTTTAAGGAAATGAAGGCCTAGGGAAAGGGAATGTCACTGTAGGGGTTTAGGAAAGGGTAGATTGAAATGGGGGAAGGGTTATGAAGGTTTAGGGAGTGACATTGAAGTGTAAATTAGGTTTTGAGGGAAACTAGGGTTTTTCATTAGAAGAAAACACCAAATTTCTTCTAAACAAACTTATGCATCCAAAAATACATTTGACAAAGACGAGTGAAGAAAATTGCGACTTACTAACTTGTTTGAGTCATGATGAATCACTGTTGAAGGTTTAAAAATGAATTTTTGAAGTTTTGAAACCTTATATGCAATTTTTGAAGCAACTGGGTGAACGCGTAGCATCCCTGCCAAACGCGCAACGTCCCTGCAACACCGTTTTTCAGACCACATTTGGAGGACTTCTCGGTGTCCAAATTGGGCCCAGGATATATCGTTAGAAAGCTTACCCTGTCTACTTTCCAAATATACCTTTTTTTCTGATTGGAGCTGATTTGCCTTTTCAAAAGTTGATTTTCCCAAGACTGGTCAATAACTGTTGAATGAGGGTGCAGAAATGAAAAGTGATGTTGCAAGCAACTTTTGGAGGTCTTCCTCAACTCCAAATTGAGGTCATGATAGCTCACTGGAAATCTCTCTCTGTCTAGTTATCATTTGATCCATCAAGCAAGTCATTTGGGCACTCTAGCTATGAGAAAACTTGATTTTCCCAAGGTCACTCTAGAAGTGAAACAACTCTCCTGTGGCACCTGTGTTTTTGACATTTCTATAAAACCATGACACCTGTGTAAAATCTGAAGGAGGTTTTTCTTCCTTGACCTAGGATGGACCTCTCTCACTATTATCAAATTCATCTTTGTTTGGTAATAAACATAGTTTGAAGCAAAACTGGTTCTATGAGTGGCAAATGACTTGACTCTTAGAATGACTTCTCAAAAAATGATGGATACATGAATTTTATGAGCTCAAATGACCTCATAATTACTGATATGATCTATCTTATGGTTCCTCTACTCAAATGTCACGTTTCCATAGCAAACCTTAGCTCAGTGGGAGAGGAAATTAGGGTTTAGTGCTTGTGAACAATGATGACTAGGGCACCTTTGGGAAAAGACAACTCCCTTTTAAATTTGATCAATTGATGAACTAAAAACTTTCACTTTGACATTTCATGTGTTGGCATGTGGAAATTTGAGTTGGCAACCTTTGGGAGACTGAATACTTATTACATTTGAATTGACATAAAATTACATGAATAAATAAAAATTACATCTTGGAATTAAACTCACACTTGAAATCAAATTACAACTTTAGAAACTGTCTTGGAGGTCATATTTACATGGTAAAGAGACATTATTGGGATCACTCTCATACTTTACTGATCTTATGCAAATGAAATGGTGCATTTTTGGACCTTGAAAGACAAAACTCTAATGACCTAATGAGACTTTGAATAACCTGACTTCCATGGTTGACTTTAACTAAGACAAGACATGGTGAAATGAGCTTTTCATAGCTATTATTATGCTCTAGGAGACATGGAAGTGAGTCAGCAATGTGAATCTCTGAGGGAGAGTGAAGTTTTATTGAGGGAGGCTACCATCAATGAAACAATTTTTAGAATGACCTAATGGAATGATATAAAATTTTTAGAGTGAGACACCTAAAATGATAATGAAATGAGTGATTTCGATCACTGATGGCAGAATGCATATTATGACACTAACAAAAGACATTTAAATACTCAATAAGTTAGAAACATCAAACAATGTTGCAACATATCAAAACTCTTGTCAGAATAATCCCCTCAAATTGAAACAACAACATTCCCTATGGCATAGCATATGGAAATCTATACTGACTTCATAAGGAGGTCTTAGTAGTTTTCAGATAATGGGGGACTCTGAGCTTACTATGTAGTGGGAAAACATAAAATATAAGATGAATAACTCACTAATGCTACCCAAATCATCGATAAAACTATACAGGTAAGAACTCAATTTGTATATGCTTATTTCTAGTACAAATACAGAAAAATGAATAAGAAAACTGATTGAAGCTCTATTATTACAAGAGATTGTGTTGAATATAACTGAAGAGGAGGGCGAGGGACAAGCTCAGATCAGAAATCAAATTTGGCAGCTCCAAATTTTAATTTTATTTTGAAAACCCCAAAATTTTATCTCGGCCAAAGCCACAAAAGCTACAAAAGCTACCAATTCTGGTAGCCACAAAATTCATGGAAAAACCCACAAAATCCACATAAAAACCCCAAATCTCAAATATCCCATAAAACCCTTTAACCAATGGGAAACCCCCAAATTTTATCTCAACCTAATCCACGAAAGCAACCAGTTATGGCAGCCACATAAGCCACATAAAAACCCACATAAGTCACATAAAAACCCCAAATGCCAAATATCCCATAAAACCCTTTAACGAGTGGAAATCCTCCAAATTTTATCTCAACCTAAGCCACAAAATCAACCAATTCTAGCAGCCACAAAAGTAAAAAAAACCCTAAATAGACAGAATCCATAGAATAACCGACATAAGCCATATCAAAATCCCAAATCCAAAATATCCCATAAAACCCTTTAACCAGTGGAAAATCCCCAAATTTTATATCAACCTAAGCCACAAAAGCCACCAATTTCGGTAGCCACATAAGCCACAGAAAACCCTAAATCCACAAAAGCTACAAAAGCCACATAATAACCCACAGAAGCCAAAGAAAATCCCCCAATCCCAAATATCCCATAAAACCCTTTAACTAGTGGAAAACCCTCAAATCTTATCTCAACCTAAGCCATGGAAGCCACAAAAGCCACAGAAATACCCTAAATCCACAGAAGCCACAAAAGCCATAGAATAACCCACAGAAGCCATAGAATGGTGTGAATACCGAGCAAATTGATGTGTTGACAAACAACGTTGCAGGTATGGCTGGTAGGATGAAGAATGCTACCAAAGAACGACGATGCCAACCTCCAAACGCTTGTTGTAGCGAGTCGACCATTGTGTCCAGTTCTAGGTCAAACAAGGTTGAGCGAGCGACTAAAATGGAACAATGTTCCCTCCAATTATGAACCAGAGTCAAGGACATAGAAACATGCAACATCGTCGTGCCACCCAAGAACCAAAACCCTTCACTACGCCCACACCCCACCTCTGTGGTCGACCGACATGCCATTACGTGGGAGAAACAAACACCAGATATGCCATAAATGGACACCTCACACACAAGAATCGATAGAGAAAAACAAAGAAGTTCTGAGCTTGAACAACAATGAACGGGGAGGAAAACAACCTCCATAAGTGGCCCATATAGGAACCCTAAACGACATGAAGGTGGGTTGCATGACACGATGGAGACAAGTGGTGGAGCGAGATGGAATCCTGTCATACAACTTATTCGGTCAGCCAAGTGTTGCTTTATTTCCACGTAAGGAGGACACACAACTACTGGCCTCCCTCCCCTATCATTTGTGTTTTTAAATTCCAACTTGCTTGCAACTTACATAGGTGCGTGAGATGCACTTTGTTTTCAACAATTTTGGAAAAAACATTTTCTATATAAATTTTATCGTTTAAAGAATGGAGGCTACAATGGCCCATCGAAAGATGTATAAATAAAATGTGCAATCATGAGGGCTCATCAAATGGGATAGGTTAAGCATCAGGTCAACGTTTTGATTCACATCCAAAGTTTCTCTTCACGAAAAAGTGATATATATATATATATATATATATATAACAAAAATATTTAAAATGTTTTATAATTTAATTTTAAAACTAATAAAGAAAACAAAAATTTCTATTTATTGTATTATATATATATGTGTGTGTTTTATAATTAAATTTTTAAACATATTTAAAGTTAAAGGTGAAAATTTCCATTTATTATATTTTAAATATATATACATATATGTTTTTTAATTAAAATTTTAAACATATTTAAGTTAAAGGTGAAATTTGATTAAAAATATATATATTAAATATATTTATTAATAATAATAAAATAAATTGTTTCAATTATTATTTGGACTAACAATAACATGTTTTTTTAGATGTTATCTTTGACTTGATTTTTACAATTTTTTTTAAGACCACTTTATTACCTTACCATTATACCTATTACTTGTTAGATTGTTACGGATAAAAGATGCAATTATAGCAAAACTATTATTGGTAAAGTTGTACATGTTTGATGCAATGTTTGGATTATATGAACATTCTTTGGATATATATGTGTGAGAGTTTATTTATTCGTTAATAATAAATTGATATTTCAATCATTATAAATAATGTTTTCAAATCATTTGTTTTTATATTTGAAATAAAAACAAATTAAAATAATGATATATTTTTTTTAATCTTTTATTTATTTATTTGCATATGATCAAAATCTTTCTTCATTATATCTAATCTATTTTATTTATAATAACATATTTACAGTTATTGAATAGTAATATGCTTTCAAACATATTATATAGACTCCATATGCCCCTTAAACATATGTCACTTATATTTTGAGGGCATCCATTAAACTCATAAGATGATAGGCTTTCCGTGAAGTCGATTTCATTAATGTTGAGATGTGAAAACATTTATAAACCAAAGAACATAGTATAAAGTGAAGTCGATTTCATTAATTTTGAGATGTGAAAACATTTATAAACCAAAGAACATAGTATAAAGACATGGACATATGTTATATTTTCCATATTCCTTTTAACAAATTTAATTGTGTTCAAAGGTTTTGATGACTTTCACTAACTAATTTGACGATAAACTTTACATAAAGTGTATTTAATTATTATCATTCTATAATAGTAGCTTTAAGATATGTAACTCGTGATTGATGTTTGCAAACTCCCATGATAAATGTTGTTTAAAATTAGTAAAGCTTCGAGTGATGGGATTGCTATGAAATCAATAAGATAAGAGATACCTTTTGGGTTATTATGACAAATTACTATTTGCCTTTACCTTATTGTATTGGAGGAATACAAAATGTTACTCTTTAGTAGAAATAATCATTTTTTTGAAAAATGCATTATAAAGTATTGTTCGAAAAAAATATTATTTTGTGAAACAAAGAGAGTTATGATAATTTAAAAAAAAAAAAAGTGAAACATGTGAACTTATTCTTTAATTTAAAGGAGATTAGTATCTTTGAGAAAATTTAAGGTTGGTTTTAATTAGTAAATCTAATTTATATTTAAAAAGCTTCTTGACTACCATAAAGAAATTAGGAATGGTTTCTAATGAAAAGTAGCGTACACTAATTTCTTCACATGAAATCAATAGCCAAGTGTTAAATTGTGTGTAATAACAATTTGTAATCGTGTTTCATCATACAAATCCTAAAGAGATGACATTTCCAAAAAGATAAGAGAAAGCATTAAAGTTAAACATGACCTAAAACCATAACCAAAAGTCTTTGCAAACAAGTGTTTCCAAAGGAAATTCTCCAACTACAAAACATACACTTAGCATTTGTAACATAAACTTTATAAAGTTGAGTTTGCAAGCTAAGCCTTGATGGAGTATAAACTACTTCAATGCTTTGAATTTAAATGAAGATTGATATTTTGGATTACAAGTACACCTCTTTCAATAATATGTTTTAAAATATCTAATTATCAACTTTTGTTGAAGTGGAACAACTTCAAAAATGTTTAACAAAATTATAACTTAAGACTTGTTAACTATGTCTTACAATACCATAATTCAACGCATTTACCATATAATTTTCAAAAGTTTTCCACTATTTTATTTAATTTATTTTTTATATAAAATTCAATTCATACCATTGTATTTTGAAGCAACAACATTCATGAATCATTTTACAATTATTTCCATTATCTAAATTTGAATTTTACAACATAAATTACATTTAGGAAAACTCTCCACTAATTTATTTCAAATCCCTTTAAATAGAACTTAATATGTACAATTACATTTCCACTATCTAAATTTTCCAAATTATTTTATTTAGAAATAAAACAACAATTTTAAATAATCAAATTATTTCTATGTCAGATTTAATGAATATATTATTATAATGCATATGATGTCAAATTTATAAATTAAAAAAAAAAAAATGAAGTATTTTAGATTTTATCTATAACTTTGAACTTGGCATTTACATCGACAAGCTAGAAGGTTTTTTAGAGGAAGCAGTTTGTGCTGGCATGATTTTAGCTGGAATAGTCATCATCCTTCTTCTCTACACTGACGATATTGTTCTTCTGGCAAGGTGCCCATCTGATCTTGATAAGCAACTAAGACTTCTTAAGGATTTATGCTCTACCATAGGTATGACTGTTAACAATGGCAAAAAAAAAGTTATGATTATCAAATCCAAGAATGACACTTAGGCTAATTTTGTGCATGACAATAACAACTTAGAGGAAGTGTCTTCTTACAAGTACCTAGGAATTGATATTCATCACAAGCTCAACTGGAACTATAACATTGAGAAAAGGATTAATAAAGGGTGGAAAGCTTATTTTGGTCTTGAAAATAATTGTAAAGCAACAAACCTTGTGATGTGGGATAAAAAGAAGCTCCTCTTTGAAATTTTAGTCACCCCTGTTATCTTGTATGGATGTGAGGTTTGGGTTGCAACATCTCTAGAGAATCCTGGAGAAAGATTGAGCAAATCCATAAGCGTTTTATAACGTATAACTTCAAAATTAAAAGCAATATACCCTATCCTATTCTCCTTATAGAAGTGGGTCTTTCTCGTGTCGAGAGCCTTGCTATGACTAGGTTTTTATTTTATAAGCACAAAATCAATAACACGAGAGACCATAGACTTCCTAAGCTAGCTTTGAATTCCAGCGAAAACCACCTAAGGCTCAAACGAGGTTGGTATAAAGATACGAGGGCTTGGTTAAATTATTGTGAGATCGAGGAAGATGTTGCATTGCAAAATATTAAGAACATTAAAAATATTGTTACTTCTAAGTTTAAAGATAAAATGTGGTGTGAGAAAGATTTAGAGGCTAAAAGAAAATTAAAATATTATAAGAAGGTCATCACACCTACTCTAGAAGATCAAAAGTATCTCTATGTTTTAACTAGCTAAAAGAAAAAAATTAATATAGCCAAGATAAGAACGAACTCTCATGAGCTCCATTGTGAAACGGTTCGTTGGGCAGTTCCTAAAACACTATGGGTGGAAAGGATTTGCCATCTCTATGAGAATATGAACATTGAGGATGAAAATCACTTCCTCTTAAAGTGCCCTCTGTACACCCACATTAGATCTCAATTTCATAATCTTTGTTGCAATACTGACCTTCCTAGCCTTTTAACATGTCAAAATTATAGTGAACTGGAGAGGCTTCTCTCCAAGCTCTTTGAGTATAGGAGTACAATTTTAGAACAAACTAAATAATTCCTTTCTTTAGGTCCGATAAACCAAAATTAAGTCTCATTGGACATTAACCATCATCATTATATATATATTAATTTAAACTAACATAATTTAACAAATTATTTTTAATAATTAAATTTCCATTTATTTTATACTTGTACTATTTTTATATTAATAAAAAATAAAAAATAAACCAATATAATTTATGCTTACTTGAATTTTGATATTGATATAAAATTAACCATTACCATAAAAATACCGTGTCATACAGTTTAATAAATCAGATAACCACTCTGCTATATTATGAATTAAATTCCAAAGTCTTGCTCTAGAGCCCCTTTGGCATAGTAATATAACTAACGGACTTCTCTTTCAAATATGAAACATTCAGTTAGCTGTGGCGGACCTGCTATTTTAAATGTTGCAATTGAGTTTTAAACCCTAAACATGAGTGACCTAAATTCTTGCGATTCCGGGCTGAGATGGACAGTGAAATGGAACGGTTAGCTACACGTTGCATTAGTCATTCTTCGTTTTTAAATCCTAACCCACCAGGCTACATGTGGCTTAGAAAGTTAGACGGAGTAGTTAGTTGAACATTGTTTTCAACCATTCGAGAAAAGACATTCCTATGTCACGTTTACTATTTAAGGGACGGCGAGCCGCCGGCGGAAGTACAAATAATAGGCGTGTCGTTTCCAGGCAACGTTTTAGCCCGGACTCCGGCAAAGATTTTTAAAAAATTTGGCAAAGATTTCATCAGAATCATGTTTACAGTTGTTAAACTTAAGTATTTTGAGTGCCTGAAGGGATTTTGGTAGTGCTGAATCCATTTCCAACCTCAAAAATAGATTTCAAACATTGCAAGTACCTGATTTCTTGAATTTAAGTTGCCCGGATTCCGGCAAAAAACTGCCGTCCGGGCTAAAACGTTGCCTGGGTAGACTACTCCCAAATAATATGTAGCGGAAGAGTCTTTCGTTCGACGAATCGGGAGTTGATGTGACAGCTCCCGATTCCATCGCTCCGACGACTTCACTCTTCTCCGGCACCATGTGGCTTCAACTTTTCCAACTCCCGACGGCAGCAGACGGCGACGGACGTTAGCGTACACTCCACCCCGAACGCCTCCTCCGCCGCTCCTCCCCCACCCGCCAACGGTCATAAATGCTGCAGAAATTTAAATTTTGAATTTGAAAGAACTCCCGCTAAATAATTTTGATTTCGTCTGAACCTGTAACCAAAATAGTAAACATCGTCTTCAGTGGCATCAAAGAGCCTCACGAAATCCATGCATCTGGGCAGCGGGGCCTTTTCTCCCCTTTTCTTCTTTCTGCAATCAGTCGGGACCATGTACTGTTATAACACATGATAGCGCCATCCGCAACCGGAAGAGTAGTATCGATGAAGAGCGATGTCTGGAATGGTTGAATTAGTTTTTATTATTCTCTTCGTAATAGTTATTATATGACTAGCTGTATAGATCCTTTCGTTATCTGCATTTTAGGGTTTAGAAATTTTTAATTAGCATTTCTTATTCTTTTCTAACCCGAATTATGGCTGGCTGCAGCTCCTTCCAAGTGTCAGAGGAGAGTTTTGACGGGGCAAGGTATGAACAAAAAGGAGATTCCTCACATATTTTCTTCGAGAAGAAATTATATTCTGATTGTAGGTGATGGTGTCGTTGAATGTGTTGTGATCTCTCTGCATTAAAGAATATTAAAAGAAAATAGAACTTTCCCAGTAATTTAGTTGAGTTGAAGGGATTCATAAATTTTAATTTCTCTGTCCGCTATATATGGTAAGTATATTGTAAATCCTGTGTTTAGTGTACTACATTGTCTATACTTGGAGGTCAATCGTAGACTCACTTATAATCCACGTCGGTAAGTCAATTATACGAAGGCTGACATCAGTTTTGATTGGGCAATATATCCTTGATTAAGTAGCAATATATCTTGATTAAGTATTTTGATTGAAAGTTCTAACATCTTGTTGTTTTATGTTTTAGTGCACATTTGATAATTAAAAATGGTTGAGACATCTTGTGGATGAACTAAGACTACAGCCCTTATTTCTAGGCTGCAATCTATCATTAAATAGTAAACAGACTAGGATTAAATTTTGAGGAGTAGCATTTCTAAACATAGGGTTGCAAAATGTGATTATTTTGTTCATAATATTATTGATAAATTAATCAACATTCATTATATATTTATAGATAAAAAAAAATTCTTTCACTCAATTTTGTTTATTTGGCTTAATTCATTTTCACCGTGATTACTATAATTGTATATAATTTGTTACAATTAGTTACTACAAATCTTGGTTGGATTTGTTACTACAAATCTTTCCTGGATCTCTATGTCTTAGGCTTTTTCTTTGATCTGCAATCCTATATATGATTTTAAGTCAGTGATCAGAGTCCAATCATACAGGGATTGTTTCATCTAGTTGAATGATATTTAATAATAGATTTTATGATTGTGGTTTCATCGTAAAACTTTCTTCATAGTTTTTTATTAAATTCATGATAAAAATATCTCTTAGTACAGAAGTAATTTAATCAGATTATTATTTACCATTTCAAACCATGGGAGCTATGTTCCATATGGATTTTTAGGAATTCTTGTGACTGCATGATTATGCAATGTAGCTGTCGTGATGTCAAAATCTTATCATTCATATATATATTTCACTTTGTTTATTACTAAAATTAGTTGATATGCTGGGAAAATGATTATTAATTAATATTACTATTAATTATTATTATAATTTATTTAATAATAATCATTTATGTATTGTTAATAAATTTATTAAATAAATAAATAAATAAATAATTATTAATTAATTAATCAATTAATTATATATATATATATATATATATATATATATATAAGAAATCATTCCAATGAGTTGAAAGCAAATATACATATATTTTATCAAAACTAATTATAATTTTTTTTTTTTTTTGAAACAAATTTAATTATAATATTAAACTAGCACAACTATTAGCAAAAGTAATTATCTAACTTAATTGAAAACAAATATAGATATCCTTTGCAGAATTAACCAATTATCAACTACAAAAGATTTGGACTATTTATTGAATAGATTGACATAGAGGGAGAGGAGTAAGAGAGGTATAGAAGGCTAACAAATACAGATATACTTTGCAAAATTAACCAATTATCAACTACAAAAGATTTGGACTATTTATTGAATATATTGACATAGAGGGAGAGGAGTAAGAGAGGTATAGAAGGCTAATAGAGTGAGACCCAAATATGGAGGGGGGAGAGACACAAGGAGAGAGGGAGGAAGATAATGAGAGGATTAGATGGAAAAAAGAGAGAGGGAGAGAGAGATAAGGGAAAAGAGAGGGAGGTAGGAGTGAAAGGGAGAGAGAGGAGGAGAGAGGGAGGAATGGAGAGATGGAGTTGGAGAGGGAGAGAGGGAGGGAAGAAGAAAGACACAGAGAGTGATAAGTGGAGAGAGAGATGGAGTGACAAGAGTGAGATGGAGAGAGAGTGTGTATGTTTAGGGGTTGCCATAAAGAGACAAATATGGAGATATGGAGAGAAGAGGGGAGAGAAGGAGAGAGGGAGGGATATATTAACATATTTGGAGAGAGAGAGAGAGAGAGAGAGTGAGAGGGTGATGGGGTGAGAGAGAGAGAGAGAGATTGGGGGAGAGAGAGGGAGGTAGGATAGAATGGAGAGAGAGGACTTGAGAGAGAGGAGGAGAGTGATGGGGGGGGAGAGAGGGAGGTAGAAGAGAAAGGGAGAGAGAGGAGGAGAAAGGGAGGGAGAGAGGAGGAGCGGGAGAGATGGAGGGAAGAAGAAACACATAGAGGGTGAGAAGTGGAAAGAGAGAGGGAGTGACAATGGAGAGATGGAGAGAGTGTGTGTAAGTTTGGGGATGAGATAAAGAGACAAACAAGGAGATATGGAGAGAAGGTCGGAAAGGAGAGAGGGGGGGATATAGTAATAGAGTTGTAGGGTGAAGAGAGATGGGGAAAGGTGGGATATAAAGGGAGAGATAGGAAGGAAGAGAGAGGATGTGAGAGAGAGGAGAGAGGGAGGAATAGAGAGATGGAGTTGGAGGGGGAGAGAGAAGTAGGTACGAAGAAATACACCAAGAGAGAAATGTGGAGAGAGAGAGGGGGTGATAAGGAATATGGAGAGAGAGGGAGAGAGGACAACAATAGAAAAGAGAGATAGAAGTGAGGGGGGGGGGGGAGAAAAGGGTAAGATACAAATATAGATGGAAGGTGAATAGAGGGAAGAAGAGAGATATGGAGAGAGGGAGGGAGGGACAAAGAGATTGATAGATATCGAGTGAATGGGTGTGTGTATTGAGGGGTGGGGTGAGATAGAGAGACAAAGAAGAAGAGATAAAGGGATATATAGATATAGATGGAAGGGGGATAGAGGGAAGAAGATTTATTACACTAGATGCATTAATTCCAGTGTAGATGATGATTTCTAATATTATTTGATTGCTTGCACTAGATGCATTGATTTTATTGTAGATGTTGATTTCCCATCCTATTTGATTGCTTGCACTAGAGGCATTGATTTCAGTGTAGATGGTGATTTCGAATCCTATTTTATTGGTTGCAATAGACGCATTGATTTTAGTGTACATGTTGATTTCTTATGATAATTGATTGCTTGCACTAGATGCAGTGTTTTCAATCTAGATGATTTCTAACTCTATTTGATTGCTTTCAATAAATGCATTGATTTCAATGTAGATGGTTATTTCTAATTCCTATTTGATTGCTTCCACTAGATTCATTGATTTCAATGTAGATGTTGATTCCTAATTATATTTTATTTCTTGCACTAGTTGAATTGATTTCAATGTAGATGCTAATCCTATTTTATTACTTGCACTAAATTCATTTCTTTCAATGTAGATGGAAATTTCTAATCCTATTTGATTGCTTGCACAAAAAGCATTGATTTCAGTGTAGGTGGTGATTTTTAATCCTATTTGACTTCTTGCACTAAATGCATTGATTTTAGTGTAGATGTTGGTTTCTAATCCTATTCATTTACTTTCACTAGATGCATTTGTTTGAGAGTAAATATTTATTTTTAATCCCATTTGATTGCTTGCATTAGATGAATTTGTTCTACTATAGAAGTCGTTTTCTAATCTTATTTGATTTCTTAAATTAGATGCATTGATTTCAATGTAGATGTTGAGTTCTGATTTGACATAATAAGATGTATGATGTTACATTAATTTTAAAGTGATTGGATTAACACTATGAATTGGTTTAAGTGTAAGCAAAAAAAATTATTGACAATGTATGTATTGATTTTTTTGTTATAGTAATTCATCCTATTAATATTGGAGAGGAAGAGAGACAACATATGATGTTTATTACAACATCTCAAGCTAAAGATTTAAATGGTTTACGATTTCAATTATCCTTTTCATGTAATCGATATGAAAAGATCACAAATCTAAGAAGGGTGACAATAAGAATAGTAGAAGAAAATTGTTTGAGATTGATCACAATCAAAACTATTTGTAATTGATTATATTCTTATTATTCACATTTTCTATCGTTCAAGAGTATTATTGTCACTTTGAATTCAAATTTTTTATTTCATCATAAAATTTACTAACAATATTTATAATCTCAACGGATCCATAAACTCATGTGGATATTTCACTGGACAACTCATCACAATAGATTTGATAATATTATATTAAAAAAATGAGATCCTACATTATTGCAGTTTTACTAAACTTTAAGATTTGTAGATTTAATTGTAATTAGTGCATGCATGTGAATATAAATTATGCAGAAAAGTAGAGAATGGAAAAATAAGCTCACACACACATAAGACGCGATATATTCTCTCTGGGAAACCCTCGCGAGAGAAAACCTAGCTGGAAGGTGTGGTCGCTTCACTCTCTTTCTCTACCTAGAAATATGGCTATAGGTACAAAGAAGTAATGCATGTGGCCTATGGGCTACTACAGTGCATAGATACTCTATGTGTTCTCTACCTCCTATCTCTCGTGGCTATGTTTTCTCAACTATGGAACAAAGTTTTCACGAAATAATAGAATGTCTCTTCCACGTGGTGGCCCAAAAATAACACAGCTCGATAGCCTATTAGTGGTTAATTTTGACTACATCAACTCTTAAATAGAGTTACAAAATAGACTATTCTAGAGTCTTTTACATCACAAACATGTGGATAGCCCCTTTTCCATGAATAATGATGGCTGAGATGACATCCTCCCGAACTATAGGTGTGAAAATAGGAAGGTCAACTTCTGAGTGGCATAACTTTTGCATACAGACTTCAATTGACGTGACTCTCGTGTCATTGGGAAGCTCCTTGTGTATATAATATTAAGAAAATATGTTCCACTGAGGGGAAAAATTTTACCCCCCAAAATTATTTTTTTAAATCCTCAAAATGCTTCCTAAATTTTTCATACCCCATTTTGCTAAACTGGGTTTGCCGGTAAAAACGGTCTCGTGAGATGATTCTTCTACTTTTTCCACTCCAAATGAATCAAGATGGATAAAAAGAAATATAATGATCCAATTTGGATCATCAACAAACTGAGGTAACTAATAAAATTATAACGAGGTTAATCTAAGACATATTTAACATATTTAAAATAATTTTATTAATTAGATACATTTACATATTATTTATAAAACTAATCATATATTCAATAGATTTTCATTGGTCACGCATGAATGAAACCATCCTAGATCCATATTAAATACGTATCTATTAAGCGCCGAGAGGGATCAAATATTTCAAGGTGCAAACCTTTCCTCAAGTTTTTCACACAAAAAAGAGGTTTTCACATCTAGAGATTTGATCCCTCTTGACACTTAATAAATCTGGAGTTAAGATGGATCTTGGTAGTATATTTATATATGATCTAGATGGAATATAGATGAAAATTGTGGAAAATGAGGATCATATAGATCACTAAGGTGTCTCGCTTCACCTTAGATTCGAGTATCTCACTCCCTTCAACATCCCTCTCCTCTACAAAATCTAAGAATTTAAATATGTAGAAAATATCAATTTTGTACTCTAGAAGCCACATCATGGGGAACTTCTACAGGTCGAAAGGCACAAGGTTAAACTGAAAGAATGAAATAAGATCCTTCAATACCCATTTTCTATTATTGGACAAATCAATATCTTCTAGAGATTTAAGCCCCACTAGCACCAAATGTTCAAAGATGCCAGAGATCTTGTTGTCACTGAGAAAAAGACACTCTAAGTGAGTAAAGGATGGAAACCCTTCCAAATAAGTGAAACCAATGTTGTCACATGCTAGCTTTTGCAACCCTAGAAAATTCTAAAATAACGCCGCAATGGGTAAATTTTCCTCGTCTTAAGCTTTATGATTATGAAAGGCTTGAATGCAGACACCCAATGCATTTGTATATTCTTCATTGTTTACACATTGATTTAACTGGCACACTAATTGAATAAATCTTTAGTGTGGCTTCTTCAAATTGCATAATATTTTGGTTTATCCTTCATATCCCATGCCCAGAGGAGAACCACATCCCCTTCCTTGATTTTGCATAATTAATCCTTATTTTTGGATGTGCTCAGATCTGCTTGATCGTATGAGCCTTCTCTTCTGGGATCTAAGATTACCTCTGCATTTTTTCATGCGATAAAATTCCCTACCAACCTAATACACTCGATAGTCATCTGACTCCTAACCTCATCCTTCTAGAGGTGTCGCACATTACATGGTGTATGCGCTAGAATCATGATAGGTTGCCAATCCCCATGGCTCTTGGATTGAAAAAGAAACAATTTATATGTGATGGGGATGATAAAAAAGCCAAGCATTAGGACGAGTGAGTTAGGGCATTACAAGTTGAGAATATGGAAGGTTAGGGATGGTATTCATGGTTGTCAACTTGATTTACATGGATGCAAGACTGGATGAAACATAGGGGCCGGGGAAGTTTCTATGCATGTCATAAACCTGAAAAATAGGGAAGGAATAGTAGGTACGTGTACATATGACATGCTACGATACCATTGCTGAATTCACTCATGAAAATAAACTAAAATGAGATGAAACGTGAGATGCCTTTCACTAATAGAGTATACATATTAATACATTCATTAACTCTCATTAATAGAATCAAAATATTAATACATTTCATTTTCCTTTGGTTTTCATCTTCCAAGAGGTTCCTTGGACTTTTGTGACTATTGGAATTCCTCCGCACAAACCCTACCTAATTAGGTGTCCAACAATATTATATAGATTATATTGGTGTTGATAGATTTCTAGTGTAGAGAAAGGAACTTGATAACTTGTAACACTGAATAGACTTTTATGTAAGAATAATCTCACTGCTAATTTAGGGAATTATTTTAGGAAGTTCAAGATAACAATAGTATAGAAAATTATATTGGTGTTGATATATTTCTTTTGTAGAGAAAGAAACTTGATAACTTGTACCATTGAATAGACTTTTATGTAACAAGAATCTAAGTCCTAATTTAGGGAATTGTTTTAAGAAGAACAAGATAACATCACTACTAATGATATCATCATGTAAATCTACTACAAGTTGATATTTTGTGTTGTTTTATCTAGGAGTTAAAATAAAGTTGTGTTTTTTCTCTAGGAGTTAAAGTAAAGTCCTTAGATCCAACAATGATTTTGCATTAGGGTTCCCCATGATTGATGTGTTTAGAATGAACTAGCAATGAAACTTAAGAGAATTTCCTCATTCCTTCCACTGTAGTTACTGGTAATATCTATGGATATCAATCCCTTATGAAATATGTGCACGACATATTTTCCCTTATAAAATTGTGCATTTGTACATCCTACCAAGCAATATAATTTCTCCAATCAGAAGCATGCTTAAGAAATATTTTGACCTAGAAGTTTTATTTAGATTAAACTACTCTCTGGATATAATTCCCTTATGATATATGTGCAAGACATATTTTCCCTTATAAAATTGTGCATTTGTACGTCCTACCAAGCAATATAATTTCTCCAATCGGAAGCATGCTTAAGAAATATTTTGGCCTAGAAGTTTTATTTAGATTAAACTACTCTCTATGAGTTGATAAAATACCTTAATTGAGTTTTATTGGTTGCAATTGTTTTACTTCCGTAAAATGTATTGCAAAATCTTTTCTTAAGTGGTGATATACTACTTGGTAGCCAAGAGACTAATTACACAACAAGCATTTCAAATGAATTTTGAGTCTCCTCAATTATCCATAAAATACTATCAATCACCACTTTATGTTTGGTTTTATGACATAATTTATTGAAAAAAAAAATTCGAACCTACAATTGATTTGATGCCCATATTTACTTCTTTTAATTTGTGTGTTTTAGCCATGTAGCTTGAATTAGTAGTGAGATTAATTTAATCAATAATGAGCTTTATAATAATTTTGATGTACATGTAAGAACCTTGGCTAAGATTGAAACCATGGGAAAGCATTATGTCATTGGATACTCTACCATGGGAAAGCATTATGTCATTGGATACTCTATGAGGTAAATTTGTAAAAGTTTGGGACATTGTGTATCCTTGCAAAAGGCCATAAAAATGTTCTGGATTAAAAAAAAAAAAGTTAAGCATAAAGGTTATATGAACATTTTCTGTTGATCCCTTATGCATATTACTAGCTCAATTAGGCTTTAGCAAAACAATTATTATAAAAGAATTTCAAATAGTAAAAAATCTAATGAAACAATCTTCCTTTAAAATAATAAATTCATACATCGTTGAAAGAATACTATGAATTTTAATAATAGCTTTAGTAGTGAAACACTACAAATCAAGTTCTAGATACTCTCAAACATCTAATTACAAAAAATAAACTATTCTAAATTAAATTAATTTAATTCAAATTGTTTCTAACACAAGTCATTATGGATTGGGAACTTTCGGCTCTATATTTCACCACCCAGCCTTACAACAATCCTGCTCCAGAGATGGATCGCCGAATGGATACAGCGAGGGTTTCCGCAAGGTTTCTTCAGAACATCGCCGCCACCAAGACTGTGTCTCAGGGCAGCACAGTCCCAGGTCGGTTTTCATACGGTGATGAACCCGATCCGACAGTTCCTGGCCAAATCAGGGTGGGAGAGATAGTATTGCAGCTGGATCATGGATTTGAAAGCAGGATTCGAACGTTGTGGGAGGAAGATCGCAGATCTCAAGCAGTGCTTCCCGCTATCCAAGGACCAAGGTGCGATCCGGCCCGATCAAGGGCGCCCTGTTACAGACCTCTCCAGGATCCTTTCACTCCCGCTAAGGGAGACGCCGCCAAAGCCTCTTCACATAGTCCTTCCACGATGGTTAGAGAGACCTGGCCGAAAAGGAATAGATCGGCTGTGAAATTTAGCTATGGAGCGCAACAACCCACGATGAACAGAGCGCTTGGAGGCGATTACTTTACTGATCTGGGACCTCAACCCGAGGGAAGCCTGTTAATCGGCTTTGACCGGGGATTTCTATTATTTCGCTCGCCCCTTCATCTGCATGCAGCAAGAGCAGAGGCTCCCATGTCTGTTATGCAGACCCCAAAGCCGATTCAGTACATAGAGGAGGCAGAGACGAGGGATCGGCATAATCAGAAAGAGTCCCCTACACTACTAATTGGATTTGGAGATCTTCATGCAAGAACGAAGCGCATTAAGGATCTCTGGCAAAAGACAGTTTCGCTGTCTACAGCCATAGATCGAGTCGGGCTCCTCAAGCTCTGGAATGAGGCAAGGAAGGGGTCTTTTCTATGTATACCACGGGGACAGCCTCTTTTCGCGCAGCTTGAGGCAGCACCAAGGTACAGGCAGCTAGATCAGCCGGAACCCTCGCAACAGGTAACTTCAGTGTGTTTCCAGATTTTTATTAAACCCCCTGTGGGGAAAACCAGTCTTGTATGGGTACATGCAGAAAGCACGATTCTGCAGCTGAAACAGCAAATCTGGGCAGAGAAGGGCTACCCTGTTCAGATCCAGCATCTGGTCAGTGGTAGATGGTCCCTTCAGGATAGCAGAACCCTGAACAATTACGATATAGGTCCAGAAACAACTATTGCCTTAAATTTGAGGCTGAGAGGAGGTGATGTGCCCCAGGGACATCCAAGCACCACAGGTGGAGACAAGGGGAAGAAGACAACATCTCAGCAACAACCAAAGGGAGGCTTATCATACAAAAATATCATACAGGGTAACAAAGATCCAGGGTCCCCTCCAGACCAAGGTGGACATATACCTAGGCCATACATAGTAGATCAGCTTGGGCAAACCCCAGCCCTCAACATTGACTCTACAGGACTAGATGAATACGTAAAGTCTTTTGAAACTCAGGCCCTAATTTGTCGATTTAATAGTTTTTGGCCAAAGCCAATGGAACTATTTCGCTGGATCTATACCAGTTGGACCTTGGAATGTGATATACACCTATGCTCCAAGGGGTTCTTCATTGTGAAGTTCGCATCCACGGAAGACAGAGATAAAATCATCAGTGCAGGGCCTTGGTTTTGGGGAACAACGGGTCTTTTCATGACCCCATGGTTTCCAGATTTTGACCCAAACAAAATGACTGTCTCCAGAATGCCGGTCTGGGTCCGCCTATATAACCTTCCTCTTCACTTTTGGAGTGAAAGAGTTTTGGAAGGCATTGGGAACAGCATAGGGAAATACATCAAAACTGATCTGGAGAGGATTGAGGAGAGGATCTACACCTTTGCACGCATTTGTGTGGAAGTCGACCTAAGCAAAGGACTGCCGGAAAGTATAAGGCTGGTATACAAGCAACAAAACTGGCTGCAAGGACTAGACTATGAAAACACTGCTTTCAGATGCAGAATCTGTAGGCTGACAGGACACTTGCAAAGTACATGCCCAGAAGCCAAGAAAGCAAACAGTAAAAAGAAGCAGAAAGGCAAGCAGAGAAAAGGGTGGCAATACCCCCCTCCCGACTCAGAGGACGACGAATCAGAAGCAGAGGAGGAAGTCATTCCTACAGAGAATACTGAGCCTACCCAAGGAACAGAGACTCAAAAGGAAAGCACTTCAGCTAACAAGGGTTCACAACACCAGTCAAATCTGGCAGAGAGGACAAGTGAGGATTTGAGTATGGGAGGGATCAAACGGCATCACTCCACAGATACTTCAGACTCAGACAAGGATACAGGCCCACAGAAAGCAGAAACACAGTTAGTCTTAGCTACGATCGAGCCCACCCAAGGAGAGTGGCGCAAGGTCGAAAAGAAGAAGGGGAGAAAAACATGAGGTGTGAGTTTCTACTCACTCCCTGGAACCAGTTTTTCTGTCCCTTCTTCCCTTATTTTTTCTTTGTTCTTATTTCTTTCTGAATGCACGGTAGCCACGCTACGTCACATTGTGTGCAAAGCACACGAGCCCAATGGGCAACTTCTGAAAATGCTTCAATGCATATGCTATGTGTAACTTTTCATTTTTAGAAATAAAAGGTTACCGATTTTTTCTGTGGAAAAAAAAAAAGTCATTATGGATTGATTCATTTGAACAATTGATGAACAAGGATGTGGGAATTTGCAGAATTAAAATGCAAGAGTTAGAAGAGCTCACCTATATTTTGTGTAAAATGAAATATGTTCCCTATAAAGTGAGAAGTGAAGATGAATTCCACAGGGTGAAATACCTCCAAATAATTTCCATTCCTATAAAATTGGAGTGAAATATATCCCATAATTTTCATTGCGAGAATATAGTTGGAATTTTGGAAGACCAATTAAAAAATTCAATTAAATGGAGTAATGGTTTTACAACTATTTTTTTTTTCTTCAGAAATTCATATTCGTTCTCCTTTTCACAAAAAAATCACCCAAAAATAATAAAAACCCCTTAATTTTACCCATGGGCTAAATTTTGCCTCTAAATTTTTCCATGTCTAACAAAACTTAAACCTTTCTCTTATACTCTCTATCCTACTATGAAACAAAGTGCAAAAAAATATAATTAAAACCTTTTCCCCTTAATAACCTTGTTATCAAATCAAGTTGATAGCCAAGTGAGAGTAAAATTTGACCATTTCGAACCCTATCATGAATTTCAACTCGACACTTTAAATTCAAGACCATAAAGTCTTGTATGGTACGGGGATCTAATAAAGCATCATCTCCAATTATGGTGGTTAATAGCCATGAGTAGCTTATGGGACACAGCGGTTTCATATGAACTCACATTGAGACTATTTTATACCAACAACATGACTGGGTCCTACATCTAAGTAAAAAAATTTCGCCCCCTAAAAACCTCATTTAAAGCTAAACTTTCCAAATCCCAATCCTTCAAATTGGTATACCGGTAACTACTCCTTTAAGCTGATTCGATTTTTCCACTCTCAAAACATCTGGATTGATAACAAATAATGTGATAGAAAATAATATAAAGATGCAAAACATCTGCATTGATACCAAATAATGTGATAGCAAATAATATAAAGATGCAAAATCAACGATAAGTTGGCAAACACTATTGAAAAGAAAAAGCCTAAGACATAGAGATCCAGGAAAGATTTGTAGTAAGAAATCCAACCAAGATTTGTAGTAATTGCTGGAGATGAACTAATTGTAACAACTTATATACAATTATAGTAATCACAGTGAAAATGAATTAAGCCAAATAAACAAAATTGAGTGAAAGATATTTTTTTTTATCCATAAATATATAATGAATGTTGATTAATTTATCAATAACACTATGAACAAAATAATCACATTTTGCAACCCTATGTTTAGAAATGCTACTCCTCAAAATTTAATCATAGTTTGTTTACTATTTAATGATAGATTGCAGCCCAGAAATAAGGGTTGTAGTCTTAGTTCATCCACAAGATGTCTCAACCATTTTTAATTATCAAATGTGCACTAAAATATAAAACAACGAGATGTTAGAACTTTCAATCAAAATACTTAATCAAGGATATATTGCCCAATCAAAACTGATGTCAGCCTTCGTATAATTGACTTACCGACGTGGATTATAAGTGAGTCTACGATTGACCTCCAAGTATAGACAATGTAGTACACTCAACACAGGATTTACAATATACTTACCATATATAGCGAATTCGGAAATTAAAATTTATGAATCCCTTCAACTCAATTAATACAATATACTTATCATATATAGCGGACAGAGAAATTAAAATTTATGAATCCCTTCAACTCAACTAAATTACTGGGAAAGTTCTATTTTCTTTTAATATTCTCTAATGCAGAGAGATCACAACACATTCAACGACACCATCACCTACAATCAGAATATAATTTCTACTCGAAGAAAATATGTGAGGAATCTCCTTATTGTTCATACCTTGCCCCGTCAAAACTCTCCTATGACACTTGGAAGGAGCTGCAGCCAGCCATAATTCGGGTTAGAAAAGAATAAGAAATGCTAATTAAAAAATTTTAAACCCTAAAATGCAGATAACGAAAGGATCTATACAGCTAGTCATATAATAACTATTACGAAGAGAATAATAAAAACTAATTCAACCATTCCAGACATCGCTCTTCATCGATACTGCTCTTCCGGTTGCGGATGGCGCTATCATGTGTTATAGCAGTCCATGGTCCCGATTGATTGCAGGGCGGAAACGTGAAGCTGGGTTACACTTTTGTGAGAATCGGATGCCGAATTTTTTTTTCAACAATAGTTCGGCCGAACATTTTTCAAAGTTCGGCCGAACTTTGTAAGAGTTCGGCCGAACTCGTGATTCCATTTAGATTGACGACACACTGACGGCGCGGGCAAATAGAATTTTTGCCGGAGATTGGAAAACCGGCAACAAAAGTTCGGCCGAACTGCTAAAAAAGTTCGGCCGAACTATGAGTTCGGCCGAACTTTTGCTTTTAAAATAGTTCGGCCGAACTATTTTCTATAAATAAATCGCCCGCGAATGTTTATGGTTTACTGTTTCATTGTTCGCGCGTTGTTATTTCGATTTATCGTTTTCGCGTTGTTGCTGCTGCTGCCGCCCTGGTGCTCCTGCCGTCCGTGCTCGTCGACTCCGTCGAGTAAGTGTCCATACGCCCTCGAAAATTTTTTGTGCGTTGAATTAAAAAAATGTATCTGTGTATTAAATCTATCTGTATTTTAAAAAAATGTCTGTGTATTAAAATTTTTGTGCTGTATTAAATTTTTGGTGTTTGTCGGCCCGCTCATCTCGAAGATCTAACTCCCTCCCTACCTTTTTTTTTCCTCACAAGAGAAGAAACACTGTTTTAGATATATTACAGTGAGAAAAAACAGTCTACCAAATATTAGGCTCGCCTGCTGGCCTAAACAGTCTACCCAGTATCACTGTTTTAGATATATTAGGCTCGCCTGCTAGCCGTAACAATATTTTTTTCAGAAGAAAAAAATCGTTGTATTAAAACAGTACATGTATCATTCATTACAATCATAGCTACAGACTGCTGGAAATAACAGAGATCTGGTCATGAAGATATCGAAGAGCAACTTCTAAGAAAGAAGTTAGCCCAGATAATCTTCAGGAAGGGTCACCCATTACGGAGGTCTAAAATTCACTCCTTGCATAGCTGAAGTAAAATCTTATAATCATAAAAAGAGCCATTACGGAGGAGTAAGAGCTCACTCCTTACATGATTTACATAGTTTTAATCTTGAAAAGTCCACCTGGATACAATATAAGATAATACAGATAAAAATAACAGACAGATAGCATTAAGGAAGAATCTATAACATGAAAGGTTCACTCATGCTGCCTACGTTTTCATAGATTAATAGCCTTGAAAGTGTGGGCTTAAAAGAGATATTATATAGACAGCGCATATCATCTGCCAGGTTTAATGTGCAGACTTGTATGAACAGGTGCGATGTGGTGGACTGTGCGCCTGTATGAGCTCTTATGCAGAGCTGTCTAGCCGTAACAATCTACCACGTCCAAAAAAAACAGAGCCTTGTGGGTACCATTCATATTGAGTACTGGAGAGCATCTTTTGATCAACAACAATGAGTAGTATGCAATTGATAGGCTTGTTGTGCGGATAATAGTCTAGCCAAAAAACAGATATGAAATATTTGACTAATTTTTTATATAATTGAAATTCAAAAATAGATGATTTTCTCCAAGTTTTAATTGTTTAAAATATGATTGTTTGAGCAACTCTTTCTCTGGGATACAAGGAGGCTGAAAGATTTTTTTTCTTGTATATTTGAAGCTCTCCATTATTATATAAAAGGATTTTTTTCTTGTATATTTTTATGCTCTTTGCCATATAGTAATGTCATAGTGTATGAAGTTTTAAATTATTTTTATTATTTTTATTATATGTTTGATGTGATTTTGATTGAAAATTCTTCTTTTTTATTTATTAATTAAAAAAAATTATTAGAAAAATTATTTATTTAAGCCTTGGAATTTACAATCAAAATTAGAAAATGTATTTATATCTAAACTATTTATGAAAAGTTTAATGTTGTTTGATTTTCTCTACCATGTCCTTTTTACATATATCTAGAATAATATTATTTGTAGTTTCCGGTTTTTTGTAACATTTTACTACCATAATCAAAACCTATAGAAATAATAATCTAACATTATAATATCTTGAAATGGAGCTAGCCAACTCAAATATAGTATTGCAAATCCCTGGCTAAGTTAGATGAGGAGGCTATGTATTACTTAGTATTGTATCCATATTGGGGTTGCAAGTTCTATGGTTTCAAAAGAACACTTGCAAACAATTTGTTTTCCATATGACCTCTCTTTTTCATAGATAAATTTCATTCTTTTAGCCATTATGGATTTGAGAAAAATACATCCCGATAGGCCAATAAAAAGACTTAACAATGAATTAAACATGAACAACTATTAAATATGGGTAACCAAGTAGCATCAAAACAAACAACTAAATCACCAAGGCTAATAGTGATAAATAATAAACATTCTAGGATACTTAAAAATTCCATGTAAATAATTTTTTAACCTAAAATCACTAGATGGTGAGGCCCACAGCAACAACTGCAAAAGCAATGCAATATAACCAATCAAACTACACCAACAAAACATATGGTCTTGAATGAGGTTTTGGACTCTTTAGATATAAATGTACACCGTGACAATGTATCTTATATAAAACTTTAATCCATGTGCTTAACCTTAACATTGACACAAATGGAATACAATTTTACTCATTGCTTTATGATAGAAAAATATTTGGATGAGTATTGCCCACATATCCGAAGTCAAAAGGGATAGATTAAAAATGGATGCTCCGGTCATCTATAAAAGATAAATTAAAGAAGCATGACATGACATATTAGTAATGCAAATTAGATATGCGTACCAATTATGTTCATATAACACAACAAATAGATGATTCAATACAAATGTCACATAGAAGTCATATTTATCTCATGGGCCTTCAACTTAAATTATATATCTAGCATTACTTTAAGCTATAGGAGATAAATCAAAGAAGCATTTGAATGTAAATTAAACATGTGTAATAATTATGTCCTTTAGTTCAATAAATAGATAATAATTTGCAAATGCCATATCTAAGCTATATTTCATCTAAGTAGCTTTCAATTTAAACTTATATTTAATGTTAAATTATATAAAAGAATAACAGTAATTCAAACTTCAAAATAATATTTAGAGTTAGTATAAAATGTGACATAATTTTCTTGCATGGAAAAACATAGTTACCGAGAGTTCATAACTCATGCATTTGAATAGAAAGTGGGTATACGAATGAGCAAGTAGATTTTTTCTAGAAATGAGGAAGTGAAGGTTGATAGAGAGCCACACAAAATTGCAAATTCATACCTTAACAAAATTTGTAGATCCTTTTAAAGAAAACATATTTAATCAACTTTCATTGAAATATATGATAAACTCAACCCAATTTTATGAAAAGTAGTATACCATTTTTTACATAATTTCACATAATACAAATAGATAAATTTTAATTAAGTATTGTTATAAAGATTTAACTACCCATTGAGAGATGGCCAAGTGATTGAGACAGGGCATCATCACAATAAAAAACCAAGTACAAATTGTAGTAATCCTAGAATCATGCTTTACATGAGGTAAAATTGGGGAACTCATGACTTGTACTATAGATAAAAAAAACATTTACCCTCACCAAAAAATATATGATAAAAATTGACAAACTACATAAGCTTAAGCTTAAGGGGATATAATCCTTCTTGCCTTCCATATAGATAATGAAAATGATTGTTCCAAGTCTCATGTTGCTTCTCATGTTATTTTATAAACCTTGATTGGAGAGAAAAATAGGAGGGCATAAATGTAAGAAATATAAAACATAATCACACACAACGTAAGAAATAGAGAACATAATGAAACACACACATAAATATCTCTAGACAATCAACACAATTATTTTCCTAGGAAATCCTTATATGGGAGACAAGCAACCCTAAAAAGTAATGATGCTCTAGACTCCTTTTTCCCTAGGAAATCCTTATGGGAGAAAAACAACACTAAAATGTAAACATGCTCTACTCTCTTTTCTGGTATGGAAAATATGTCAGTACAAATAAAGAGGTAATCTCTCTAGAGTTAGCTAAGACTTTTAGCGTGTAAGGTTGCTATAAAAACTTAACTTCATACATTTTTCTCTCTAACTTCACACTCCTAGTTGTGTTTTCAACTATGGAACAAAATACAATAACACAAAATGGAACTCTTATTCCTCCTAGTGGCCAAGTATTTAACATAGTGTGATAGCCAACTAGGTGTAAGATTTGACTCTGTCAACCATTAACGAGGTTTGTGATTTTATACCTTTTAGAGTCTTGTTGAAACTCCACATGTAGCTAGCTTTCCATGCATGAGTAAAGGGGCTAAGATGTCATTCTCTCGTACCATGGTGGTCAACATGATAGGTCAACTTACTAAAGGCATAAATTTTGAATGGCCTTCGTTTGATGTTTTTCTTGCACCATTGGATATGTCTTTAAGTGTAGAATAATGGTCAAGATTTCGGCACAAGGGATAATCGTTTGACCCCCAGAAATGTCATTTAATGCCTCAAAATGACTCCAAAAGGTTTTAGACCCCAATTCTCCACCCACCATTAAAATGACCCTACAAGTTGATTCTTTCAATTTTTTCACTCTATAAGCATCAAAATATATGACAAATAATATAATTATCCAATCTAGATCATTGTTTAATAATTTGTTAAAATTATGAGTAAGATATACATCATGGAATTTAAATAAATAGCATTAATTCATTGAACACCCTTGTACATGTTCCTTGTTGATACTTTGAAAGTAATACGTTTTGAAAAATAATTTGTTTATGGATTCTATTTTTCACATTCTCTCAACCATATCAAAAACCTTCTTATAATATTTGAAACCTAAGGTCTTTCCCATACCAAAGTATGTTCTTTTAAAACATGTTTTCTTGGTGATATGGGTGATTTAGAAATGATTGGGAGAGCGAAATTCCTCATTTAATATGTACAATATGTTTGGTTCATGCCACTAAGCCAATAATTTTAAATTCAATTGACTTTTAATATAACCAACTAAATCCTGTAAAAAAGGAATAAAACAATTTATGTTAGGGTTGTGGATTCAGGCATTGAAACAACACACCATGATATTTCAAATTTAAAAGTAATGGTTTGAGTCCTAGGTAGCTCAGAATCCTATTTGTTTTCAAAATAAGGATGCACTCCCATTTGATTCTCATGATTATGTTGTAATCATGAGGCTCTCGCTCAAGAGTGGACCTTCCCAAAATCTTGTGACGTCTTTTCACAAACAAAACCATCAAACTGAAAACACATCATGCAAGAAACATAGCTCGTTGACATATCATTTTTCTCCTTCAAAGAAAAAAAAATTCACATCATGTGAATATCTCCATGTACTCTTACATATTGGTGTACAAAACCATCAACAAAACACAAGTCGACAAAACATGCCTCTTCAAACAACTGACTCTCAAGTCAAATAATAGAGCTCATGTACAAATTTCCATATTTGTTGCATTTAAGTGTGTCAACATAACTCTACTTTCAACATCTTGCTTCATGCAACATGCACCATACTTTGAATTTGAAAGAAATTCATGAAACATCAAAATACATGCAAGGCCTTAATTGGATAAGAAATCTAACCATCTGTTAGCAAACCATTTCAATGGCGCATCTTTTAGCTGCACTTCATCATGTGAATCATCTTGACCCTCATCGATTATGGAATCCTCTTTTCCATTCTTGTCGTTATCTCTTTCCACCTTCTTCAAATGTTGTGGATGACTTGTTGGATACAAAGTCCAACACTTGTCCACAAGGTGACCTTTCTTATGGCAATGAGTAATAAACAATTGCATCTTATTTTCAACATCATTTTCCTCATCCAATGGGCCTTTGACTTTTTGCCTCATTATTTAGAAAGTTTCAATGTGCATGGATATCTTCTTCCAACATCTATAAACATTATGATTATTCAAACCACAAAAGGAACATGTGCAAGTTCTTTTATATATCTTATGTGAATATTTACCATGTTTATCATAATCAAAAGCAATTTGATTAAAGGCAAATTTATACCTTGAACATTCACCATTGTCGCCTTCTTGAGGAGGTGAATTTGATGAGGTAGTGGTTCTCCTCTGAATACTAGCAATGAATTCAATGAGTAGATAGAGCTTTCAACATCCTCTTCTTTTACATTCTCATTAGCTGCATGTTTATTAACATCTTCTTGCAAAGTGGGTGTCAAACTTTTCCATTCATCACGAACACAAACTTCACAAGCTTGAGGTAATAAACACGAAATACAATTCCTTCTTGGAACAACTTCATGTGCCTCCTTGGCTTTGGAGCATTCTCCATCATGTTTTCCATAACCAAGACCCAAATAATTAGGCCCTTCCTCAACAACATTTGGCTCAACTATGCCTTGTATTAACTATGCCTTGTACATGTTTGCCTTTAACCCTTTACTTTCATAGCACATTTTCATCAAAAATTTGGACCTTATTCCTCTAGTGTCTCTCTCAAAAGCACGTACACATTCATTTTGAGAGGAAATTGAAGACGGAAACAAATAGCTAATTCTTCTAACTAACCTTGACTAAAATGAGCTAAATTGTACTTTCATACCAACTTGATTTGAATATGGACAAACTAGTTTTATTGGGCTATCTCCCTCATTAGTTAAATAAAAATGTGTTTAGGATCGTCTAAAGTTAGCCAATTGGGAAGGGGTTTGTGTCAAGCTTTAAGTTTATTTTGTGAGAAATTTATGAGTTAATTAGCTTTTAAAAACTCATGTGTACAAATAAAATGCAAAATTTTTATTTAGGAAATTTTTTTCCCTCAATCCAGATTTCGATCATTGGACATGTAAGAGGAAGAAAGAGGGAATTCACTTTTCAAATTCTAGACCTTGTCTAAACCAAAATAAACTAGAGGTTTTGTTTTCAAATACATTCACTTATTTGGAAAAGTTCTAGCTACCAAAAGTCCATATGCCAATCTACCTCCCAAGAAATACATTTAGTACACCACTGGTTAGTTTTTTGTCTTCCTATATTCTTTATCAACCTCTTCTAGTGATTCTTGAAAGGTGGATACTTAAATCCTTCCTAAAAATTTGAGCTCTAAAATGAGAAGACATACAAGGTCATTTTAAGTCATTCTTCTATCCAATTATAAAAACCAAGTGAATATTTCTACATATTGTTTTCTGTCCCATAAACTGTACAATATATGTGGAGTTTCCTCGCCCTAAGAGAGATGTTTAACAAACATGATAATAGAGAAACAATTAGTGACGTCACCAAAAGATGTAGCCTCTTCAAGGTATCATATCCTCTCATCAAGGTCAATAATCTAGTCACCAAAAATGTCCTATGGAAATGATGGTTTAAGAAACAAAACTAGATAAAAACCTTCAGTGAGAACAACAAAATCTAAAATCTCTTTGTCTTCAATCTGCTCATAAAGTTAAATTACATGTCTTGATCCATCTATTTGGTAAAGAAATCAAATAGTTCTATCAATTCCACCTTGCAACTCTAAGAGACATTGAATTAAATTTCATCTCAAGACAGGGCTTTGAGAGGACACTTTCAAAGCCAACCTTTGTTATGGCTTTGAAACACATGGTTAGTATCAAGACTTAGCAACTTTATTTGCATAATTTTTTCTAGCATGGACCTTAATGTCATAGCCTTCTTTTTCCTAAATGAATGCAAATTTCCTTTCCATTTGGCTTGCGACATTCATAATTCATGCTCATGGAACATGATTGTGTTGCAATTGTGATAACATTTGCTGTATGCAGAAGCTAATAAAAAATGATCGAAAATGACATTTTTGCTCTGTTTTTTTGAAGATTTAAGGAAAATTACACCAAGTGGCTTCCAACCTCATATGACCATCATGTCAAACTCATCTCAGGATATTGTCCAAGTAAGAGCCACTTAAGCAAGAAATCTAGTATACATGACTCCAATTTCAATTAGCAGCAATGACAGTTCTAAGTATGGTGCAAACATTGCTCTAGATCCTCAATGGGGCATGTTTGATGACAATAATTTTGGGAGTGAGAGAGGGAGATGGTAGGAGAAAAAAATCAAGGAATCCTCGGGAAATTGAAAAATATATAACTAATAAGGTGGAAGACATTTGTAACCTAAGAGAGAAACTTGTGAGGAAATGGGTGAAGTTGGTATTACACACCCAATTGGACAACCTCGAGGAGAAAACATTTCTCCCACTTTATTTGTTGGCATAACCTAGTAAGTTTTATTCACTAGCATGTATTTTGTAAAGGCCTTTCAACCTAGTTCCCATTCAATTCCATCCACCGGGTTGTAGAGGATTCCAAGCCTAATTTCATAAAAAGTAAGTTGGGGATGATCACATTGACTTGCTTGATGACATGTCTATGAAGATTAACTACCTTGAACTATTTTTTTTGCGTAGGGAAAGAGACACATTCCCATGTCTGAGCATGAAAACATTCTTTGATATTGTTAATGCCTCTAGTGTTTACTTCTACAAGTTCTATAGGCAGAGTCTGTAAAGGGCCAGGTAGCCTCTGGATCTCATATTTTATGAAAGGTAACATATCTAGTAAATGCCCCTACAGTCAATCTCTGGAATGGATCTAAATAGAAGTTCTTCATTTTAATATCCGTAAAACACAACAACTTTAAGGTAAACTATGTACATGTGTCATTTCTCCCACAAACTAAAGTGTATAAGTAGTAAATTTTATACCAAGTGTGCTCCCACCATGTAAAGCGTAATTTGGTGAACTTATCATTTTTATAATATCTTTTTTTATTAAATTTAGTTTCACACATGATCAATTATTGCTTTGAAAGTTGTGTTCTACATAATTTGTGTACACTAAATTACAAATTGATTTTTTGAAATCTATTTTGTGTAAATGTCGACCAATAGATATATATCATGGAGGATGAACGAAGAAGATCAGCCGAATCCCATATGGAGGTTCAGGGATCGGGGGATGTTCACGGTATTTAAATATAATCTTAAATCTCCATACATGTGTGTACATATGGAATTGATTTTTTATTAACTTTGTGAGTTAAATTAGTTGTTAATAAGTTTCATATTTTAATTTTTAAGAGGTAAGAGGAGAAGGGTTTCTACTCCATCCATGGAGTGTGGCCAAGGTTCAACCGGTCGAGGTATGAGTGGTAGCAGGTTGCGGGAAGGGGGTGATATTTATTCCCCCGAAGGCCAATCAACAGCTGCTGGTTCTCAACAGGGTCACTGTGGGTCTGGTTCTCAGCAGCGTCATTCTGGGTCTGGTTCTCAGCAGGGTCATGTTGGAGAAGATGTTAACCAACAACATCAAGGTTGCCATCAATTTCAATATTTTTTCATTAAATTTGTACAACTTTTTTTACACGTGTTTTTTCTAATATACAAAATTATATATATATATATATATATATATATATATATATATATATATATATATATATATATATTGATGCAGAGGCTGAAAATGTTCAAGCTAGTGGTCAAAATAGACGCAGGGTAGCTCGCTACATTCAAGAAGAAGGCTGTCAACCCAGCACAACTTATCTGGCTGAGATTACTGATATACCATGGGAAACCAACATGGTGGAATGCACCTTACAAAGGTGTGAAAGCCTTCATGCAAAATTGCAAAGAGATCTCATGGCTTTGTCTCTACCTGCTGAGAGTAGACAAAGCCTTGAAATAGTTACACATTCATTGGGTGAAATGGTAAATGTGTACAGAAATTTGGGGCCAACGACTGATTCTTTTGTAGAACTAATGAGAAAGAGAAAAGAAACAGTGATGGGTCCCAATAAATGGCAGGACATGAAACAAAAAGTTACAAGAGAAGAGGTCAAGTCAATGTTTAATTATAAGGAAGGGCCAAAAAGAAAAATGTTGAAGGTGCAGTATTTCAAGCACCCAGGCAAAGCTGGTTATTTGTATGATCGACATCTTGCGGCCTTTGGAAGGCTTCCGTGGAACGATGAGGTTCCTGTTTATTTTGCACAAATGTTTTATGCATAATTTTTTTTGGGTATGAAACCCAACTACAATGACCTTCCTTCAGAATTTTTTGGCCCGGGGAGAGGTCGATTATATCAACGTAAGGGCGCTAAGCGAGATGTGGAGTTGCCTCGCCCTGAGCCGCCATTGGTGAGTCGACCGTTTCGAGTCGAAACTCTGCGATCAGAGATGGATGCGACTTCTCAAATAAGTCGAGAAGCAAGGGATGTTATGATCGACAATGTTCATAGCGGATTGAGTGGAGTCGATATTTGTTTAAATCGACAAAGAGCACGTGAAAATGCACGTGCCAATTTTGTTTATCGTACAGATGAGGAGATTTACAACATGAATGTTGAAGATCTCCGAACATATGCAATAAATTGTCGCAATGGTCCGCAAGACCTAATTTTTCATGAGGAAGAGGGCACCGGAACGGTATGTGTTAGTGACCTTAGGGTTTGAAATTATTTTTACATATACATGTGTACAATTTGTAATAAATACATGTGTATGTACATGTATACATTTATTTTTATGTGTACATTAATCTAACAAAAATGTATGATTATATGTTAAAACACCATTTGCAGTTCTCAGGCATGATGCATGATGAAAATGTTAATATTATGTTTGGGACCTCCGGTTCAAATGATGTAGATGGGTCTGACCATCATGATATTTTGGCACATGTTAGTGTTTTTTAAGTGACTCTAAAATAAATAATTGTTGCCACAAATGTACATGTATGTATATATATATATATATATATATATAATTTGATAAAATGTTTTAACAGGTACCGATTTCGTCTGATGTTTTTGGGATGGCGGTACCTTCTTCTTCTTTAGGAGATATACCTTCTACTTCATTGGGAGATGAGCCACAAGTATGGACAATTTTTCACAAGTTTAAAATTTATGTTTAAAAGTTATATATATATATATATATATGCTACCTCAAAAAGTTCCATTAAAAATTGAGATATATATATATAGAGAGAGAGAGAGAGAGAGAGATCTATATTTTGAGTTATTTAAAATTTTTTGAATTTAGGTTCCTATAGAAGATTTCTTTAATCCGCGGACTCTAGCGACGGAGATAGGAACATCCACAGCATTTGAACAAGTTGTCTTTAGTTCCTTTTTTAATATTATTGAAAATAAGTTTATATATGTACACGTGCATTTTCATTTGAAAGTTTTTAATATATATATATATATATATATATATATATATATATAGATATATAACTGTACATGTATATTGTACAGTTTACCACTGCAGATGTTCCTATGGGAGAACCTGTTCATCAAATGGAGAGGGAACCTTACGAGGTATTGCATGATTTTTTTGTTATATTTTGTTTTTTACATGAAGTTCTAGATATATATATTCTCATTCATTTTTAAAACTTCAAATTTTAATGTTCAAGTACATGTGCATTTTGTATGTAGGTTTCCTATTCACAGGATAGGGCCCGGACTGAGACCCTAGTAGGGAAGACGCTAGATCCTCCATTTGATGGACATGATTTATAGTAGATTTGATTTCAAAATTTAGATGGTTTTAAAATTTGTTAAACTTGATACAGTTTGATACTTGTGAGATTTACAATTTTTGGACATATTTTATTACATTGTTATTATATAATTTGTTTTATTTAATTTTGGATGGTTTTAGTACTTTTGGCATGTGAATGTGAAGTAATGTTGTCATCTGAACTACATTTGGCATGTGATATTTAATGTTAAATGTTTTTGTTGGATAGTTGAATTATAATTGGCATGGCATGTGAAGTTTTTAAAACTCAAGTTTTGGATGGTTTCAAGATTCTACATTTTGCATGTGATATTTAATGAACTTTAAATGTTTAATGTTTTAATGTTGCACAATATATAATCAAAAGGGTTTTAAAACTTAAAGTTTTGGATGGTTTCAATCTACAACTTAAAGTTTTGGATGGTTTCAACCTACATTTGCACATGTGGTAAATTGAAATTTTACTTGTAACAAGACAATCACCATTGATTTCATTGTATATGTTGATATCTGATTTGATATAATTGCATGTATGGTGGTACATTACTTGTAAAGTCATTGGATTAATAGTGTTCATTGATTTCAATGTAAGCGCAAAAAATTATTGACAATGTAGAACGATTTTTGTGTTATAATAATTAAACCTAATAATATTGGAGAGCAAGAGAGACTTGAGGTATGGTGTTTACTACAAGAGTTCTAGCTAAATATTTAAATGGTTTATGATTTATGATTTATACTTTCTTTTTAATATAATCGATACGGAAAGATGACAAAACTAATAAGGGTGACAATAAGAATAGAAGAAGAAAATAGTTTAAGATTGATCACAATAAATGCTATTTGTAATTGATTACATTTTAATTATTCACATTCTATCATTCAATATTATTACATTGTCACTTTGCATTCAAAAATTTTATTTGATCATTTTCCATTATTAAAGTTATTCTACAATATTTATCATCTCAACAAATTGAGGTAACTAAGAAAATTTAAAATTTAAATGACTTGATAAATCTCAAACATATTTAGCATATTTAAAATGGTTATATTAATATTAGATGTATTTACATATTATTGATAAAATTAATCATATGTTCCTCATATTATCGATAGTTTTTCCTTGGTTGCACACGACTCAAGTTTTGCACTCAAAAAATAGGTTTGCACCTCTAGATATTTGATCCCTCTCGGCGCTTGATAGATCCATAGTTATGATGGATCTAGGAAAATAACTTTCTAAAAATAAGTAAGGGAAAAGTAGCATAGGGAACAATTAGGAGTAGATTTAGGGCATAGGGAACAATTACGAGTAAATTTAGGAACATGTGATAGTTGGGTGAGATAAAATCATATTTTAATAAAATAATGGGAATTTGTAGGAGAGACAAATAGTGGATATGACATGTATTTTGGTGAATAATCAAATTTATGGAATTAAACAATTAATTATTTTTGTATGTGAAAACAAGATTCACACCTAATCCTCACCTAAAAGACTAAATTAAACACATTATTATTAAGGGGACGATGAGATTTCTAGGTTTTGAGCTCCCCTTTGTTAGATTAGTGTCGTAATGGCATTCCATGTATTTTTGTGAGAACTTATGATATTGTGATATTCTAATTATGAAATAGTGATCTTGAGTACATGCTGGATAATGTAGTAGATAGGAACTTTTTGATAAGGGGAGATTAGGGATGTGACCAAATTCCTATCAGCGAAAGTTTTTTTCTTCACCTTCCTATAACTCCATTGTAGCTTTGGGGGCCAAAGGTAAGAAGAGTACCTTGGAATTTCTTGGGTGAAAAACCAAGTAGGTCACCAACATTGGTCTAATGCATTGGAATTCATTAAAGAATTGGTCATTGGAGCTGCTTCAAGCTAGGAGTGAGCATCGTCACCAACCTACATTGAATATTTTACACTCCCTAGGGTGAATGATACTTTAAATTGATTGACAGTCTAAGACTTTCAAATTTTTCCGAATGCCAAATGATCTTACAAAGCTAGTATTTATAATATCCTAGTAGGTCATTCGGTGACAACTTTTACCGAAAACTTGAAACAAAGAGAATCTATCCTTGGCTAGGACATCATGTAAGATGCCTGCCATAAACAGTAAAATTGTAATTAAAAGCTGAGATTCGGGCAAGTGGGGACAACCACTTGTTATCTCGTCCCTTGGAGGCTAGGCCATATGGGGACCGAATCTAACCTTACAAAATAAAGTGAAATAATTTGTACCATACGGTCGGAAAACATATACAAGAACAATTAATTTCATTCTAGAATATATATATATATATATATAACATTTTTCATCAATGCACATGTATAGAAAAACTACTTTCAATTGATACTAGATCATGTGCTTGTACCCAAACAATTTGTAACATGTGCAAACCACAAATAACATAAGCAGCTCAATTTTTAGTTGAGTACTGGAAGTTCTAAAACATATTTAATCCAAAGATAATAAATTGTTGGACACTTCACTCAAAAAAATTCTAATGGAATTCCATCCTCAATAATCCGTTCATGATCATATTTTGACATTTTCCATTTCTTAATTTTCGATTTTTTCTTTGATTGAACTTCTATCAACTTTATGCGTGCTGCACACACCAAGTGACTATATTGACAACTTATGGAATCAGGTTCATAGTCTTCAAAGTAAACGAAGTCTCCACTTTGATGAGTTTGTCTGAAAAAATAACCTTTCAGTATAATAGACCCTCTGTCATACTGAAATCCGTGATCATTATAGTCTTGTAATAATTTCATTTTTCGTTCAGTGAAACGCATCAAATAATACTTCACATTTTCATCGTTTTCAATAGGTGCAATTACAGCAAAAACATCTCCTGCACAATAAAATAAATTTAACATTTAATTATGCATATTTAAATTTATTTGTAGATCTTTAAATCATTAAAAAGTAATTCAAATGTTACCTTCTCTAACAAGATCATAAACTCGATCACCATCGGATGATATTGTAGTTTCCTCTGATTGCATTTCTTCAAACATTGCAACAGACATTTTGCCCTTTGTATTTAGCTCTGTATGTTTCCAATCATTCACATACATTTTGTTTTCACAAACGTCATTGGATTTTGTGTTGTCTATGCAAACATCACAAAAACAAGAATATTTTCTTTTATCCAATGCAAACACATTTTTGGACAATTTTGTTTGAATTGAATGCAATTTTCGAGTCCCTTTTATTGTTTCAACGTCATTTCCAATTGATCTATCTACGTCTTCGATTCCAATATGCCAGAAAAACCTTTATATGGAAAATTAGAAAAGGAATTTGTAAATATGATATCAAAATACAATTAAAAATAATCATTGCATGATAAATGTACAATGTTTAAAATTAGATTTCCAATATAAATTAAATTGAATGTACCTTCGCACTTCTCTTGATGGGTTTTTCTCATGGCTTAGAGTAGCGATGCACCATTGAACAACTTCTTCAGCGTTCACAAGTCGGCGTGCAGAGTGGTTAATTTGATATCTTCGAAGTACTCGTTTTATGCATGCTCCTGCACCATCTTGTTCTCCTTTTCCATGGCCAGTCTCAAAGAAATTCCAACAATGTTTAATGCAGGTTTTCTTATGAAGACAACACAACCAAAAGAATGATCGTGCAGATTTAAATTGACCTGCGCATCCGTCTGACCATATCCAATGTTCATTGAATGTTATTCCACGATTTTTCAATGAATCATAAATTCTTCCAAAACAATGTTGTACAAAACATGTATCATGTGTACGATCGTCACTGATATCAAAGTGATATTCTTTAATGATATGTCGATTTTCACTCGTGCTTTCTATATGATCGACATTTTGTTCAGCATGTCTATATAGAATATGGATAAGCATGGATACTTGGTCAGAATGATAGTATTCACTTTGAATTTCTTTTTGTGGAACAAATGTGTAGTTTTCTGCAAAATCAATCACTGACAAATTGGTCTCTGGTGGAAAAACTTCACAAGATTTTTTGAATTGCAAGTCTTTCCATCGAGCTCTATGGGAATGCTTGGTGTATTTGTAAATTTCTGCCTCAAATTTTCTCAAAAATTCTATCAGAAAAATTTCGTCTTCTCGTAATTCGATTCTTTTAACACTATTTGCACCTTGAATCGATGTACCGATATATTCATATCTCTTCCATTTCACTTTCATGTTGGACAATGATTGATCATTTATATCAATACGATATTTGTTTTGAAATCTAGTCAAATTTCCACAATCATCGCATTTTTTACCACCAACACATTTCTTTTTGTAAAATAGTTCATCGCTTTCTCTTTCACATAGAATTTGAGATATGAATTCGCGAATAGTGGAAGGAGGAGGTGAATCCTTCCATAATGTTCTACCGAAATCAAGGAATGTGTCATAATATAACTCAAATTCCACATGATAACGGCAACAACAAGTGTCGCGTACGGTGATAGGTTTTACATACCATGGTTTTTGTTGAACAAAAGCACTTATTGAAACATGAATTTGATGATTTTCTTCTTTGAACTTGTTGAATAACTCTATCTGAGTGGTTTCCAAGAGATGTTTTTCATGTTCTTCGTACTGATTTCGTGCTATTCTTCTTCGCATCACATGTCTTGTAGTTGTTGAAACACGCGAATTGTTCTTCCAATATTCATATATTATTTTTTTAACATTTTCTCCAAGTCTATCTTTGTATAGTTGCCTACAAATAGCTCTCCAACAAGCGAGTTCATCATTTACATCTATTTGCAGTTGAAATTTTCGATGTTTGTGCAGAGTTTTTCGCGAGGTTCCCAGTGCTCATGCCATAGATGTTATTAAACGATTCTCTTGAGTACTTGGTGAAACCATTGCCATCTGTATTCCTCTATGTACATTTGAAACATCTTTATCTCTAGATCTCTTAATTGACTTTATAGCACTACTCATATTTTTTATCACCTCTTCCTTCATTTTTTTTTTATCTTTGGTTGATTTTCGAATACCCAATAGTGTCGTCGCTTCTTTTAATTTCCTTGATGATAGGAGACCTTTCAACATTTGAGCCTGCACTGTCACTCGCTCATTTAAGAAATACTTTTCAAAAATGCGGTTGACACGATATCGTATAACATGGTCAGGTTTTTTATCTCCATATGTGTGAGTGTCAACATTTTCTAACATCTCATTATCGATAGTGATTTCATCTGTACATATTCGAAAAAAATAGTACATATTCAATAAATAACTAAATTAATAAATATGTCAATAAATATTAGGAAAATTTTAAATATATCAATAGATCATAATATTTACATTTACATACCCGATTCAATTTCTGCTTGAGGTTGATTTTCTTCTTCAATATTTTCAGGAGTATCTCTGTCTGTTTACATTAAACAAAATATTTTTCAAACTAGTTCATCAAATAAAAATTAAGCTTCACATTTTACATTGGGAAAAATTTAAAAATATATTAATAGATCATAATATTTACATTTACATACCTGCTTCAATTTCTTCTTGAGGTTGATTTTCTTCTTCAATATTTTGAGGAATATCTTTGTCTGTTTACATTAAACAAAATATTTTTCAAACTAGTTCATCAAATAAAAATTAAGCTTCACATTTTACATTGGGAAAATTTTAAAAATATATCAATAGATCATAATATTTACATTTACATACCTGCTTCAATTTCTGCTTGAGGTTGATTTTTTTCTTCAAGATTTTGAGGAATATCTCTGTCTGTTTACATTAAACAAAATATTTTTCAAACTAGTTCATCAAATAAAAATGAAGCTTCACATTTTACATTAGGAAAATTTTAAATATATATCAATAGATCATAATATTTACATTTACATACCTGCTTCAATTTCTGCTTGAGGTTGATTTTCCTCTTCAATATTTGAGAGGGCTTCTAACTTTCTTTTGCAAGATTGTCTAGTCTCTTCTCTACGTGCCTCAGGGTCTCTTTTTCGATCATATTTTCTCGCACAAGTTCTTCGATTTCCCATGATAATAGGGTATGAAGTTCAAAAAATTTCCTTCAAAAAATTACACAATAACTCAATTACAAAAAATATCACAAAAGATTTAATTTAAAAAAATTCAGTGTAAATTTTTTGCAAAAATTACATATTCCAATCCAAAACACTTACTTTAAAAAATTCGAGAGAAAAATGTCTTATAAAAATGAAACGAAGCTCAAAAGATTTACTTCAACTCAAAACACGTACATACCTCCAAGAAATGTCTTTTGAATGTACGTTCAAGAAATGTTTTTCAATTTTTGCCAAAATCACGCCGCCTCTAAGAAATGTCTTCCAAAAAAATTCTTTAAACCCAAAATTGTAAAATCAACCAAGAAATGCTCTTAAACCCAAACTTTGAAGAAAAGTTTTTGAACCCAAACCAAGATCTTTGTAAAATGAGAAGAAGTGTGCGAAATGTGCGAAAATTGTGAATCATTTCGCGGCAATTTATATTGACGCGAAATGTGTTTTAGTAGGGGGCTCCGCAAAACTTTCCAGCCAACGGAGAGTTATACAAGAGTTCAGCCGAAATGTTGATCAAAAGTTCGGCCAAACTATTAAGACGTTAGATTTAACGAGCCTTTGGCGGAAAACATAGTTCGGCCGAACTTTGACTAAAATTTCAGCCGAACTAACGCGTCACCAATTACGCAAAAACCAGGCTCTGAATATGGTTCTACAACTTTGGACTGATTAAACTCCATGAAAGTTTGTTAATTAACTGTCGGAACCAAGACAAGCATTTTCAGAATTGAATCTACTTTCAGGAAATATAACTTTTATGGAATTTCATAAACGTTTATTAATTTTAATTATTTTTCTAGTAAAATGGGTGCAAACAATTTTTGAGGGTCATTGTGTTTCAGTGAAATCAAAATTTTGTATCTCCCAAAAAAAATTGTAAAAAAAATTGAAAAAATTATGGGGCATTACATTGTTCCGTCGTCTCTAATGGGTAGCTTTTAGATTTTTAGTTTATAACTTATATGTTAAGAAATTTCTTGCGACGCGAAACATATCCAAAATACGCAATTTTTCGTATTGGACCAGTTCAAAAAATTCTAGTAATTATGATATGCATCCATTAGCTTTGTAAATATGACAAAAACAAAGTATACTCTGTCTGGATTGTTGTAACACATTTTGTTTTTTCAAAAACACAAATTTTCAATGAATACAACATTGCGTCATAACATGACTTCTTATGAATCCTTTGATTGTTAAGAAACACACACTCAAAGAAACGCTAAGTTGACATATCAAATCTGCATAAAAAATTTTCAAAAAATAAGTAATAGAAAGCTAACAAAATTTCTCACAACTTTTATTTTTATCGCAAAATGAAATTCTACACAGAAAAATTGTTATAGTTTGCAGAAAGTTGAAGAACCGAAAAAAATGAAATTTTTTTCTCAAAAAAGGGCAAAAAGTGTAAGAAAGAAGAAAATGGGAGAAAAGGCCCCGCTGCCCAGATGCATGGATTTCGTGAGGCTCTTTGATGCCACTGAAGACAATGTTTACTATTTTGGTTATAGGTTCAGGGGAAGTCAGAATTATTTAGCGGGAGTTCTTTCAAATTCAAAATTTAAATTTCTGCAGCATTTATGACGGTAAGCGGGTGGGGGAGGAGCGACGCCAGGGGGAGGAGCGGCGGAGGAGGCGTTCGGGGTGGAGTGTACGCTAACGTCCATCGCCGTCTGCTGCTGTCGGGAGTTGGAAAAGTTGAAGCCACATGGTGTCGGAGAAGAGTGAAGTCGTCGAAGCGATGGGATTGGGAGCTGTCACATCAACTCCCGATTCGTCGAACGAAAGACTCCTCCATATGTAGCTCCCAGAGGGCTCATTAAATGGCATAGGTTAACTTTAATATCCGATCGTCGTTTCGATTCCGTTCAATTCCTCTTTTCGCGAGGATGGGGTTATATCACGATGTTATTTTATTCTACAGGAAGGAGTGCTCCGAGAGTTCTTTTGGTGTTTGAAGTGATAGAAATGCTCGGCCAGGCTTAGCCAGTGATAGAAATGCTGTACTAAATGTAAGAATCTCTGAATGTTTGCTAGTATTTAATGCATGCAAACAGTCTGGCCATTGTACTGTGTCTTTAGGTGTTCTTTTTTAACTTTCAAAGTTCTTCACAGATATGCTTATTTTTTCAATTTCATTATCGTTTTGTGTGCATTAGCTTTCCGGTTCATGAATTTCTGGTCTATACTTAAAATGGAGTGAGGAAAAATGATTGCTGCTACTTCTATTGAATCTTACAGCTGATAAAGCGAGCATCAGATAGAGTAAGGACAAATATGTCAAGCATGGAGAGTAGGTAAGCTTAATGGTGAGAGAGCCAGGTCCATAAAAGTCATCATGCCCAACTTACGTGATAAAGATATCATTCTAAGCAAGAAGCAACTTTTGAGGGGTTCTCGGTTTTTTCTAGAAGAAGATTTAACTGTAAAACAACAAGAAGAAAAGAAGGACGAAATGACAAAAATTAGGGCAGCAAGAGATGAGGGAAAAATAGCATGGATTTATAAAGGTAAAGCCGTGATTGCGCAATTTGGACCTCCTTCCAAAACAAGCCAGCAAAATGATAACAAAGAAGAGGTAGCAAACTCTTTAGCAAGAAATGAGGAAGCAAGGTCATTATGGGCAAGCAGGGACATAGACTCAACTATGAGTCTTGCATGTCAAAACAAATAGCAATCAAGTCTTACCCAGGTTTCCTTAAGATTAGTTTGTTGGAACTGTAGGGGTTACCCATGGAGACAAGGACCTGGGTTAGGGTCTATTGCGGAAGGTAGAGACATAATTTGTCTCATAGAAACACATGAGCATGAAGGGTGCAAGACACCTTTGTTTGGAGGGTACTGGAAGATAGTAGTGTGGAACAAGGCAGCAGGGAATGGAAAAGGACACGGGAGTATCATGGTATTAGTAAGAGAAAAAGAATGTCGTTTCATTCAGCTAGAAAAAGAAGACCCAAATAAGAAATTTGTTTGGCTTAAAATATCAGAAAATGGGAATCACATTAGAATTGCAGCATGCTATTTTGCGCCGCAAGTTTAAAAAATATACAAAAGTAGAGGACTTGACCACAAAGATCGCTTTGCAGCCCTAAAAACAGATATTGCAATATATTCTCAGCTAGGTGAAGTCCTTATAGTGGGGGATTTCAATGTTAGAACTGTAGGTGAACAAGCTAGCCTTCTTTGTTGTAAAGAAGATAGTGACCCTATCTAGCTTACAGAAGAGAGTAATCATAAGTGGGAACGAATTTCAGAGGATAAAGGCTACAATCTCTTTGGAGAACAATCGCTTACGCTATGTGGGGCTTTTGATTTAGTCATTTGTAATGGTTTGACTAGATGGGAAAAGTCCGGTAATTTCACGTGCAATACTTACAATGGAGCAAGTGTAGTAGATTATGTAATTTGCTCGCATAGTTTGTGTGAGAAAATGGAGGAAGTGCTGATTGGAGATCAAATTTAGGACTTAAAATCAGATCACAAGCCAATTTATTTAAGTTTTTCTTGGACCGAAAAGAAGCAATTAGGGTCAAAAAATCAGTGTGTTCAACAAAATCCCCCAAAGGACAGAATTCTTTTGAATCTAGAGAATTGTAATACCTTCAAAATAACGCTAGAGAGGCTCTTCAAGAAGGAGGAAATCTCATCTCATGGCCTTCATAGTCACAGATTAACACATTTAATTCAAAGCGCACTTGCTGAGTGCAAAAGAGCAAAAATTAAGAAGTCCGAAACAAATTGCTTTCCGGTTAATGCTTGGTTTGACGAGGAATGCAAAAAGGCAAGGAGAAGGTGGAAGGAATCAGACACGGATAACATAAAGCTCAAAGCTTACAAGCAGATAGTAAAAAAGAAAAAGGTTGATTTCATGGTTTCAAGGAGAGAAGAACTAATCTTCCTCGGGAAAAATAACCCCAAATTATTCTGGAAGGAGCTCCAACCGAAAAAGGTGCAAACTAAAAACAACATTACAGCTTCTAAATGGTTTGACTATGCAAGACAACTTTATGAGTAGGATCCCAAGGTTGACCCTCCTCCCTTGGTCAACATAGACACAAAACTCTTCACGGTGCAAGAAGTGGAGATGGGTATCAAGAAGTTGGGCGTTGGAAAAAGCAAAAGACTTAGATGAACTCCAAGCAGAGTATCTAAAGTGGGGCTTAAAAATTCTTTCACCTCACATCACAAAAATTTTCAACAACATCTTACAGCAGGGGTTCCCCACAGATTGGACAACTAGTATGGCAATACCTTTTTTCAAGAGTGGTGACGTCAATAATCCCTCCAATTATAGAACCATAATGATAAACCCCTTGTTTGCAAAGTTATTTGGAAGCATGTTAGAAAAGAAAATCAGCAAGTGGACAGAAGAAAGAGATAAACGTGCTAAAGGGCAAGTAGGTTTTAGACCTAAACATTCCATAGTTGATCATTGTATAACTTTAAGGCACATCATTGAAAAAGTTTGGGAAAAAAAGGAAGAAGTTTTCTATTGCTTTGTTGATTTTAGAAAAGTCTTTGAGACAGTTCCTAGGGATAAGCTTTGGGGCAGAATGGAGGAACTTGGGGTTCCCAAGCATTTGAGAGCAGCTGTGCATAGGTTGTATGAAGAGGTGCAAGTCAAAACCAGAACTTCACCTGGCATTTCTGAAAGTTTTAGAAGCGATATCGGGGTCAAGCAAGGTTGCCCATTGTCTCCTACCCTTTTTGGGTTATATATTGACAAGCTTGAAGAGTGGCTAAATTCGCAAGGGGGTGATGGTATCCATTTGGACAAGTTCGTTATAAGGCTTCTTTTGTACGCAGATGACCTTATATTGATTGCTAAATCGGCTTTTGGTTTGCAAGAGCATTTACGTTCCCTTGAACATTTTTGTAGAAGGGTTGGGATGCAAGTCAATATTAGCAAAACGAAAGTAGTGGTTTTCTCTAACAAAAGAAAGTATAATCAACATAACTTCTATTTTGAAGGCAGCATTCTGGAAGAAGTTGCAGACTACAAATACCTCGGAATTGACTTCAACAGAAATTTAAGTTGGGATGGTTATAGAAAGAAAATAACTTTAGGGGGTTGGAAAACATTTTATGCTCTTCAAAACAAGTGTAGAGAGGCAAAGCTATGGGACTGGAAAACCACTCTAACTCTTTTTGGGCTTCTAGTGATTCTGATGATTCTCTACGGTTGTGAACTGTGGGCCAACAGCACAACCGAGATGCAATGGAAACAAATTGAGAAAATTCAGAAGCGTTTGATTACAAACAAATTCAAAATTAAAAGTGCAGTTCCTTATGCTATCTTGTTAAGTGAAACAAGGGCTGCTCCTATTGAAGCAATTGCTATGATGCAAGTCATAAGGTATTTGAAAAAAATTGAGCAAATGGAAGAGGGTAGATGGCCTAAGGTTGTGTTAGTGACAAATTGTGCAAAAGACAGAAGACTTGGATGCGGCAAAATAACAAATCGTTTACTAAATGAGGTATTCGCTTGAGCATGTGTCCTACAAACAGTAAAGAGATAAAAACTTTTGTTATAGATAAGTTCCACAAACATACTTGGGAGAAAGAGCTAGGGAGAAAGAAGAAGTACTACATTGAAGAGTTTAACTCCACACATAACCATCAACAAAAGGCGTACATAGAGGCTAATATTTCTTGGAGATCTAAAATTCTTATTGCTCAGTTAAGGACTAGTTCTCATCAACTCCATTGTGAAACAGGGCGCTGGAAAAGGCCAAAAGAAATGTGGGAGGAAATAGTATGTATTTTTTGCTCCTCCGGAAAAGTGGAAACAGAAAAACATTTCATTATAGAATGTGAGGCCTTCAAAGACAGCAGGGAAAACTATACAGGTATTATGGCAGCTAGTTCTTGGGATAATCTATTCAGCGAAGAGTTTGTTGATAAGCTGAGAGCTATTATTGTAAAACTTCACAGGAAAAGGGCTGAATACAAGACCCAGATAGAGAAGCAATCTGTCCCATAAGCTATTTTTAGCCTCATGGACATTAAAAATTCTTTCTTTCTTTCTTTCAAGATAATGATTCAGCCATCTGTTGAACACATTCTCCTACCTTATCTAGAGGATGTTTAACCGTAGATCTACCTGGAATTCCCTCGACATGTGATAAAAGCAGTCGAGTCTTTTTGGAAATTCCCTCAAACCCAAAGGTTAATGCCCGAACCGTTCCGAACCGCGTGCCAAGGCTCGGATACATGCTGTTATTCTGCCACATGCAACGTTTCTATTATATTTTTTCTCCTTAAGATCTCTTACAGACAGATTTTTTCAGGAAACAGTGTGGTTTCTCTTAAAATTCAGCCTAGATAGCTGATACTTCGTGAAACGCAACATTTCTATTTATTCGTTTGCTTAAATTTCTAATATATGTATGTTTTCCTATCGCTGTTATTTTATGCAAAACAACCTTTCTACTTCATTTCTTTGCTTATATGTTTTCATTCTTTTAAATTTTATACCGAGTAATTCTTATTTTGTGAAATTCAATCTACTTACTTGATTTATCTGTTTAAACTTTCTAGCGGAGAGATGTTTTGCATCAAACTGCCCAGTTTTTCTTAAATTTTAGCTTTTCTAGCTGCTATTTTGTGAAATACAACGTTTCTACTGGTCTTCATTCGAAGGAGCAAGTGTCATTACTGCAGGAAGCTCTCCGAATAGGGAAAACAGAATGGCAACGCATGAAAGCGGAGGTGCAAAACATGAAGAAATTTGCAATGGAAAACACAGAGGTGATGAATGCGAAGCCACCCCAGGATAAGGGGAAAGCAGTTGCTCAAATAGACAACAATGAAGAAACATCAAGAGAAGGGAGGAAAGAAGATCCCACAAAACTTTCCAAAACTTGAGCTCAAGTTGTTGGCAATTCTGCTAAGAGGGAAGGAGAAACAAACATCCAGGTTAACAACATGCAAGATAGAGAAAGCAAGGAAAGACTGGATAGAGCAACAAACATAATTATTAAAGGGGTGAAAGAGTATGGTAAAAATGAATGTACTCTTGACCTTGCAAGAGACTTCTTGAAAGACAAACTCCAATGGCAAGGACGAGTATGTCAAGCATGGAGAGTAGGTAAGCTCAACGGTGAGAGAGCCAGGCCCATAAAAGTCATCTTGCCCAACTTGCAGGATAAAGATATCATTCTGAGAAAAAAGCAACTCTTAAGGGCTTCTCGGTTTTTTATAGAAGAAGATTTAACTGTAAGACAACAAGAGGAAAGGAGGGATGAAATGACAAAAGTTAGGGCAGCAAGAGATGAGGGAAAAAGAGCATGGATTTATAAAGGTAAAGCCGTGATTGTGCAATTTGGACCTCCTTCCAAAACAATGCAACAAAATGATAACAAAGAAGAGGCAGCAAACTCTTTAGCAAGAAATGAGGAAGAAAGGTCATTATGGGCAAGCAGGGATAAAGACTCAACTGTGAGTCTTGCATGTCAAAACAAATAGCAATCAAGTCTTACCCAGGTTTCCTTAAGATTAGTTTGTTGGAACTGCAGGGGTTACCCATGGAGACGAGGACCTGTGTTAGGGCCTATTGCGGAAGGTAGAGACATAATTTGCCTCATAGAAACACATGAGCATGAAGGGTGTAAGACACCTTTGTTTGAAGGGTATTGGAAGATAGCTGTGTGGAACAAGGCAGCAGGGAATGGCAAAGGGCACGGGGGTATCATGGTATTAGTAAGAGAAAAAGAAGGTCGTTTCATTCAGCTAGAAAAAGAAGACCCAAATAAACAATTTGTTTGGCTTAAAATATCAGAAAATGGAAATCTCATTAGAATTGCAGCATGCTATTTTGCACCGCAAGTTTCAAAAATCTACAAAAGTAGAGGGCTTGACCACAAAGATCCCTTTGCGGCCCTAAAAACGGATATTGCAATATATTCTCAGCTAGGTGAAGTCCTTATAGTGGGGGATTTCAATGCTAGAACTGCAAGTGAACAAGCTAGCATTCTTTGTTGTAAAGAAGACAGTGACCCTATCTGGCTTACAGAAGAGAGTAATCATCAGTGGAAACGAATTTCAGAGGATAAAGGCTGCAATATCTTTGGAGAACAGCTGCTTATGCTATGTGGGGCTTTCGATTTAGTCATTTGTAATGGGTTGACTAAATGGGAAAAGTCCGGTAATTTCACTTGCAATACTTACAATGGAGCAAGTGTGGTAGATTATGTAATTTGCTCGCATAGTTTGTGTGAGAAAATGGAGGAAGTGTTGATTGGAGATCAAATTTGGGACTTAAAATCAGATCACAAGCCAATCTATTTAAGTTTCTCTTGGACCGGAAAAAAGCAATTGGGGTCGAAAAATCAATGTGTTCAACAAAATCCCCCAAAGGGCAGAATTCTTTTGAATCCAGAGAATTGTAATACCTTCAAAATAATGCTAGAGAGGCTCTTCAAGAAGGAGGAAATCCCATCTCATGGCCTCCATAGTCACAGATTAACACATTTAATTCAAAGCGCACTTGCTGAGTGCAAAAGAGCAAAAATTAAGAAGTCCGAAAAAAATTGCTTTCCGGTTAATGCTTGGTTTGACGAGGAATGCAAAAAGGCAAGGAGAAGGTGGAAGGAACCATACACGGATAACATAAAGCTCAAAGCTTACAAGCAGTTAGTAAAAAAGAAAAAAACCGATTTTATGGTTTCAAGGAGAGAAGAACTAATCTTCCTCGGGAAAAATAACCCCAAATTATTTTGGAAGGAGCTCCAATCGAAAAAGGTGCAAACTGAAAACAACATTACAGCTTCAAAATGGTTTGACTAGGCAAGACAACTTTATGAACAGGATCCCAAGGTTGACCCTCCTCCCTTGGTCAACACAGACACAAAACTCTTCACGGTGCAAGAGGTAGAGATGGGTATCAAGAAGTTGGGCGCTGGAAAAGCAAAAGACTTAGATGAACTCCAAGCAGAGTATCTAAAGTGGGGCTTAAAATTTCTTTCACCTCACATCACAAAAATTTTCAGCAACATCTTACAGCAGGGGTTCCCCACAGATTGGACAACTAGTATGGCAATACCTCTTTTCAAGAGTGGTGACGTCAATAATCCTTCCAATTATAGAACCATAATGATAAACCCCTTGTTTGCAAAGTTATTTGGAAGCATGTTGGAAAAGAAAATTAGCAAGTGGGCGGAAGAAAGAAATAAACGTGCTAAAGGGCAAGCAGGTTTTAGACCTAAACATTCCACAGTTGATCATTGTATAACTTTAAGGCACATCATTGAAAAAGGTTGGGAAAATAAGGAAGAAGTTTTTTGTTGCTTTGTTGATTTCAGAAAAGCCTTTGATACGGTTCCTAGGGATAAGCTTTGGGGCAGAATGGAGGAACTCGGGGTTCCCAAGCATTTGAGAGCAGCGGTGCATAGGTTGTACGAACAAGTGAAAGTCAAAATCAGAACTTCAGCTGGCATTTCTGAAAGTTTTAGAAGCGATATCGGGGTCAAGCAAGGTTGCCCATTGTCTCCTACCCTTTTTGGGTTATATATTGACAAGCTTGAAGAGTGGTTAAATTCGCAAGGGGGTGACGGTATCCATTTGGGCAAGTTCGTTATCAGGCTTCTTTTGTACGCAGATGACCTTATATTGATTGCTAATTCGGCTCTTGGTTTGCAAGAGCATTTACATTCCCTTGAGCATTTTTGTAAAAGGGTTGGGATGCAAGTCAATATTAGCAAAACGAAAGTAGTGATTTTCTCTAACAAAAGAAAGCATAACCAATATAAGTTCTATTTTGGAGGCAGCATTTTGGAAGAAGTTGCAGATTACAAATACCTTGGAATTGACTTCAACAGAAATTTAAGTTGGGATGGTTGTAGAGAGAAAAGAACTTTAGGGGGTTGGAAAGCATTTTATGCTCTTCAAAACAGGTGTAGAGAGGCAGAGCTGTGGGACTGGAAAACCACCCTAACTCTTTTTGGGCTTCTGGTGATTCCGGTGATTCTTTACGGTTGTGAACTATGGGCCAGCAGCACAACCAAGATGCAGTGGAAAAAAATTGAGAAAATTCAGAAACGTTTGATTACAAACAAATTCAAAATTAAAAGTGCAGTTCCTTATGCTATCTGTTAAGTGAAACAGGGGCTGCTCCTATTGAAGCAATTGCTATGGTGCGAGTCATAAGGTATCTGAAAAAAATTGAGCAAATGGAAGAGGATAGATGGCCTAAGGTTGTGTTTAGTGACAGATTGTGTAAAAGACAGAAGACTTGGATGCGGCAAAATAACAAATGGTTTAGTAAATGGGGTATTTTCTTGAGCATGTGTCCTACAAACAATAAAGAGATAAAAAATTTTGTTATGGATAAATTCCATAAACATACGTGGAAGAAAGAGCTAGAGAGAAAGAAGAAGTACTACATAGAAGAGTTTAACCCCACACATAACCATCAACAAAAGGCATACATAGGGGCTGATATTTCTTGGAGATCTAAAATTCTTATTGCTCAATTAAGGACTAATTCTCATCAACTCAGTTGTGAAACAGGGCACTGGAAAAGGCCAAAAGAAATGTGGGAAGAAAGAGTATGTATTTTTTGCTCCTCCGGAAAAGTGGAAACAGAAAAACATTTCATTCTAGAATGTGAGGCCTTCAAGAACACCAGAGAAAACTATGCAGGTATTCTGGCGGCTAATTCCTTAGGATAATCCTATTCGTCATTACTATATTGGATGATGGGAGTGCTCATTATGTAAAACTTCTGAAAGGGCCGAATACAAGAGTCGAGATAGAGAAGCAATCTTGTCCCATAGGCTATTTTTAGCCTCGTGGACATTAAAATTCTTTCTTTTCTTTCTTTCATTCCTTAAAATTTCTTATGGATAGCTGTTTTGCCTAAAACTGCGCGGTTTATCTTTATGTTTATTCTCCATCTGTGTTTTTTTGGGAAGTACAACATTTCTACTTGATTTTTTGCTTTAATTTTTTGTTCAAAGATGTTTTCCTAAGACTACATTGTTTCTGTAAAGCTTAGTCTCTATAGTTGTTCTTATTCGAAATCTAAGCCTGTGCTAAAAATTTCCAGTGGATAAATATTTCTAAAGGGTGCCTTCTGTTTTAATCATTAGCCTAGATAGCTAGTAGTTTGTAAAATGCAATGTTTCTACTAGATTTCTCCTTGATTTATCTTAGATGGTTATTCTGTGCCTCCTTTCCTAAAATTTAAGCTCCTAAACTTTAACTTTGATCGTTCGTTGTATTTTGTGAAAAGCTAAGTTCTGTGCTGCCTTTCCTAAAATTTAAGCTCCTAAACTTTAACTTTGATCGTTAGTTGTATTTGGTGAAGTATGCAGTTTCTGATGGTATTGATAAGGGTTTAGGGGGTTTTATTACAAAATTTCATGGATAATTGTTTTGTTTTTGTTACTTTTTGAAGTGAGTTCTTTCCCATTAGGTAATTATCTTATACATGCAACGTGTTTATAATTGTGTTTGTGCTTGCAAATGTGAAATTATGTTATTGTTACATTGCTTACTGATTTTGTTAATTAATGGTTTGACTATCCTGCCTCCTATAGCCTACTCGCTTATACACGCGACATTTTCATATAATTAGGTATGATTTCTATTCTTTTAATTTCCAACATCGTTTTTGGGTGCTGTGCTATTATTTTTTAAAACCGCGACATTTCCATATAATTAGGTATGATTTCTATTCTTTTAATTTCCAGCATCGTTTTTGGGTTCTGTGCTTTTATTTTTTTTCAACCGCAGACATACTCAGACCTTTTCGGTTCTGTATTTTTATTTTGTTGAAACAACATAGGTACTCAGTACTTTTCGATTTCTGTGCGTTTATTTTCTGAAGCCGCGTACATATTCTAGGGTTCTGGTTGTTTGTATTTTTATTTTCTGAAGCCGCTTACATATTCCATAGTTCTGAAGAGTTCTGAGTTCTTGTGCTTTTATTTTCTATAACCGCCTACATATTCTAGAGTTCTGGGTTTTTGTGTTTTTATTTTCTGAAAGCGTGTGTGTATATATATATACTGACGAGTTTCGGTTTGCTTTAAAACACATTACCAATGTTTAGAGATTATAAATCGAAAATAAGGTTTTTATTTAGTTTGGTGTGGTTTGGCTATATTTTATATAAAAGAAAGAAAGAAAGTAATTTTGACGTCCACGAGATTATAAATAGTTTATGGGACAGATTGCTTCTCTATTTGGCTCATGTAATTAGCCCTTTTCTTGTGGAGTTTTACAATAAATGCTCCCAGCTTCTCGACAAACTCTTTGTTGAATAGATTATCCCAGGAGCTTCGCTGAATAGATTATCTCAAGAGATAGCTGCCAGAATACTTGCATAATTTTCCCTACTGTCTTTGAAGACCTAGCTTTCTAAAATGAAATGTTTTTCTATTTCCACTTTTCCAGAAGAGCAAAAATACATACTCTTTCCTCTCACATTTCTTTTGGCCTTTTCCAGTGCCCTGTTTCACAACGGAGTTGATAAGAATTAGTCCTTAATTTAGTAATAAGAATTTTATATCTGCAAGAAATATTGGCACCTATGTACGCTTTTTGTTGATGATCATGAGTGGGGTTAAACTCTTCAATGTAGTACTTCTTCTAACTCCCTAACTCTTTCTCCCAGGTACATTTGTGGAACTTATCCATAACAAAAGTTTTTATCTCTTTACTGTTTGTAGGACACCTGCCCAAGAAAATACCCCATTTACTAAACCATTTGATATTTTGCCTCATCCAAGTCTTCTTTCTTTTGCACAATCTGTCATTAAACACAACCTTAGGCCATCTACCCTCTTCCATTTGCTCATTTTTTTCAAATATCTTATGACTTGCACCATAGCAATTGTTTCGATAGGAGCAGCCCCTCTTTCACTTAACAAGATATCATAAGAAACTGCACTTTTAATTTTGAATTTATTTGTAATCAAATGCTTCTGAATTTTCTCAATTTGTTTCCATTGCATGCGGGTTATGCTGCTAGCCCACAACTCACAACCGTAGAGAATCACCGGAATCACTAGAAGCCCAAAAAGAGTTAGAGTGGTTTTCCAGTCCCACATTTCTGCCTCTCTACCCCTGTTTTGAAGAGCATACAGTGCTTTCCAACCCCCCAAAGTTCTTTTCTTTCTACAACCATCTCAATTTAAATTTCTGTTGAAGTCAATTCCGAGTTATTTGTAGTCTGCAACTTCTTCCAGAATGTTGCCTTCGAAGTAGAACTTATGTTGGTTATGCTTTCTTTTGTTAGAGAAAACCACTACTTTCGTTTTGCTAATATTGACTTGCATCCCCACCTTTCTACAGAAATACTCAAGGGAACGTAAGTGCTCTTGCAAACCAAGAGGCGATATAGCAATCAGTATAAGGTCATCTGCGTACAAAAGAAGCCTTATAACGAACTTGCTCAAATGGAAACCGTCACCCCCTTGCGAATTTAGCCACTCTTCAAACTTGTCAATATATAAACCAAAGAGGGTAGGAGACAAAGGGCAACCTTGCTTGACCCTGATATCGCTTCTAAAACTTTCAGAAATCCCTGCTGAAGTTCTAATTTTGAATTTCACCTCTTCGTACAATCTATCCACCGCTGCTCTCAAATGCCTAGGAACCCCGAGTTCCTCCATTTTGCGCCAAAGCTTATCCCTAGGCACCGTGTCAAAGGCTTTTCTGAAATCAACAAAGCAACAAAAAACCTCTTCCTTTTTTTCCCAAACTTTTTCAATGACATGCCTTAAAGTCATACAATGATCAACTGTGGAATGTTTAAGTCTAAAACCAGCTTGCCCTTTAACACGTTTATCTCTTTCTTCTGCCCACTTGCTGATTTTCTTTTCTAACATGCTTCCAAATAACTTTGCAAAAAAGGGGTTTATCATTATGGTTCTATAATTGGAGGGATTATTGACGTCACCACTCTTATAAAGAGGTATTGCCATACTAGTTGTCCAATCAGAGGGGAGCCCCTGCTGTATGATGTTGTTGAAGATTTTTGTAATGTGAGGTGAAATAATTTTTAAACCCCACTTTAGATACTCTGCTTGGAGTTAAACTAAGTCTTTTGCTTTTCCAGCACCCAACTTCTTGATACCCATCTCGACCTCTTGCACCGTGAAGAGTTTTGTGTTTGTGTTGACCAAGGGAGGAGGGTCAACCTTGGTATCCTGCTCATAAAGTTGTCTTGCATAGTCTAACCATTCAAAAGCTGTAATGTTGTTTTCACTTTGCACCTTTTTGGGTTGGAGCTCCTTCCAGAATAATTTGGGGTTACATTTACATTGATTTTGATTCATCAAAAACACTTCTATGTAAAAATTTAAAATATTTTAATTCTGTTTTGTCTCATTTTACCTATATAATATTTTCATGTTTTTGGTTTGCTGTACACACGATGTATAACATGTTAATTTTTTTTTTGGTTTTATTAAGAAAATATTGATCTAATTTATTTATGTTTTCTTTTATGACGACAATTAAATATTACCAAGCTTTTTGCAATTTGTTATTAAGATAAAGATATTAAAATGAAAGAATTGAATTATGAAAATTTAAACCAAAAGTATGGGATATAACCATTTAGAACTTGTAATTTTTAAGCTGACAAGAATATATATATATATATATATATATATATGCATTTGATAGAATTGTCATTAAGGGGAAGAAAATTAGAGTTTTGTTGATTTGAATTTGATTTCTTGTTTTACAGGGAAAGAGAAAGCCCAAGGCCTAACAAAATGCTTGGTTTCCATTTATTTATTAGGTGGGTGGATTTTTATTTATGCTATTCTCAAGGAAATAAGCAAGTAATCTTATTATTGTTTTTAAAATTTCTAGTTCAAATGATTTAGTGTGCTTATGCATTTATTTAATTTTAGTTTTATTGGTGATGGATAAGACCTACATGTTTATGATAAATGGATTCCCTAGATAGAGGTATCCGATTGCTTACTCTTTGAATTATATTTTTTCCTATAATTCCACCTCTCTTTTTTTTTGTATCTTGGAAAGGAAAATGTATCTAAGAGTAAGGTGTTCTCTACTCTCAATTTAGAAGCATCATTTAGAGGAAAATGGAAAATTTCAATTAATATATTTTATATTCTCCCTAGCTTAGTAGATCTTGTTCTATTTGAAAGTTCAATTTGGTTAACAAGATTAGAAGCATCAATGAATGAAAAATGGAAATTTGCAATAGTTGTATTTTATATTTTGGATAACCTAGTAGAGAATGTCTTATTTGAGGGTGGAATTTGGCTAACAAGAAGGTTACATTTCTATTAGCCACGCTCCCCATTGGACTGCTACTAGAAATTTTATTTGGTTGTATATGTTAGTTTTGTAGAATGCTTTAAGATACACACTTGGTTTGGAAAATGACCTTAATTGTTCTTAAATTTACGCATATTTTCCTCAATGCCAAATATGTATCCCAATTATTAACTATAAATATTGATAACAGATCATTAAATTTCCTCAAATTGTGAAATGAAAATGGGTTAATATTGATTTGGACATTATCTATAATTAAATTTTTTCTTCATTCGTCATGAGAATAACATATTGAAAGTTATTTAGATATTTGGAGGTTTTATTACTTCACCGCTCTACCTATTAGACTGTTACTAGTAGTGTTTTATGTTGTACATGTTGGACTTGGAGAATTCTTTAGGGTACATGAATTTATCTCAACTACTAAAAATAATATTTTCACAATAATTGATTAAATTGCCTCCAATTATGAAATGAAAATGGGAGAAAGTAGCAACATGTTAAATCTTTCTTAACCATAAATAAATACACCAGTCACTAATATTAATGTTAATATTTATTCGTCAATCCATGACATATGCATTGTATAGTTATCTCTTTCCTAATGACAAATGTGAACCTCTATTACTAGATAGTCAATAATCTTTTACCACAATGGAATAAATTGCCTCCAATTATGAAATTAAGCTGAGATAAAGTAGCAACATGGCTTTTAATCTTTCCTTAATGATAAATAGGTATTTCAATGATTAAATATAACCTTTTGACAACAATTGATTAAGTTTCCACCAACTATGAGATAAAAATGGGCCAAAGTAGTAACATGTATTTTAGATCTAAATTTCCTCTATTCTCCATTACCTATAATTAAAGTGTTTCTCCATTTCAAGTGATTTTAATACATTGTGATGAGAATAATATACCCAAAGTTACTTAAGGATTTTGTTGAGAATAGTATCATGCTTTCAAATATATTGTATATATTTGATATTCAGTTTAAGCATATGTCAATTTTGTCCATATAAAGTTTTAAGGGCATTCATTAATGAAAGAGATTAGAGGCTCTCCATGAAATGAGTTTTGTTAGTATAGGGTTACAAGAGTGTCTATTGCTTAAGCAATAGGATCATACTTCTTCTTTGCATTATATATTCCCTCTCATTTTTAATATATTAATGCTTGCAAAATTTTATAATTAATGAATCTTGGAATTAATAAAGCCCCCATTAGGTTGATCTTCTCTATAGAATCAATAGGTTGGAAATTATGTTTGGGAATAGTACGACAAATCGTTACTAGGTAGGAGCTAGTACAGGTGCATTTAACATGAGATTTCAAATGTTGAATAATTTTCTAGTTATTTCCACCTAAATGGTTGGTACATTAAGCTCAAATTCATTATAAATGGGCATCCACACTGAATGGATATTCAATCCCCACCCTATGTGGTTTTTTTGAGGAGTTGTGGACCCAGTAGGGAAAAGTCTTGTTCCATTTTAAGCTCTCCCAATTCAATAAACTATATCCTTATGATTTATGAAATTGGAATCGACTCTATTTCTATACTTCATTCTAATGACAACATTCTCACTCTTATGACTACTTTCAATGCCAATTTGATCAATTTTTGTGTTATCAACCATTAAGCTTCAATACAATATTTTTCTACCCTTCCAAAAGGGAGATCTAATAATATACGATTTCTACTATTTCTTTCATTACCGTAGTCGTATTATATTAACTTGCCACACTTATCACTACTTTCAATTCCAATTGGGTCAATTACTATCCTATCATCCATAAAGCTTTAATATAACCCTTTCCACTCATATTGATCAAGAATCCAAATAGTCTAACATTTCTCTAATTTCCTTGGTTACCTATTCATATAATATTGATGAAGAATCCAAATAGTTTAAACTTTATATTTCTATAATGTCCTTGGTCACCTATTCATATCGTATTGAATTTTCCAATAAAATTATTATTATAACATTCAAGCATGGTTTGTGTCTTCATTAGTAATGTTCAAATAGATCTCTTCTCTAATGAGAATATCATACTTAAAGGTATTTGAGTATATAAGAATATTATGATACATTCAAATCAATAAAATTGAGTCAATTTTGTCTTCATGATATTAAGTATTAGGGGCATAGACATATTGGACATATTGTCTAGACTCAATATTCCTACCAAAGATGTTAACTACTTTGATATAAGGTTTTGAAGGCATCAATTAGCTAATCAAATGATAGACCTTGCATTAAGTGAAATTTAGTTATTATCATGCTCAAAGAGTATTTATGGACTAAGTAGCAAATTCATACCTCTTTCCATTAATTCTTTTCTCTCATCGTAAATAGATGAATGTTTGTAACTCTCATATAATCATTGAGGTTTGGAATCATTAAAGCCCCAATTAGGGCCATGGGGTTGTTATGGAATCCATAGGATCTAAGTCATGTTTTGGGCTAGCATGACAAATCATTACTGTCCCTTATCTTATTATATTGAAGAATTTAAAAAATGCTACTATTTAGTTGAAGCAATCAAGTGAAGGTGGTAATTTCTCGAGCTTAAGAGAAAATAAATAAATAAATGTTGTTTTCTTTCACAACTCTCTTGTAATAAAAAAATGAAATGAAATAATAAAAAATATAACAAATTTGATTTAATAGTCATTCTTTTCTAACCACAAGGATTAATTATGTCACTACATATTCAATGCACGATCTAATAATCAAGTTATTGGAAAAAATCACAATAGGATGGGACGTCATCCTTCGGGATTAATGTGACAAATTACTTTTGAGTATGAAAATATATTTACTTGCATTGACCCTGTCATATTAAACAAATCAAATAATGCAACTATTTAATTGAAACAATTAGGTAAATATGGTGATTTTTGGGGTCCAAGAAAGATACCGATAAACTAAAAGCCTTTCTTTATTTTGACATGATTTTGTTATAAACAATGAAATGGAATCATACGAAAAATATGACTATTTTGATTTTATGATCATTCTCAGCTCCACATTTAATCTTAAATTCCATTTCTAAAAATAAATGAGCACAACCCAATAATCAAACTATTTAAAGAACGGATTAACCATATAAGTGGTCAATAACGGCTCACACTTATCATTAATGAAATCAAATCATACGAAAAATTTGACTGTTTTGATTTTATGATCATCCTCAGATAACCACAATGATTTTTTTGCTCATATTTAATCGTTTTTGCTCATATTTAATCTTAATTGCCAATAATCAAACTCTTTAGAGAACATATTAACCATATGAGTGGTCAATAGTAGCTCACACTTATCCAATGATGTCAATAGTGGCTCACACTTATCCAATGATTCCTTTTATACCATGGTTTGTTTTGATTCTTGTAGGTCCTATTACCCCTTTTGCTAACGGTGGTGTATCTTTAGTATAATTTTCCTTTTTCTTCATGAGGGTTGAATACGTCTAGACCTGAAGATTGGTTGTAAAAAGTAACTATAGTAGTGGTAAAAGGTTAAAGGAGTAGAATGAAAACTTTGATGTGTCAAAAGAAAAAAAGATTGCATATATTGCTCCAAACCAGCATACTAGTTTTCTTTTATGTTCATTTTCACGTAACTAGAGGGTTTTGAGGGTTTTTTTTACTCCACATTTAATCATAAATGTCGTTGCTAAAATAAATGGGTCAAAACCTAATAATAAAATTCTTTAAAAAATGATTGAGCATATAATGAATCAATAGTGGCTCAAACTTCTCCAATGTTTCCTTTTATGGCCATGGTTTGTTTTATGGTTTGCTTTGATGCTTTTGTGTCTTATTACCTCTCTTTCCAATTCTATTTCCAGTGGTGGTGGTGGTGGTGGTGGTATATTTAGTAAAAAAAATATTTTTCTTTTTGAGGGTTGAATAGGAATATATCTAGAGATTGGTTTTAAACAATAAAGAATCTTAATATTGGCAGATATTGATCTGAATTAAAACCATATGGTATCAGAAGTAGAGTAATTATAGTAGTATTAAAAGGTTAATGGGCAGAATGAAGGCTATGTTGTGTCAAAAGAAAAAAATATTGCATTCATTGTTCCAAACCAACAACCAATAATACATTGATTTTTGATGGGTACAAGGAGTGCATATTATATGAATAAGTCACCCAAGTATTTTGAGACAAAGTTGCCCAACAATTTAGATAAAATAATTTTTAAGGAATGAAAAGGAAAAATGCCCTTAAGAAATAAAATTGCATCTTGCAAAACAAGCTCATATTCAAAGCACTAATAGGTTTGTGGAAGTAGGCATATCCCTTGGCCTAATTAAGGTCTTTCACACAACAACAACTAGGAACAAAGGACAACATGACATGACCATCAGTAAGGGTGATACTAATGCAAGTTGCATCAAACTCTTTTGGTGTAGAATACAATGGTCGAAGGGGGCATTCGATTAAGGGCCAACTTCTTCCTAAACTCAATTTACAAAGTTCTTTGAAGACTAAGACCAGAATGGAGCAACTCTAGCACTATTGGTGGTTTCACGCTTATTTCTTTTAGCACAAGTTTGAAAGTACACCGTAGGAAGGCACAAATTAGATTAAGGGCCAACTTCTTAATAAGCCCAATTTCCAAAGTTAACTGAAGACTACATTCGTACGATAACTCTAGCACTATTGGTGGTTTCACGCTTATTTCTTTTAGCACAAGTTTGAAAGTACACATGTAGCAGTAGCACAAATAAATTCGCTCAATGTAAAGGATGTTGGTTATGGTATGGGATTAAGAGTATTGGAGCTAATTTTCCACAAAGAGAAGTGTAACAGGAGGGTTATGAGATTATTAGGAATCATTTCCTTTGTACACCGTACAATATGGAAATCTTTTTTTGGGAATTTTGTTGACTCCCTTGAGAATGGAACAAAAGATGACTATATAATTAGTGAAAGGGAACTTCCTATAAATAGAATTATTTTGGTCCCAAAGGACACAGGAATCTTCAACTACGGGGAATTTGTTGGAAGAATTGTAAAGGGTGCTTCAGACTATGTAGGTTTCCTTGCAGTGGTGTTGGAACACTTGGTGCTTGTGGATGGCTAGCCTCAACCACAAACCACTATTTTAATGAGGTTTTCTAGAGAGGTTCTTCAATGGGAAGCAATATTGGGTTAGACTTAGATCAGGAACCCAAATTGACAAAAGTCCTTGGTGAGAGAGAGTGTCTCAAATTTTCATCTTGGTTGAGCCTAGGTGGAGTATTATTAAGTAACATTTTGCACCCTTCGAAAGTAAGTTCCATAGGTTAATGTTATGTATTTTTATGTTTAATTAGAGGAAGTGAAGACCCAATCTCATACTTGAAACCCTTGTGGGGTGGCATACAATGAAATTGAATCAATATTTTTGAGTTAATTGGTTTCTTTAACACAAAATTGGTATCTCATTAGTGTGTGGTTTTGCGTGTTATCTCGCAATGTTCCAATTGCAATCAATTGTTCCTATTGCCACAAAATCTAGCACGAAGCTTCACTGGGAAGGGTTAGACCTTATGACAACAAAAGAAAGTGATGCCACTGTCACCTCAACAACTTTTATCTTGTTTTTTAATGGTAATTAACCAAAAGGAAGGCTTCCATAGATCACCTAAAGTGATGATTGACACTATGTGATTCATTTCACTAGTTTCAATCCCACTTCTTCACCCCTGTGAGCATCACCTGATGCAATGAGTACTAAGTGGAATATTCAAAAATCATGAGAAATTAGTCAGTTACAACTACCTCTCATGGAAATGGTCACAGATGAATGACTTACTTAATGCAGTTGAATTCCAAAAAATGATATCTAATATAATGCATTGTGAAAACCCCTCAATACTTGGATATTCTAATACTATGGCTCATGGTGATGAATAAGAGATCTATAATATTGGATACAGTATTGGCAAGGCCTAGAGAGGCCTAAATGTTCAACACTAGGGCTTGATTGATATGCAGTAATTAGGTGCAATATATCATATAACAGTGAATGAAAAGGCCTTCTAATGATGATCAACAAAAAATGAACAAATGTCTTCCAATAGAGACTAGGGTTAGGTTAGAAAATTTATTTTGATGGTTGTTACGTATGCATAAACAACCAGATGAAGGATGATGTCCACCCTAAATAAGGGATTCACCATGGACTATACTAGATTTTGGCCTTTATATGATTTATATATCAATTCCTAGTTTACAAGCCACAAACATCCATACAAAATTCACTTATATATATGAATCTGTCTTGGAAACCCTATTGGTTAACCGTATACGTCTAGGAATGGGAGAAAGAAGATGAGTTTTATTAAAAATTATGGTTTATCGACACACCAATTATTAGTGCCTTACCCTACTAGGGTTTGATGGAGTCTTTTAGGGCTAAAATTCAAAGGAAATACTTTGATGGAGTAAGAGGGGATGTTTAAGGCGTCCACTTTCAAAACCCTAAATATTATTTTTATGAATGGAGAAATTAAATATATGGAATGCACATTCATATTTTCCCTATAGGCTTAAAAGAGAAAAAATTTACATGTAATAATGCAACAATATTTCAATAATAATTAAACATTTAGTCATGGCCCATGTGACACGGTTCAAGTTCAACAACAATTAAGTTCGATTCAGATTTGAATTTTTCAAAAAGGTTCTAATGAGGTTCAACATTAGGGTTGACTATAGTCGATATGTGTATGTGTGTGTGTGTGTGTGTGTGTGTGTGTGTGTTTTATTAAGAGCATGTGTTTCCTTTTAAGAGGTCATACGTTCAAATCCAGAGAGGGTAGAGTAAATACACCTTACAAGACTTTAGTAAACAAAAAGGTCTATTACTCCCTCTTGATATTTACTATATTATTCAACCTATATAAGTTAATTAATTTTTTAAAATTTTGTAAAATATTTGCAAAACAATCAAGAACTTTCCTTGAAATTGTAAATATGGGTAGGAGAGTTGTGAAAACCATCAAATTTGACAGGTGAATTTGTTTGGAAATTCCAATACTTGAACCAACAAATCATGCCTAGAGCAACTCTCAAGCATACATTGTCCTAACCGGGATTAGCCCACAAGACTTGTGGGGACCAAACCTCCCGACCTAACCATTGGATCACATCCTCTGGACATGGAAAAAGACAAACTCATCAAGGGACATAGACCATACCACCGACTTCACATATTCCCCAACATTTTATCTGGAAACGACTAAAACAAGACAAACTAATGGAAATAATAGTCTTTTGACTTCCTCCAATTTGCTATTAAGATAAAGACATTAAAATGCAATGATGGAATTAAGGGTATCTAAACCAAAATAATGGTATATAGCCATTTAGAACTTGTAATTTTTAATTTTTAAGTTGGCAAGAAAATTAATATATCTAATATTCTATTATGTATTTGATAGAATTGTGATTAAAAGGAAGGATATTATGGTTTTGTTGATTTGATTTGATTTTTTTTTTACAGGTAAATGCAAGGTCCAATAAAATGCTTGGTTGCCATTTATTTATTAGGTGGGTGGATTTTTCTTTATGTTATTCTTAAGGAAATAAGAAAGTAATCTTATTGTTGTTTATTGAATTTCTAGTTCAAATGATTTAGTGAGTTTATTTCTTTATCTAATTTTGGTTTTATTGGTTGATGTATGAGACCTCCATGTTTATGGTAAAAGGATTCCCTAGAGAGAGCTATTTGATTATTTAGTCCCTGAATTATCTTTTGTCTATATTTACACTCTTTATTTTTTGAACCCTCTAAAAAAGTGTATCTCAGATTAAGATTTTCTCTACTCTTAATTTTAAAAGCATCATTTAGAAGAAAATGGAAAATTTGCTATGATTGTATTTTATATTCTTTTTAGCTCACTTGAGCTTTTCCTATTTGAAAGTGGAATTTGGTCAACAGGGTTTAAAAGCATCATATACAGGAAAACGAAAATTTATAATAGTTGCATTTCATGTTCTGATTAACTTAGTTGAGCATGTATTATTTAAGGGTGAAATTTGACTAACACAGAAGTTACATTACCATTCACCACTCTACCCAATGGATTGCTACTAGCAATGCTTTGTGTTGTCCATGTTAGTTTTGGAAAATATTTTAAGATACACAAACTTGATTTAGAAAATGACATTAATTGCATATTTTTCCTTAATACCAAATAGGTATTCCAATTATTAAATATATGAATTGACAACAATGTTTTAAATTTCCTAAAATTGTTTAGTAAAAATAGGTTAATGTTGATTCGGACATTATCTTTAATCAAAAATTTCATTTATTCAATAGGAAGTTAATATATTGTCGTGAGAATAACACACGAGTTACCCAGAGTTAGATATTGGGAGACTTTATTACTTACCACACTACCTACTAGAGCGTTACTAGTGGCGCTTTAGGTTGCACCTGCTAGACTTTGAAGGATGCATTAGGCTACATGAATTTATCTCTACTTGATATAATCTTTTAACAACAATGGATTAAATTGCCGCCAACTCGGAAATGAAGATTGGAGAAATCCGCAACATGTCTTTTGAATCTTTCTTGATGGTTTAGTTTCTGATATTTACTCTTCACGCCAGAGTTGTGATGGATAAAGAGGCATATTGGTTGAGTTAGTTGACAGATCATAAACGCAATGAGAGAGATACCAACCACCAGTTGATTAGGGAGTCCATGAACTGGTCTGGCACCAGAGGGTACAGGTGAGCTCATGGGAGTCGAATCAAGATCAGATACCCCATTGGTCTGATTGCTATATCTTCTGTGAGATTTCTCATATTACTGTTAAACAAAGTGAAGTTACGGTGCAATGACTAAAGGCGAGGCAATCGACATAGATCTGGGAACAACTTACTGTTGCGTAGCAGTTTGACAACATGATAGAGTTGAGGTTATTGTTAATGGCCAGGGTAACCGAACCATTCCTTTTATTGTCGCCTTCACTGCTTTTAAGAGATTTGATGCAGATGCCGCCAAATATAATATTGGAGAATGTCGTGATCGTAGTGCCGACCTACTTTAGCGATACTCACAGGAAGGCTACTAGAGACACGACTAGGATTGTTGATCTTAATGCCATGAAAATTATTAATGAACTCACCGCTGCAGCTATAGCATATGGTTTTAATAGTGAGGTGTATTCCTCCAATGAAAAAAAAAAAAAACTCTCTCGATTTTTTAACCTTTGGTGCAGGTGTTTTGCCAAACGTAGAATGAAGGATTATAAGAAGATTTTAGAACTTTCACTAGAAACTTTTAAAACTCTCATTGTCATGGAATCGTAACTTGCTATGATATCACTAATCCAAATTTTGGGGCTATGATCTAAGAAACTTGAACTGTTAATTTTCTATTGTTCTATGTTGATATAATTATTTTAAACCAATTATTTTCTTCAAATAGCAATTACTTTCAAATTAATTTAATCTTTCTAGTAACAAATAGCAATTGTAGATAGAACAATAAACTCAATGACAATAGAAGACAATCAAGAGCAATAACAAGAGACACCAAATTCAGTCAAAGACTAGGGGAAAACCCTACAACCCTTTCAAATTCTTCTTCTTATTAGATTGTCATAAAAATATCCAACAAACAGATTTTAATGATCCAATTCATCAACCAAGAGTCAAAGGTCAACAACTTTAAATTTCCAATATCCAAAAATCCAAGAGATAAGCCCAAAAGTCAAATCTAGTCAAACTGACAAATTTGGTCAAAGTCAACAGTAGTCAAATATGCCCTAACCAGTCACAAGTCAATGGTCAAACAACTTCCAAAAAGATCTTGGTCAACTACCCAGGAATGTGGCCTTAAATGTTGGTCAAAATGAAATCAAAACAGTCTTAAATCACTCGATCAAACGTCGTCAATGGAGAGAGAAAGTCCACGGTCAAACCCGCGGTCAAGATTTGTGGTTAATTGCAGTCAAAGTGCCTAGAAAACCTCATTCTTTGTGCCAAAGAATGTGGCCTCCAAAAACAGCCAAAATGCTAAGTCAAACCAAGTCAAACTATGCTCAAGCTTCAAAAGTCAACGCTAGTCAAAGGCTGGTTAAAGACAGGTTTCAACCCTCCTGAAATTCTGTAATATCCCTGATGGAAATATTAAGTGTATAATAGAAGCATGCACTAAAAAATAGTAGAGAAAATATGCACAAAGCAGAATACAAACACAATACACAAATTTAGAACAACTGTTGAGCCATTTTATTAAATTTTGATCTACATGGAGTACATATAACAAGGAATAAGTGCACCTGAGCTTGCATAAGCAAGATGTAGCAAACGTAGGTGATAGAAATGTCCCCCAAGACCTGGAAACTTCGACCTGATGCTCCTTTTCACAGACCCAGAAATTGGCAGCTACTATTGTACTTACAATACTGAGAATCTCCTTCTGTAGTGCCTGACATCACCTAAAATTGTAGTTGTAGCCTCACCCAAAATTACTCGACAAAACCCAAAAGGGAATGACTTAACTCCCAAGCATCTGCTGACCCACGAAATGCTGCAAATTGCCCATTGAGATAGGCAGAATGCACTACAGGAAAGTAGTTGAGAATGCCCCAATTTCCTGCAGAAATCTTCCCCAAACTCCCGAGAAATTCCACTCCAAATTTCCCTTCCAACTCCAACCATTCTCACCACAAATTCTCTGTTCCTCAAGCCCCTAGGAAAATGCCTAGCGTAGCCTCTGTGCAGGCCCTAAAATCCAGTAACTGCTCCTATAGAATCTCTTCACAATCCAATTGTGCAACCACCCAAAATATCTAACAAATCACTAGGCTAAGAAGCCTCTAAAAGCCCAAAAATTCTCCTCTTCAAATGCAACTCCTCCAAGTGGTACGAATTTCCCTAATTGCGTCGCTCATTGGCTGAACTGGTTGTTCGATATCCTACAATAGCTTCAAAAGCAGCTTTTTGTCGATGTATAAGCTCCCTTAGGGATGACACTCGAGGTCCACCAAAGGAAGAGTGGAGATTTCCGCTTGAAATCCCCTTGTGTTGAACAACACTACATTGTCTTGGTTGAGCAGCTCAAGAGAACTTGGTTCAATTGTAAATTTGAAAAAAGGCCCAAAATAAGTGTCCCATCTCTTATTTATAGTTGGCTGCCCTCTTGCTGCACGTGGGCTCCACCCCATCAAACTCCCTCTCTCCCCAAGTCAAATTTCTCCAAGGGGTGCCTATTCCCTTGGAGTGGCCCCCACTTTCCACTACCCATCGAATTTTCTTCTGCCTTCTAATGTTTAGGAAGCCTCCTTAAAACTCCCTGAGGTGGTGGTGGTGGTGGTGCTCTTCCTGTAAATTGTGGTCCCCCATCTCCTTGGTATGCCTCCAACTCGACCTCCTCCTTCGGCTCGCTATCTGAGTATAGCTCGATGTAGTGGGTCTTTCCCTTGTTGCACTTGTGCCCCGATGTTTGAGGCTCTTAGCACGTGAAGCACAAATTCTTCCTCCGTAGGTCTCTCCTAGTCTCACCATCGAGTTGTCCATGTCTAATATCCCTCTGAGACTGACAAGTATCCCTGCTCTTGCGAGGTACATTAGGCCTAGTGGGTATAGGGGCCTTGGTCTTGGGTATGGCATCAATCATGTCTCGGGTCATGGAAATAACATCCATCAATGTAGTGGGGTTTTAGGCCCCCACCCATCCACACAAGGGATCAGCTAACCCCTCTACAAATAACATAATCAATCGGGCCTCTAAGATGTCTTCCACCATCACGGCTAGCCTATGGAACTTCGAGATATAGGCCTCTACGCTACCTGTCTGTCTCAAGTGGCCCAACTCCTTGAAATGTAGTTGGAGGTCCTTCTTGTCAACCCTCTCAATTATCTGCCTGGTAAACTCGATGTAGGAAGTGATATGGATGTGCCCCAGTGTGATCAAGTCTTGGTACCACCACTCTTACGCATCCCCCCCCAAGTGCAGGGTAAAAAACCAGAAAACGTTGGTCTCCCGCATGGGGTTCAAGTGAAAGTAAGTATCTAGCTTTTGAACTGTTAATTTAGTTAACAATGTTATGTTCAATGCTTAGCACAATTACTTCAATGTTCCTTTAGTAGCCCAATGACAATTTCCAATTTAGTTTTCCAATAGCAATCATATTAACCATAAATCACATTGATAGTAACTGTAGATAGAACATAAAATAAAATGCAGAAGACAATCCAAGACAAGAGGACACCAGATTTGGCAGATGCCAGGGAAAAACATAAAGATGGGGAAAACCCTTTGATCAATTCTTCTTACTATTATGTCACAATGTTCAATAGAGAGAGTACAAAAAGTCAAAGTTGACTTGTCAAATCAAAGCCAAAATAATCCTTTCAAATCTGTAGTCAACTGTAGTCAAATTCAGCCCTAACCAGAAAGTCAAAGATGGTCAACATCCTCAAAGTAGCTTGGTCATACCCAATCAAACTCGGCCTAAACATATGGTCAAAATTTTCCCAAAACAGTCCCAAAGTCAACGGTCAAACTTGGTCAAATTCAACCTTGAAATCTGCGGTCAACTTGCAATTATCTATGCGATCAAAGTGCTCTGATCACCTCAGTTTTTGTGCAAAACTGTACAACTGCTAAAAACAAAATTTTGCCACAAAAAATACAGTCAAAGGATGAGTCAAAGTGTCTGGTCAATGCTGGTCAAAACCTACAACAACTCTGAAATTTTTGCCCTGCAATCTGCCCAAAAAAATTTGTCCTCCTTGCCACACGTGTGAGAGAAAAGATATGTCCAATAGTTGTATGAACCAATGAGAGAAGGGGAGAGAATAATATGTAAGTGATTCCAAACGAGGTGAGTGGTGACTTATATTTATACAAGTTGTTGAGGGTGAAGTGACACGCCCGTTGGGCTTCCTGAGCCTACATGATGATGTGGTTGACATTGTCAATTTGTATAAATTCAAAAACACATTTCTGCATGTCCAAATTTGATGATATTTAGGTCGATTTTGGTCCTTTAAAAAAGAGGAATTCAATGCAATCATCATATCCATAAAATGAGCTATCTAAAGTGGAATTTTAACATGAACCCATGCTCTGGATGATTTTTTTGCTGATCCATCATGTTGGGAAATGTGACTTAACCAGCTACCTTTTGAACCTATTGATTCTTTTTCCCTCCTCTATATTGAGTCCCAGCTCCAGTGGTACACCTCTCCTTGAGGTGGATGTATTCCCAAAGGAAATCACTCTCTGGATCTTAGGGTTAGGCCCCCATGCTCATCAATGTCTGAGGCAATCGAATTCACCAAATCCGCAACTGAGTTGATCTCTCTCTCCCGCTCTGGCTCATCCACAAAATTGGGCATCGTAGGATGGTGTGCTTAGCCACACAGAGGGGTGTAAGGTGGCTGATATGTACACTCAAGTGTACGACTTCCTCCTCTTGCTCTAGAACCCCCATCACCTTGAGGTTCTGCCTCTTGCCTATCATTCACATGTAGACCGATCACCTTCTGCATCATGTCGATCATAAGTTGCTCCTGTCTCAACATCTGTTAGTTGGTCCTCAAAAACTCCTCCAAAATATGATTTTGGCCTACTTGTCTAGGCTGCGCATGACCGTCTTGGTTCTCCACGTGCCCTATGTAGTTATCGAGCTCAGTGTCTGAGAATGGGTCATTCCCTCCTTCTCTGCCTCGACCTCTACCTCTTCCTCTGCCTCGTCCCCACTAAAAGGCAACTCCTTGGTACCTAGGTGGCATCACTCGCTTTTATCTTCCCACACTAGCCAAGAACATGCTTTGATGCCATTGTAATATTCATAATGGAAATATTAAGCATATAAAAGAAGCATGCACTGGACAATAACAAAGAAAATATGCACCAAAAATAATACCAACACAACACACAAATTTAGAACAACTGTTGAGCCATTTTATTAAATTCTGAACTACATGGAGTACATATAGCAAGGAATAAGTGCAGTTAGGCTTGCATAAGCAAGGTGAAGCAAACACAGGTGATAATGTCCCCCAAGCGCTAGAAACTTCGGCCCAATGTTCCTCTACGCAGATCTAGAAAATTGCAGTTGTTGCTATGCTGAAAATGTTGAGAATCTCCTTTTGTAGTTCCCGACATCCCTTGAAATTGTAGTTGTAGCCTCACCCAAAATTACTCCACAAAACTCAGAAGGGAAATAACTTAACTCCCAAACATCTGCTGAACCACAAAATGGTGTGAATTTCCCAGTGGGACAAGTAAAATGCACTACAGGGAACTAGTTGAGAATGCCCCAATTTCCTCCAGAAATATTCCCCAAACTCTCGAGGAATTCCCCTTCAAATTTCCCTTCCAACTCCAGCCCTTCTCACCACAAATTCCCTGTTCCTCTAGCACCTGCAATAATTCCTAGCGTGGCCCCTATGCAGGCCCTAAAAGCCACAATATGATTTTGTATATTATCTCCACAATCCAACTGTGCAAACAACCAAAATCTCTAGAAAATGATTAGGCTAAGAAGCCTCTAAAAGCGCGGAAATTCTCCTCTTCAAATGCAACTCTTCCAAGTGGAACGACTTTCCCCAATTGTGTCCCTCGCTGGCTGAACTAGTTGTTCGATATCCTACAATAGCTCTAGAAGCAGCTTGTTGTAGATGTATAAGTTCCCCTAGTGATGGCTCTTGAGGTCCATCGAAGGAAGAGTGGAGATTTCCACTTGGAATCCCTTTGTGCTGAACAACACTATGTTTCTTGGCTAAGCAGCTCAAGAGAACTTGGTTCAATTGTAAATTTGACAAAAGGCCCAAAATGAGTGTCCCATCTCTTATTTATAGTATACTGAAAATGTTGAGAATCTCCTTTTGTAGTTCCCGACAACCCCTAAAATTGTAGTTGTAGCCTCACCCAAAATTACTCCACAAAACCCAAAAGGGAAATAAATTAACTCCCAAACATCTGCTGAACCACAAAATGGTGTGAATTTCCTAGTGAGACAAGCAAAATGCACTGTAGGGAACTAGTTGAGAATGCCCCAATTTCCTCCAGAAATATTCCCCAAATTCTCAAGGAATTTCCCTTCAAATTTCCCTTCCAACTCCATCCCTTCTCACCACAAATTCCCTATTCCTCTAGCGCCTGCAAAAATTCCCAGCGTGGCCCCTATGCAAGCCCTAAAAGCCACAAAATGATTCTGTAGAATATCTCCACAATCCAAGTATGCAAACACCCAAAATCTCTAGAAAATGACTAGGCTAAGAAGCCTCTAAAAGCCCGGAAATTCTCCTCTTCAAATGCAACTCGTCCAAGTGGAACAACTTTACCCAATTGTGTCCCTTGCTGGCTTAACTAATTGTTTGATGTCCTACAATAGCTCTAGAAGCAGCTTGTTGTAGATGTATAAGTTCCCCTAGTGATGGCTCTTGAGGTCCATCGAAGGAAGAGTGGAGATTTCCACTTGGAATCCCCTTGTGTTGAACGACACTATGTTTCTTGGCTAAGCAGCTCAAGGGAACTTGTTTCAATTGTAAATTTGACAAAAGGCCCAAAATGAGTGTCCCATCTCTTATTTATAGTTGGTTGCCTTCTTGCTCCACATGGGCTCCACCCCATCGAATTCCCTCTCTCCTCAAGTTGAATTTCTCCAAGGGGTGCGTATTTCCTTGGAGTGGACCCCACTTTCCACTACCCATCGAATTTCTTCTTCCTTCTAATGTTTGGGAAGCCTCCTTAGCACTTTAGTTAATTATTTCTCCTTCTTACCCACTTTTCCTAAGCTCAACACCAAAATTGTGATTATTCCCAAAAGTGAAAATTTGTGAATCTCACTTAGTTGAATTTAGTGAGAAGGAACATTACCAATTCTCTCTTTTCTACTCGCAAATGTGAAGAATACCTACAATTTTCATATTGTATGAGCCTCCAAGAAGAAGAATAAGAAGATGTGTGAGATGTGTGTCCAAATTAGAATGACTTGTCCTGTATTTATATGCTTCCTTGGAGACCCATTTTGTCCTTTAGGATGACCTGAACTTTTGAGCACATGTGGGCTTTCATATTAAAAGTATATTTTTTCTTGACCAAATTAAATTCTTCCAAGAGAAAAGAGGGTCTTCTCCGGATGAGGAAGGTTGTCCAAAAGAGGGAATTTGTCCCTAAGCTACCAAATTAATGTTGAAAAATTGTAACTAGGTTCGGTCTTCATAATGGCATATGTAATTATGATTTTTTTAAATGATGTAAAGAAGAAAATAAATTATTATTGGCTTGCTTCATGGGTTTCATGAGCAAGGGATTTTATTTTTAGAGTCAATGTCATGAAGAACTCTTCTTGGGCATGTTACAAATGTATTTAAGCCTATAGGATAGTCTAATAGCCCTCCAAGACAAGCACATGTTACTCCTTTGCAATTCGACTTCAAAATGAAGTAATAAATTTCAAGTCGGCTCACTTAATGAAGACACACCTATTCGGATGCTCATGTCGACTAATTTACTGTGGGAAACTACTATAAATACCAGTGTGGACATCGCAGAAATTACAGACAGCAAGTTCAGATCTCTCCGAATTTGGGTGAAAAGACAAGTTTAGATATCTCTGTGATTTGTTTAGGAGACTACAGTGATACAGTTCGGTGAGGAGACTACAGTTTGGTGTTGAAAGGGTAACTACAGTTCGGATGGATCATAGTAGCATTCTTGGCATACCTATTGTGGATTGCAGTGAAGAGAATAGACATAATTTTGGTCATCAGTGCTACCACAGTCACACAATTTGGATGCTTTCATTATGTATGGTTTGGTGCTCTTTTAATATGTATGGTTTGGTTCTACTACAACAAAGAGGTTTTAGTACACAATGAAATCTCACCAATTTCAGTAAAGGTCTTGGTGCTACCTTAAAGGGAAGATATCAGTGCCATGATAATGATAAGGGCTCAGTGTCATGACAGAGGTAAGATAATGATTAGTGCTCTATAGTGCAAAAAACTCAAGCTAGTACAGTCAAAGGATTCAATATCACCTCAAAGATATGACGGTGTTGAGATTTCGATGATGATCTTCGTGCTAAGAATGTTGAAAGCAGAAGAGGATTCAAGAAGAAGAAAGAGGCAGAAGATAGTCAAGAGAACTAGTGCCTTGATATTGGAGTGGCTAATAGATCAAGGGTCTTGGTCTTGGTATTCGTCAATTAGAATCTCTATAAGAAGAACTTGTGTGGGTCTTCCTCTCAAAGAGTGTGAGGTTTTGGCCCTAGATGATAGCCTACATTCTTTGTCTCTTGTCTATTTATGTTCATGCATTGGTAACTCTTTGATGAAGAAGAACATTAATATCTAAGTAAAGAAGGTCCTAACCTAAAGTTGTAAAAATAATTCACAAATAGTTACTATTTAATGAGAAATCACCTAATTCATGATGCCCTAGATTTATCAACATGGTATTGGAGCTAAGGTTACAAGGTCAAGAAAATGGCATCTAATCAAAGAGAGACTCAAGGATAGAGTTTCAAGAAAGGCATCAAAGCAAGTCAAAGGATATCAAAGTGAATTCAAGATCCACATCAAAGTATAAAACCCTAGATCGAATAAGAAGTCTACACCAACAATAGTTTTGGATCCTCTAAGTCATCATTAAAAGACCACAAATACCCTCATCAATTTGATGAGATCTACAATGCAAGGTAGCCCAAAGTATAGACATCCAAGTGAATAATTTCTAATTTTCACTCATTCACCACCGAGGAAGTCAAAGAAGGGTGAAGGCATTGTCATCATCTTCAAAAGGTTATAAGATAAGTTCCCTCTCATTGATGCAAGGACCCCTCCTTTATCCTTAAATAAGATCATGCGAGGAAGCATCAAGACATCCTCATCAATCACCGTCATCATAGGAAGCCAGATCAAAGGCGTTGTCATCATAAAAGAAGAAATCTCCTTCTATTGAAGAAGGGATTCCATTTAGAAGAAGATCATCCAAAAGGGCACTAATACAACTTCATCAAAGGGATCAAGTTGAAGATTTCATCTTCACTTGTCAAGTAAGTATCTCTTATTCAATAATCTAATCTAGTAAAAATGACTTCGTTTTGCAAGGAGATCTATAAGTTGTTGGGTCATTAAACTTCTTTGCATGGAAAAAGAGGATAGACATAGTCCTTGAAGAAAGTGAAGTCATTAATCATATCAATGAAAAAGTCTCCAAACTATTTGAAGGTCAAGCATTATTTAAATACATGGAAAGGGATCAAATGGGTCAAGGGATTCTTATGAAATGAATCAAAGGTCCCCTCATTCCCTATATAGAAGAATTGGAGACATCAAACGATGATATCGGATAAGGAGATAATCCTCATTGTTGTAAATACACTAACTAATGAACAGGGTCACAAATGTCTATGAGGATAAGAAGGCTATCACATTCATCAACTTGTGGTTCCTAAGATAGAAGAAGACAGGTTGAGGGAAAAAAGTACTCAAGACATTTGTCGAAAGGAAAGAAGAACATAGCTAAGATTCAATGCTATGAGCATTATAGGAAATATTGTCCTAAGCTCAAGAAAGACAATAACAAGGAAGATATAAAAGAAGTGGAGGAAGTTGAAAGAAGGAAGTACAAAGAAGAGGGAAAGAATTAGAAGTAAGAGCTCGTGATATCACCATATGAAACATGATGGATGTTCATGACATTCAACTATGAAGGATATAGCTCTTGAAAACCTCTTTAAAAGCTCAAGCAACACTTATGGGAAAAAGGGAGAAGTCATCCAGGATAAGTCTCATCATACATCAAGTGAAAAGGAAGCATTTGTTGGATAGGGATATGTAAGATCCTCAATATTCTCTGATGGAATCCTCATTAGAGGGTACACCGATCTAGAGAGGAAGCAAGTGTTTCATCAGGAACTCTAACTTGTGGATTTCATGGGATGATGGTATGATGACATAAGAGATGAAGCAGATCAAGGGGTTGAAAATCTTTTCAATCAAGGAAGTTGCTGAAAGAAACCTAGATGACCTATAGGTAAATGAGTTATGTATGCCTCTATTTGATATTATAAAGTCATGTTGTATGGTTGCAGGTAACATGGATCACTGCTCTTTCTTGAGAAGCATGATAAAAGGAAATGAATCTCCTCCTATGAAAGGATGACGGAAGGCATAGGTCACACTAGATGAAATCAACATAATATGTTCTCATATGGAATATGAGGTGACTGACAGTAATTGGAAAAAATATGATTGAAACTTCTTGGGAATGACGTGGGAAGAAAGAAAGGAAGAGATCATAAACTATGAAACCATGGAGGAAGGCATTCAACATCTGAGACTAAGAATATTTGACTAGGAAATCTCCCGAAAATATATGAAGACTTTGATGGAAGTCTCGAAAAAGATGGAAACACTTGAAAATGGATATCTTTGGTAGATATGTCAACATATATGCAAGATGTTGATGCTAATTGGAATATGTCATGATGAAAGACCATCACAAAGGTAATTTTTTTTTTTTTTTAAAACTGTAACGGGTATATTTTTATTTATATGGAGAAAAGTCTGGACTTACGCCGTGGCAGCCATCATTACATTGCGTCTATTTCTGTTTCATGTTACATATTGCAGCTTCCTCATGAATTGCAGAGTTGGATTGAGCTGTCCCCATTTATAAGCAGTTGTCCTTTCCCAAGAGTGAAACCTTTGTTCGCCATTAGATCTGCTTCGCTGTTTAGATTTCTGAGAATGTGGAAGAACTTGTAGGATTCAAAGTCAAGGAGGACTCCCTTTAATCTACTCAGAGTTTTGTTGAGGCTTGCATTGGTGAACAATTTCTCCGAGCTTAATTTTTTTATTAAGACCTCTGAGTCTCCAAAGCCTTGGATTTCTTTGTCCCCTCTATCTCTGGCTATTTGGAAAGCTTTAAGGAGAAGTAGGATCTCAGCTTGGTTGTTAGATTTCTGCCCAATGCCCCAACAGAGGTTGTCCCTTCTTGATCCGTCCTGGTCATAGATAACCCCTCCAGCTCCTGCAGCCCCAGGGTTGCCTTTGGAGGCACCATCAAAGAAGATCGTAGTTTTTTTTTGTTTTCTCCACCAATCATGAAAGATAGCTTCAGAGTCTCTTTTGCGCCATTCTGGATTCACAGAATGAGGGGCTGAAAGCTGCTTCCGGGGGCTAGGGGAAAAGGGACCTAGCCACCTCTCTTCATCAGGAAGCAACAAAGGATATGCAGAAAAATATTGTTGTTGAGCAGCTTCCAGGAGGAGGGATTTCGCCTTTACAGCTGCCGAGAATGGAGCTTGCACCTTTTCATTGAAAATCAGGTTGTTCCGGGCCAACCAAATTTGCCAGCACACAAATTTGTGGATGGCATTCCAAACTTTCCTCCAAAAAGATTTGCTGGGGATTTTGTTGGGATAGCAATGATTCCAAGAGTCGAATAGATCTGCGACAGAGTTGTGTGGGGGGACTGTGATGTGAAACTCATGGAGAATAAGTCCCCACACATCTTTGGCAAACTTGCAGTCCAAGAAGAGGTGCTTAGCTGTTTCTAAGCTGCTTCTGCAAAGCTCGCATCTGTGCGGCCCAGCTATGCCTCTTTTCATCAGATTGTCCCCAGTTAACAACTTATTATGGACCAGCGTCCAAAAAAAGAAATTTACTTTGGGGAGAGCAAGTGGTTCCCAAACTTTCTTCCAAAAATTCGGAGTTTTACTGATGTTCTTGATGGGCTGGAGAGCGTTGTGAGCTGCTGTTGTAGTGTAGCGTCCAGAATTCCCCCAACCCCAACTATCCCTCATTCTTCTATTCACTGGGGCCGCTTCTTCCAGAAAATCTTCGAGCATCAGCTTCTGTTGACTTAAGCGTTCAGGGACTCCATAAAAATCCCAATCCAACCAGTCGTCGTGGCAATCCCATTTGGAGAGATCATAGACTCTATTGATCCCTGCGCGTTCCAACCAATTCCTTAGCTCTGCGATTTCTTCAACTTCTGAGAGGGGGTCTCTGTCCATTATACGATCGTACCACAGGTTTGTTTGTTTGCCATTGCCTGGGATTTTGTACACTTTATCTTTGAAAAAGTTCAGGCTTTTGTTGCATAGTTTCTAGACTTGAGAGCTTTTTTTTGTTTGGATCACCTGAAGATTACGGAGAGGCACCTTATGAGCGTACTTCGATGACAGAGTTTCGCTAATTGGGTGTTTTGGGTCCTTGAATAGATTCCACAGGATTTTTCCTCCCATCGCCAGATTGACCAGAGCTGGATCTCGAATTCGCAGACCTCTCTCAGGGATTGGGCATTTGACCAGGTCCCATTTCACTAAGTGCATTTTGTGAAGATTACCTTTCCCCCCCTGCCAAAGGAAGCCACAGATTAATTTGGAGATTTGGTCCGTCACCCTTTTTGGAGCGAGGAGAAAGGCTGCTTGATAGATTGGAAATGCGGATAACACAGACTTGATCAGGATGACCTTGCCTCCTGTTGTGAGCCAATATCCTCCCCAGGCTGTAATTTTTTACTTAATTTTGCTGATAATTTCAGACCACAGTGACCTCTTGTTGCAGCCATTTATGATGGGGAGACCAAGATATTTTATCCTCTCCCAATGGGCTTGAATGTTGAAGCCAAGGAGATTAGAAATACTTGTAAGTTCATTTTGCTCGATGTTCCAGCCATAAAATTCGCTTTTCCTTTCATTGATGGATGCTCCTGTGACCCTGCAATAGCATTTTAGGACAGCATCGAAGGCTTTGGCAATTCTTGCAGAGGCGCCTCCAAGGAGAAGAGAGTCATCTGCAAAGAGAGCATGATTCTGGGCTGGAGAATGAATGGAAGATTTGAGGCCAGGAAGGGAGCCTGCAGCTTTTTCTGCTGAAAGTTTTCTACTAAGAGAGTCTGCCATCAGAATGTACAGGAAGGGAGAGAGAGGGCATCCCTGCCTGAGACCTCTCTGAGCTTGGAAAAAGGGAGTAGGGCGACCGTTGGCAAGAGGGGCAATCTAGGGGTTGTCAGTGCAGGCCTTGACAAGGCTGACAAAATGAGGGGAGAAACCAAAGGCATACAGGATTTTGTAAAGGAAGGGCCGATTGACATGATCAAAAGCGTTAGCCATGTCAAGTTTTATCAGCATCCCTTTTTCTTTTCGCTGGTTGCTTGAGTGAATAGTCTCCTGGACTTGGATGACATTATCCAGGATGTGCCTCCCTTCAATGAAGCCTCCTTGATTGCTGGAGATCAGCCTATTTAGCAGGGGCTTAATCCTATTAGCTAGGAGCTTAGCCAAAATTTTGTAAGAGGCGTTGCAAAGCGATATAGGCCTGAATCTAGCGAAGGTTTCAGGATTTGTTTCTTTGGGAATAAGGGCGAGATAGGTGGAGTTGGTTCCTCCTCCTACCTTGGCTTTTTTCATGAAACCTTTAATCATCTTTAAGAGATCAGCTTTTATGATGTCCCAGCACATCTTGTAGAAGTGAATGGTAAAACCTTTGGGCCCAGGAGCCTTGTCAGATTCCATAGACCAGATAACTTTAATGACTTCTTCTTCAGTGAAGGGTCTAATAAGGTCGGAATTATCTTCAGGTCTGACCAAGAGGGGGATGTTTGAAAGGAGATCAGGAGTATCCTCCTCATTGCCTTGAGTTCCTGCGGTGTAAAGCTGTTTGTAATGACTTTCAACTGCCTCTTTTATCTGGCTGAACCCTTTCTAGATCTACCCTTCTGCTGTTGTGATTTCAGAGATGTGATTTCTGGAGAGTCTTGCTCGATATTGGCGATGGAAGAAGGAGGTGTTCCGGTCTCCCGCCTTCAGCCACAGACTTTGAGATTTAATTCTCCAGTACTCCTCCTCCAGCCGGAAAGATTGGAATGATGAACATTGAATTTGAACTTCTTTATCCAGCAGCGCTGGAGTGATTTCTTTGCTTTCCATTTCGACTTGCAATGCTTCTAGAGATTGCACTATTTATTTTCTTTGGTTGGTTGGATTTGGGGCAGGTTTTCTGATCCACTCCTTCAGTGCATGCTTTGTGGCTTTGAGCTTTTGCTCCCACACATAGCTGGGGGACCCTGAGAAGGTTTTGTTCCAAGCTGTTTTCACTGTGTCGATGAAGCCATCCCTTTCAATCCATAGAGGGCTGAATCGAAAGGGGATTGGGCCCAGATCGTCTTCATCTTCCAAAGATAGCTGAATTGGCTTGTGATCTGAGGCCAATTTGGGAAGAATTTTGGTGGTAATTATCTTCTTGTTCATCATCAGTGCGCCATGAACCATAAATCTATCCAGACGGGCGGAGATATGATCCACTCCCAATCTGTTATTGGACCATGTGTAAAGCCCTTTTGCCGGAGTGAAATCTAGAAGATCCCATTGCTGAATGAGGCCTTCCACTAGGGGGAGAATGGGGTCTCTGCTGCTTAATCCTCCCCTTTTTTCTTTGAATTTCAGAACAATATTTAAATCACCTGCAAGAATGATGTTACTAGGGGAATGTTGTTCTAGAAATGCAATAAGGGAGTTCCAGCAGTCTCTCTTTTCTGAATGTAGTACAGGAACATAAAGATTGAAGAGAGAGATAGTTAACTTACTTGGATTTTGCATTAATTCCGTGTAAATCCAGTGCTGAGTCTCATGGGATTTGTTCAACTGGAAGAGGTCTTCTGTCTAGAGGGTTGCGAGCCCTCCTGAAGAGCCTCTTGAGCTGACTGCTTTTCCTGCATTTTTTCTCCATTTCGTCTTGCTGGTGTCTAGGAGGGCTTTCCCCTCAATCTTGGTCTCTTGGAGCATGAGAATGTCTGCGGGTTCCATTTTGAGAAGATCTTTGACCGCTTCTTCTTTCGAGGGATTACCCAGACCTCTACAGTTCCAAGAGACGAGACACATTATTTACCAGGGGTGTGGAGGGAGCCTCCCTTTGGGGGCCTGGTCTTGGTATTTATTCCTATAGACATCTCTATAGTGGGCTGGCTTCCTTGGGTTTTAAGCCTTTCATCCTCCTCTTCCCTTTCTTCTCTGCGAGATTTCCTGCCAACTTTTTTTGTGGGTTGCTCATAAGTTTCATCCTCCGAGGAGCTGGAGCTATCCACAGGCTTTTTCCTTGTGACATCTGCGTATGAGGGATTGGAAGGGCTTCCTTGTGGGGCAGCCGGATGTTTCTTTTCCCCATCTACTTTGTTGTTGATAGGAGAACCGTTCTGGTCCGAGTTTTCCTGGTCTGTAGTGGCTGCCTTGTTCTGACTGCTTTCTTTGCCATTTGAGTTTTTACCTTGGGAGGGATTTGAGCTGCTTGGTGCCTCTTTAAGAGTGCCTTTCTCGTTGCCTTTTTTTTTATTTGTGGTTTTTTGGACTAGAGTCCATTGCTCACCATTTTGAGTATCAGGTTGTTCTTCTGCCTTTTTCTTGCAGTGTTTGGCAAAATGCCTGTAGCCATGGCAGTGTCTACATTTGAAAGGGAGTTGTTCGTAGTCCATCTCTTGAACATACGTCCATCCTGCGACTGTAAGTTTGATGGCTTCCGGTAAACCCTCCTCCAGATCTACTTCGACACAGATACGGGCACAAGAATATTGATATTTTCTTGGAGCTTGATCTATGTATTTTCCTAAGGTGTTGCCGATGAGCTGGAGAGAATTTTGATTCCAGTAGTGGAGGGGAAGGTGTGGAAGCCACACCCACACCGGAACTGCAGAAGGAACATCCTGGGCTGGGTCGAAATCTGGCGACCATTTGTTGAGATATAGACCTTGCGGGCCCATGAAATATGGATCATTCCTGAAGATTAAGCTTCTATCATCTGCACTCTCGAAGACGAAGACAAAGAAACCTTTGCCAACGAAGTAGCTTTTTACTCCTTCTTTGGTTAATGGCGACCAGTTCCTTTGAGTCCAATCCTCCATCGATTTGGGAGAGGGCCAGAGGCCCGTGAACTGACCTACGAGGCCTCTCTCAGCAAGGTTTAGAGCTGCTTTGCAGGTTTCTTCTTCAGGCAGGGCTACCGAAGGAATGGTATCCATCTTCTTGACGAACTTCTGTTGGCTGGCAGAGGGCGGGCGCTTGTTGCACGAGGCAAACATTGCTTTAAAGGCGGCAACCTCCGGGGGGGGGGGGGGCAGATCCGAACCCCCAGAGGACTCCATGGCTGAACGCAGCAGAACAAGAGAAAGGGCACGACAGCCCCGGGGGCGCGCAGGGGCGCAGAAGCCCTAGCTCGATCGATCCACCGAAAACACTCCGCTCGGCAGGCAAAAAAAAATAAAAATAAATAAATAATTAAATAATTAAAGGTCGTGGGCTTGGCCCAGAACGGTTAATCTCTCGCGGCGAGCCACGCCCTCGCTCAGGATTGAGCACAGGACCTGTCCATCTTTACGAGAGCGACCTTACCACTACGCCGCCTCCACAGACCTTATCACAAAGGTAATTTTTGATTTAAGGGTTCATTTCTTATTTTTGAACAAATATCTCGATGGGCTTATGCAGGAATGCCAAGGGAAGAACTATGGATGTCTTCCTAGAAGGACCACATTCATATTAGCACCACATATGAATCGAAAGGTAAAACACTTCTGAAGAAGGAAACATGACATGAAGCAAGGCCAGATGTAAACTAATGGATCACTTTCTAATGAAAGGAATGATGACATGACTGAATCATGGATGAAAGTGATGGATGGTCTGTGCCCTATGAAGAAGTCCTAAAATTTGAAGACTCCATAAAAAAGAAGAAATTCATGACATCAAATGAAGGAGTTATTCAAAGAAATTGGTTGTCCCACTATCTCCACCTAAGGAGTTGTTGTAGGTCCCCAGTTAAGAGGGAGCTCAGAAACAAGTTTCTTACTTGGATGAAACTTGGAAATTCCTAATCCAAGAGGGAGATTAGGTACATTCCTTCTATAGGAATGAGTACATTCCTTTATATTAATAGATATGTCCTCCCTAACTAAGAGGGACAGATAAACACATCATTCTAGTCTTCACTTGGGAAGAAAAAATGGAGGATAGGGTAATCATTTTCCATCTGATGCTCTTTGAGGATGAGATGGGGCATACGAGATAAGAGTAGTCGTAGAGGACTGATATTATTTGAGGAATGGAATCCAAGATAAGAATAGTCCTGATGGAACACACCTTGAGAACTCGGGTGGGGTATGTTCCAGGAGAGAGAATGATGAGGTTGTCTATAAATCATTGGTCTCGCCAGCATTGAGCTCAGATCTTGTGGAGAGATATATCTGTTAGTCAAGGCGCTACGTGACAATGCTGGTTGATATGATGCTATACAAATGGGTTACCAATCTGATTCTTCTTATGAGAAATTCTTCAGATTGAGAATGACCAAGTACCATTGTGAATACATCCCTAGTTAAGAGGGAGTGTTGAAAAAGTGTAACTAGGTTCGATATTCATAATGACATATGCAATTATGATTTTTGTAAATGATGTAGAGAAGAAAATAAATTTATTATTGGCTTGCTTCATGTATTTTATGAGCAAGGAATTTTATTTTTAGAGTCACTGTCATGAAGAACTTGTTGGACCCTTAGTTGAGCTGAGAAGGGGGGGGGGGGGTGAATCAGTTTAACACTTCATGGTTTTTTAAACTTTCTTTTACATTTATTTACATCTTCATTTCATGGTTCTACTTAATATATAATGAAAAAACAATATTAATATGTGTGCAGCAAGTATTAAGTAGATATATTACAGAACATCAACACATAATCATCATGCACATGGACAACAGATATAAGTGGAAACCCATAAGGGAGAAAACCACATCTTATTATTGTTGTGATGCAAAGGCAAGCTCCAACTCCCTCTCACCACTAATTTTCTATAGGCTCCAACCTACAGGAGGCTACCACCTCAGCCAGCTACAACTGGACATCTATCAAACTACAACTTGATATGGAAGTGCCAACTTCCTTACACAACTATGAAAACACATGCTGGTTTACCTGGATATCAGCTCTGTTCTATTCCTTCTTCACTACTGTCCTCCAACCTTCATATCTACCTTATCTCATCTCTGGAACCTTACAGCGTCTCTTTCTGCTCCTTCTTCTTCTTCCACTCTCTTCCCTTATGCCCCTCATTCTTCTTCTCATTCACACTGATATTACATGTTTTATACAGATAAATGCATGACTGTTTGCATCCTACAGGAAATTCAAAGTGAACAGGCCTGACTCTATGTTTTCCAGCCATTCGATTCCTCACTCTTCAGTTCTGGTTAATACATCAACCAAAAATACAAAAGTAATCATTTCAACACTTATTGGATTTTTGCCTATGCCTATGGAGACTTGCCTTTGCATCACATACAATAACAAATAATTAATTCATTTACATTAACAGTTACAATAAATATATCTCACTCAACCTTTTCAGGTCTTGGCTCATTGTGTATTTGTCTTTTCTGTTGTTGTCATTGTCTTTTTAGTTTCTACTGTTATATTCTAGCTCTGCTACATAACTGCCCTGTTTCTTCCATTACCTATGTCTTTTGTGCTGCGTTCACCCATAATTTGCATATATATTTAATTATGCATATCCACATGCACATCAACCCCAAATATATGGCACGAAAGTTGTTCTCATCAACCTCAAAATAGAGTCAAACTCTTTATGCAGAAGCTATTATATTTAACCTTCATATGAGCAAGCTATTTTGGACCCCAACCAGTAGTAACTTCATATGCGGAAGCTATTTTCTTCATGACCTATGGTATAAACCATACACCATATTTCCAATGAAATTAACTATCCCCAGTTGCAACTTTTAATTAAATACTAAAGTGCCAACCATATACCAACAATGCCTCCATTAATATGTCCATCCTCAACATTAATAATCAAACCTTACCATAAGTTATAAAAACTTTATAACTTACCATTCCGCTAATTTATTACTTTTCACATAAATCGATGCTCGTTCAATAGGCCTGCATATATATAAATATTTGGGCCACAGCTTTACAAACTCACCTTTCCGCCTTCCTTGTAGCTTTGCACTTTTCAAAAACCTATGGTTATAAACCATGATAAATATCCTCTCTATATAATTTGTATTATACTTTGGTTAAAAATAATTACCAATGTATATATGTTGGGTCCCACAACAATTGTTAGTGCATCTTTTCCCACTATCTATCTGCTTCCCATCCAACGATAGTCGCATTCCATCAAACACGATGTTTAAGGTTTTAAACCTATGTTATTTTAAATGTGCCTTTTTCACTGTCAAGTCCACACCTTTCGTTAACCTCTGCACAACTTCTGATGCGAACACCATCAGATATTTGCCTCCTTTGATCAGACGGCTATTGCATAAAATTAAGCCCGACAAATTATCCTTCCAAACTAACACGAAATAGGTGGTATTGCTTTGTGACGTGTCACTTTCTTAACGCTATCGTGTTCATTTAACCTTTACTGCTTAACTTCTAAAAAGCGGTGCGATAAAAACATTATTGTTTTGCGAAACCGCTTCATGGTTCCATCTTTGCTATTGGCTCACAGTTCCACTCTTCAAATTTATCGTTCTAATGTGCCTTCTCTTCACGTTTCCATGCCATCTCCATTCTTGGTTCCAATTTACTCTTGCGCGTTCTCCACTATTTTATCAATTCAAGGTTCCATCACTTCCGGTTCACCATTAGGTTAGTTACAAATCATTCAACTTCCTGTTTCTTAATTCAACCAGGAACTCTGTCTCTACATTGTGCGCAATTGACATCAGTTTGAACGGCTAAATTTCTCTTTAAAGGCATTGATCCATTTCTGTGATCGATGCTCAATCATATGTTATCCATCCAGAATTCAATTACAAGTTGAATGTTCAAATCTTTAAACACACAGTCTTAGAATTCCTTTAAATAAGTCCAATTCATCTGCACACATATATTGTGCCAAACCCTGAATTTCACACGAGTTAAAACTGAATCAAGCATTCAATTTATATAACATATGAATTTGGAACCTATTCTCTGTATTAACAATAAATATTTACATAGGAGTTCTTTTCTGGCCTAATATTCTAATCAGTGGCCTTTCTGTCTAATTTTCTCGTAGGCTTACAAAACAAAACCCTAACTATTCAAAAAAAAAAACTTCCTGTCTAAACCGTCCTCTTGTAGCCTCTGCCACTTTACTTTCTTTCTCTCCAACAATTCCATTTGAATCTGATCTGCTCCATTGTCTTGGTGCTGCTCCTTTGTGCTCCTTTGCCATCAATGAAAATATTTCCAACAGTCTCCCCCTTTGGCATTGATGGCAATACTCCAATGCTTCCTCCTAGACTTCCTCTGCTTGCTTTTCAGAAGACCCTTTCTTCTTCTGCTCGCTTTTCCTCCCCCTTTGACATCAATGACAAAGGGTTGCACATTTCCCAATGTAGTTTCGATCTTTTCATTTCCTCTGATCTTGAGGACCTGTTCCATGCATTGCTCCATTGTTCTAGCTCTTTTATGACAATTTATTGACTGCTCTCCCCCCGGAATGATGCTTTCTTGTCTGATATTGACTATCACTTGTCTTCTGCACTGATCCAGTTTCTTGTATGCAGCCCTTTTTTTTATTTTTTATTTTCTATTCTTTTGTTGTTTATTTGTTTTGTTCAATCATATCAGAGAGTAACATTTGCAGACACTACCCCTAGTTTGTATCTTAGATATTCGAATGGTTCTTTAGCAAGAGGTTTTGTGAATATGTCTGCTGTTTGTTCCTTTGTTGGTACGTATTCCAACTTCACCAATTTTTGTGCTACTTGTTCTCTGAGGAAGTGGTACTTTATTGGGATGTGCTTTGTTTTTGAATGAAGTACAAATTTTTTTGATATACTTATTGCACTTGTATTGTCACATTTGATGGAAATGCGTTCATCAATGCTTACCTTCATGTCTTGGAGAGTTTGTTTCATCCACATTACTTGTGTGCAACATGCTGCTGCTACTGTGTATTCTGCTTCTGCTGTAGATAAAGAGATATAGTTTGCTTCTAGCTTAGCCATGCCACCAGACTTTTTCCCAAATAAAATGCACCTCCACTTGTGCTTTTCCTGTCATCCATGCAACTGGCCCAATTTGCATCTGTGTATGCTATCAATGTGAAACTTTTTCCTTTTGGATACCATAGGCCATAATGTGAGGTTCCTTGTAGATATCTAAATATTCTCTTGATTGTAGGTAAGTGATTTTGTTTTGGTGTTGCTTGATATCTTGCCACAAGTCCTACTGCCAACATAATGTCTGGTATGGAAGAAGTTCGATATAACAGACTTCTTATCATGGATCTAAAAAGTTTTTGATCTACATCTATTGATCCATCAAGAGCACAAATTTTGCATCCAGTGATCATGGGAGTTGACACAGGTTTGCAGTCTTCCATTTGAAACCTTTTCAACAATTTCTCTTAAGTATTTTTCTTGTGAAATGAATATTCCTGTGTTCTTTTGTTGAATTTGAAGTCCTAAATAGAAGGTGAGCTCTCCAATCATAGACATCTCAAATTCTGATTTCATTTCTTTAGCAAATCCTTTTGCTAACTCATATTTGTTGCTACCAAACATGATGTCATCTACATACACTACTACAATTAAGAGTTCATTTTCATTAGCCTTTATGTACAAATTGCTTTCTACTCCTCCTTTCTTGAACCCTTTTTTTTGCAAGTATTTGTCCAGCCTTGAATACCATGCACGAGGAGCTTGTTTCAGACCATATAAGGCTTTCTTTAATCTGCACACATAGTCATGTTTATCTGTTAATGAGAATCCTTCAGGTTGTTCCATGTAGACTTCTTCCTCTAAGTCTCCATTCAGGAAGGCAGACTTCACATCCATTTGGTATACCCTGAAATCATGATAGCATGCAAAGGCCAAAAAAATTCTGATTGCTTTAATTCTGGCTATAGGGGCAAAGGTTTCATCATAGTCAAGTCCTTCAATTTGAGAATACCCCTTGCATACAAGTCTGGCTTTATTTTTGATTACCTGCCCTTGTTCATTCATCTCATTCTTGAATATCCATTTTGTGCCAATGACATTTTTCCCAGTGGGTCTTGGAATTAACTCCCAGGTATTGTTCTTCTCAATTTGGTCTAGTTCTTCATTCATAGCATTTACCCAGTTTTTGTCTTTGTTGGCTTCTTCGAACTTCTTTGGCTCTATTTGAGATAGCATGGCTAGGTATACTTCTTCTGTCTGTTCAGCAAGTTGTCTTCTTGTTTGGACTCCCACACTCTTGTCTCCAATGATTTGATCTTTTGGATGGTTCTTTTGAGTGTGTCTTGAGGGACCTTTTGAGTTTAATTTAATATCTTCTGTTGTCTTGCTATGTTCATCATTATCTTGGTTCTTAGCTTCATGATCATCTAGAGGATTGGCGCAAATTGTGCTTCTTTTTCTGTTTGGTAGATTTTCATCAAATATTACATCAATGCTTTCCAAAAATTTGTGCAGTATTTTGTTGTAGCACCTGTAACCCTTACTCTTGGATGCATATCCTAAAAATATTCCTTCATCAGCTCTTGCATCAAACTTCCCCAATTTTTCATCATTATTTTTTATGAAACACTTGCTTCCAAAGACTCTAAAGTGCTTGATTGATGCTGGTTTACCATGCCATAATTCGTAAGGAGTCTTATCACAATTTGGTCTTAGATGAGCTTTGTTGAGAATATGAATAGCTGTGTGTACTGCTTCTGCCCAATAGGTTTGGGGAATGTTACTTTCATGCATCATGGCTCTGGAAATTTGTTGTACTAACCTGTTTTGTCTTTCTGCCACTCCATTCTGTTGAGGTGTACTTGCAATTGTAAACTATTGTTTTATCCCATGTTCATTGCATAGTTCTGTAAAATCATAGTTTGTGAATTCACCTCCTCTGTCTGATCTGATGCATTTTATCTTGCATCCTGTTTGATTTTCTGCCAATGCCTTGAATATCTTGAATTTCTCAATTGCTTCAGATTTATATTTGAGAAATGCCACCCACGTCAATATGGTAAAATCATCTATTATTAGCATGAAATAAGAATCCCCACCTGGTGCATTAGTTCTTGAAGGTCCACACAGGTCCATGTGTACAAGCTGAAGTGGCCTACTTGTAGATAGTTCAACTTTGGTCTTGAAAGATGTGCAGGTCTGCTTGTCCAATTGGCAGGATTTACATATGGTATTTGGAGGCTTCTTTATTGTAGGCATATTTCTGACTGCTTTCTTCTTGCTCAGACTGATGATGTGGTCAAATTTTAAGTGTCCCAATATTCTATGCCATAACCATGATTCATCAAGTTTGCTTATGTGGCATGTTTCATTCTCTTCTTCCAATATATAAACATTACTTTCTGTTATAACACCTTTGATCAAGGTCTTTCCTGTGGTGCTCGATCTTACTTCACAATCTTGGGCTTTGAAAAGGACCTCACAGCCTTTATCACACATTTGACTGACGCTTAGTAGATTGGCTTTCAGCTCATCCACAAATAGTACATCTTGAGCCTCTCATCATCCATTATTCATACTGACTAAGCCTTTTCCTTTGATTTTCCCTGCTTTATCATTGCCAAATGTTACATTTCCTGATTTCTTTACATCAAAGGTTACAAACTTGCTTCGATCTCTAGTCATATGCTTTGAGCATCCACTGTCCATATACCATTGGCTTTTCTGATCTTGAGCTATTAGAGCCAAGTCACACTTATTGAACTTCTTTTTCCACTGCATGCTGCTATTTTTTTGGTACCTTTCCTGAGAAGACGGACCACAGTCTTTGAGAGGACATTTGTGAGACTTGTGCTCGATTTGATGGCAGACAAAGCATTTGATTATATTTATGAATGGATTATGAGTGAATTCTCCATTGTTCATAAATTTCCTTGCTTTTTCATACATCAGTCTTTGTCCATACTTTCTGCACTCCAAGACTTTATGATCGAACCCCTTACAAAAAAAATAATTCCCATGGAAACGATTAGTGTACCTGGTGAAAGGTTGTCCTCTCCATTTGTTTGATTGAGGTAGTATTTTCGTTTTCTGCATCCTTTCCTGGTTGGACTTGATTTTATTTGTTTGACAGTATGCTGCAGTATGTCCCAGTTTGTGGCAGGAAAAACAAGTGATATATCTCATAGGAGGAAAGAATCTCGTTTGACAATTTTTGAATTTATTCAATTCATATACAGGAGTGTAAAAGCATTTTTCAGCTAATTGTTTCTTTATTTCATTCTTTGCTATTTGAGATTCCTGCTTGTTTCTATTTACTTCATTGTAGGTCATGTTTTTTCTGGCATCTACTTCTGTAGGAATCTTTTGAGCTGCTTCATTATCATTTACAACTTTTACAAAAGTGATATTCTAGTTATCTTCTAACTTGGATTTGTTGGTTTCTCCTTTGTAGCCTATCCCAGCCTTTATGAGAGGATATCTTTGAGCATTTAGAATTTTATCCAATTGTTCAGAGCTTGTCATTCGTGGATTATTCATTGATAATTCCCTTTGGGTGTTTTCTAATTTCTTTCTCAGGCATACTACTTCTTCTTCCAATTTCTCTTGCTTTTGAATTTTATCCTTAGTTTGCCTTAGTAGAGTGTCTTCCACTTTCTTAGCTTCTTCAAGTTCTACCTTCAACTGAATGAGATCTTCTGAATTTGGTTCTTCTTTTACATATTTGAGGAGAATGTCTTTCTGTTTTCTGCACTTGAGTTTAAGTCTGTTTATTTCCTCCAGGGCACTTCTTAGCTCCCCCTCAAGATCTATCTCACCTTCTTCCTTATCTTCTAGAATAAATCCTTCAAACTCTTCCTTGGCCATCAACACAAATTCAGAGGTTTCTTCTTCATTTGAGGATTCATCTGAGTTTTTAGAAGCATTGCTATCTTGCTGAGCATAGAATAATTTTCTATTGAATCTCTTCCCTTTCTTCCAGTTATTTGTTTTGGTTTTCTCTGTCTCTTGAGTCTAATTCTTTGTTTTCTTTTGAGGACACTTAGAAGCATAGTGCCCAAATCTTCCACAGTTAAAGCATTTAAATGGAAGTTTACCTTTATACTCTCTTGAGCCTCTATCTAATCTTCTGACAAATTTGGTATCTTCTTCATCAGAGCAGGAGCATGTATCTTCCTTTTCTTCTTTGCACTTTTCTGCCTTAAAGGCTACCTCCCTCATATTTGACTTCCTCTGTGGAAGTCTAGTTTCATAAGTTGTCAAGTTTCCAAGTAATTGGTTCATGGTCAATGTTTCCCAGTCAGCTGTTTCTTCTATGGCAGAAACCTTGGGGTTAAACCTGGATGGTAAAGATCTCAATATATTTTGTACAATTACACATTCTCTAATGGTTTCTCCTAGAGCTTTCATGTTATTCACAATTTTTTCAACCCTTAAGAAGAAGCTAGCAACATCTTCTTCTTCATTCATTTTTATATTTTCAAACTGGGCTCTATAGACTTGCAGCTTGGAAGCCTTCACCTTTTTATCTCCCTCATGGATACTTTCTAATGTATCCCATATTTCTTTGGAAGTCTTGTTGTGCATTACTTTGATAAATTCTGCCTCACACAAACCACTTAAGAGTGCATTCATGGCTTTTGCATTAGCTATAAAATCTTGTTTGGCTTCTTTCGATGTGTCAGAATCCTTTGGGGCATATCCTAATTCCACAATAGCCCAAATTTCTATTCCTAGAGACATTATGTACATCCTCATTCTTATTTTCCAAAAGGAATAGTTTATGCCAGTAAACAGAGGGGCTTTATTAGTTGAGTATCCTTCTAGACTAGCCATCTTGGGGACCAAGGATCTCCTTCAAGTTGTTAAACTGATACAGAAGGAACCCGCTTTGATACCAATTTTTGGACCCTTAGTTAAGCTGAGAGAGGTGAATCAGTTTAACACTTCATGGTCTTTCAAACTTTATTTTACATTTATTTACATCTTCATTTCATGGTTCTACTTAATATATAATGAAACAACAATATTAATATGTGTGCAGCAAGTATTAAGCAGCCACAAAATTACGAACATCAACACAATGCCTCCATGCACATGGACAACAGATATAAGTGCAGACCCATAAAGGGAAAACCACATCTTATTATTGTTGTGATGCAAAGAGCAGCTCCAACTCCCTCTCACAACGATTTTTACGCGGGCTCCAACCTACGGGGAGGCTACCTCGACCAACTACAGCTGGGCCTCTGTCAGCTACAACTTGATATGGGAAACATAAATTCATACACAACTGTGAAAACACATGCTGGTTTACGGATATAAAATCTGTTCTATTCCTTCTTCAATGCTGTCCTCAACCTTCATATCTACCTTATCTCATCTCTGGAACCTTACAGCTTCTCTTCTTTGCTCCTTCTTCTTCTTCCAATCTCTTCCCTTATGCCCCTCATTCTTCTTCTCATTCACACTGATATTACATGTTTTATACAGATAACTACATGACTATTTGCATCCTACATGCAATTCGAAGTGAACAAGCCTGACTCTATGCCTTCCACCCATTCGATTCCTCACTCTTAAGTTCTGGTTAATACATCAACCAAAAATACAGAAGTAATCATTTCAGCACTTATTGGATTTTTGCCTATGCCTATGGATACTTGCCTTTGCATCACATACAATAAAGAATAATTAATTCATTTACATTAACAGTTGCAAAAAATACATCTCACTCAACCTTTTCAGCTCTTAGCTCGTTGTGTATTTGTATTTTTTGTTGTTGTCATTTTATTTTCAGTTTCTACTGTTATATTCTAGCTCTGCTGCATAACTGCCCTGTTTCTTTCGTTACCTGTGTCTTTTGTGTTGCGTTCACCCATAATTTTCATATATATTTAATTATGCATATCCACATGCACATCAACCCCAAATATATGGCACACAATTTTTTCTCATCAACCTCAAAATAGAGTGAAACTATTTATGCGGAAGCTATTATATTTAACCTTCATATGAGCAAGCTATTTCGGACCCCAACCAGTAGTAACTTCATATGTGGAAGTTATTTTCTTCATGACCTATGGTATAAACCATACACCATATTTCTGATGAAATTATTTATCCCCACTTGCAACTTTTAATTAAATACTAAAGTGCCAATTATATATCAACAATGCCTCCATCAATCTGTCCATCCTCAGCATTAATAATAAAACTTTACCATAAGTTATAAAAAATTTATAACTTACCATTCTGCTAATTTATTACTTTTCACATACACCGATGCTCGTTCAATAGGCTTGCATATATATAAATATTCGGGCCATAGCTTTACGAACTCACCTTTTCGCCTTCCTTGTAGCTTTGCACTTTTCAAAAACCTATGGTTATAAACCATGATAAATATCCTCTCTATATAATTTGTATTATACTTTGGTTAAAAATAATTACAAGTATATATTTGGGTTCCACAGCAATTGTCAATGCATCGATGCATCTTTGTGATCTGTTGAACTTGCATCCAACGACAATCGCATTCCAAATCAAACACGATGTTTAAGCTTTTAAACCTATACTATTTTAGCACGATGCCTTTTCAGCATTAGTTACACCTTTTTGTTAACCTCTGCACAACTTCTGATGCAAACACCGTCAGGTCTTTGCCTCCTTTGATCGGACGGCTATCGCATAAAATTAAGCCCGGCAACTTATCCTTCCAAACTAACGCAAAATAGGTGGTATTTCTTTGCGACGTTTCGCCCTCTTAACGCTATCGTGTTCATTTAACCTTTACCGCTTACCCTCCTAAAAGCGGTGTGATAAAAACATTGTTGGTTTTGCAAAAGCTGCTTCAATGTTCCTTCTTCGCTATTAGCTCACGATTCCACTCTTCAAATTTATTGTTCTATTGTACCTTCTCTTCATGTTTCCATGCCATCTTAGTTCTTGGTTCCACTTTAGCACGCGTTCTCACTATTTTATAAATTCCACGGTTCCATCACTTGGGTTCACCATTAGGTTAGTTACAAATCATTCAACTTCTTGTTGCTTAATTCAACTTGTAGGGAACTACTGTCTACACTACTTGTCTTGCCAATTGACACATCAATTTGAACTGACTAAATTTCTCTTTAAAGAGCATCGATCCATTATGTGATCGATGCTCAATCATATGTTATCCATCCAGAATTCAATTACAAGTTGATTGTTCAAATATTTAAACACACGGTCTTGAATTACTTTAAATATGTCACAGATTCATCGCACACATATATTGTGCCAAACCACGAATTTCACACGGTTAAGCTGAATCGGTAATTCGATATATACATATATGAATTTGGAACACCCATTCTCTATTATTAACGATAAATATTTACATAGGAGTTCTTTTATGGCTTTGATATTCTAATCGGTGGGCCTTTACATCTAATTTTGCTCATAGGCTTACAAAACAAAACCCTAGCTTGTTCCAAAAAAACTACTTCCCTATCTAAACCCTCCTCTTGTAGCCTTTGCCACTTTAATTTCTTTCTTTGCAACAATTCCATGCGAATCTGATCTTCTCCTTTTCTTGGTGCTTCTCCTTTGTGCTCCTTTTCCATCAATGACAATATTTCCGGGCCCCTTCCTGGGCATGTTACAAATGTATTTAAGTCTACGAGGATAGTCTAATAGCCCTCAAGACAAGCATATTACTCCTTTATAAGTCGGTTTCAAAATGAAGTAACTTAATTTCATGTTGACTCACTTAACGAAGACACACCTATTCGGATGCTCATGTCTACTAATTTGCGGTGAAACTACTATAAATTCCGGTGTGGACTTCACGAGAAAGTACAAACGAGCGAGTTCGAATCTCTTCGAATTCGGAGTTAAAAGACGGAGTTCAGATATCTTTGTGATTCATATAGGAGACTACGGTGACACGAGTTCGGTGAGGAGACTATAGTTCAATGTTGGAGGAAAGGGTAACTACGGACCGGATGGATCATAGTAGCATTCTTGGCATACCTATTGCGGATTCTTTGTGAAGAGAATAAACAAAATTTCGGTCATCATTACTACCACGATCTACTTCAATTTTGATGCTATAATTATGTATGGTTCGATGCTCTTTCATTATGTATGGTTTGGTGCTACTACAACAAAGAGTTTGTAGTACACAATGAAGTCTCACCAATCTAGTAAAGGTCTTAGTGCTACCTTAAAGGAAAGATACCAGTGCCATGATAATGATAAGGACTCGATGTCATGGCGAGTCGGACATAATGATCTCGGTGCTCTATGGTGTATAAAACTCAAGCTAGTACGATTCAAAGGATTCGGTATCAGCGAGACCATGACGGTGTTGAATTTCGATGATGATCTTAGTGCTAAGAATGTTGACGAGAAGAGGAGTCGAGAAGAAGAAAGAAAATTCGGAAGTCAAGGGAACTAACATCTTGATCTTGGAGTGGCTAATAGGTCAAGGTCTTGGTCTTAGTAGCTGACCCAGGTGGAATCTGTAAGAAGAATTTGTGCGGGTTTTCCTCTCGAAAAGGTGAGAGGTTTGGCCTACAGGCGATAGCCCACATTCTATGTCTCTTGTGTATTTATTTTCTGTCTGCATTGTGCAAGCTGTTTGATGAGGGGAGGAATATAAATATATAAGTAAAGAAGATCCCTATTTAAAGTTGTAAAAATCATTCAAAAGCAGTTACTATTTGAAAATCACCTAATTCATGATGCCCTAGACTTCTCAACAATTAATACTCCCTCTCGGCTAGGGAGAAATTTTGTTGCATCATATGTGCCATCTCAAATTTCTGCGTCATCATCAGAATCAAATGTTGTCTTTGCTCATCTCAGCTCATCTTTTCTCATCAATACTCATCTCTACTCATAAGCACGCTCATCAATACTCATCTCTACTCATACATTTGAACACTCTCAAATATAAAGAAAAGAATTTGACACCATAGGGAGCTCAGCCTCTGCCCTCTGTCGAGGAAAATGGCGGGGATACGACTTACCATGGAAAGGTAAGGATCACAACTATCCTATCATTGGGACAATAAGCATGATACTACTTATCGTGGGGGTAAGGATTGTAACTATCCTATTGTCTGTTGATCTTCCCAACTTGACCCTCGAATTCAATGGTAGAACACTTGTATCCACTACCTTGGTAGGAGATACACACTTGCTTATGGTGAAAGGTAAGGATTAGACACAACCAAAGGCACTTAGGGGAGATACACATTTACCATAAGGTAAGGATCGGACACACCCAAGTCTCCTCACCCATTGGCTAGAAGGGTGGGAGTCCCGACAGCGAACTTCTCGGTAGGATGCATGCGTAGTATATTTGGTGGGGGAATGCCACACTTTCTTAGAAGTAAGGATCAGAAACACAACCTACGATGAAAAATAGGGGAGATACACACACTTACGGTGAGGCAAGGATCATATACCTATTATCGGCGAGTTCCTCAGCAGTAGGAACTCTCCAACTCAATTCCTGCATGCACAGGAGCTTATACGGGGGGAAGAGCATGGCTCGGTGTTCTTGATTAGTGAGGACCCTTACCCTATAGGGTCACATCCATTCAGTCAAGTTGCTCTTTGAATACCAAGAACTTACTTTTGGCAAAGCACAACGTGAGTAATAATACCTTTATCTAATCATTGACGAAATATGGCCAGGAGTGTTAGCTCCTCTACGCACCATGTCTTATATGTAGTGATACCCAATCATTATGCTTGGAGTATCATGAAATATAGGATTCTTTTAATCGGATCCCACTCTTGTTGTTGCAATATATCATTGTCATATCAAGGACACAACTCAAACAACTCTCCAAAATCACCCTCAACCAAAGCGCCTCTGTGCCATGCTAGTAACGTGTATTACTGCCTCTACCATACTTTCAGCTTCTAAACTTTTCTTCTTTCTCATCCAAGGTATCATGGAAAAACCAAAACTAAAGCAACACCCTAATGTGCTCTTCTTGTTAACAATTTTTTTGACCCGGTAAACATCGATATGTTGTGTAGTCTCATCTCTTGCATTATATCTCAAGCCAAGCTTGATGCGTCCCATACAAATATCTCGGCACATCTTTGTTAGCAACATAGTGTGCATGAAGGGGCTCAATCATGAATTGAATTAAAGTGTTCCTTTGCAAAACATATGTCGATACATGTGTTGACAAGGAACATACATTGTTGATCAATTTGTCGATACTCAAAAGTTTTCAAATCGAGTCCAACAGTATCCCCACACTTCTTGAAATTCATCTCCATTGGTGTGGTCATGGACTTGCATTCTACCATTCCAAATCTTTCCAACAACTTCCACGGCATATTTTCCTTGAGAAAATAAATCTCTTTGATATTTTGCCACGATTCTAATTAAAGGAAGTAATGCATTAAGCCAAGATCCTTCATCTCAGGCGCTGACCAACTCCCTCATACACTCGAGCATGAAAGAGCTCATTACTTGTTAAGAATAAATAGTCAACATATAAAAATAAAATCAAAGGCATGCCTTGGTCCACTTTGAAGTATAGGAGGTCGGCATTGCTTCTTGTGAATCTAAGCTTCACCGGGTAATGGTCAATGCGGACATACTTGGCTCTAGAGGGCTTGATTTAAGCCATATAGAGCTTTATTCAGCGAAAACATGAGTCTTCTGGCCCTTCACTTCCATCCTTGACTAGCGACAAGGGAGTCAATTGATCTAATGGTGGTGTAGCGGGAAACATGCAATTGTTGCGTTCTTGTGTCACTTGCCTCCTCTACAAAAAATTTCCAAAAAATGTAGAGCATGAGTAAAATAGGCTAGTGGACTTCCAAGAAAAAAGGTAAAAAGAAAAATCTATATTGGATTCTATTGTGAGAGCCTTATTTCCTTGACCAACAGTCTAGATTTCCTCTTTCTTCCCTTTTAATTTCTGCAATGCCTCTATATTGTTGTTTTGTAGCCTTCAGCTCCTTCTTCAAAGCGAGTTTTTTCTGCAAATGTTCTTGAGTTATCTATGTAGGGGTGGAGTTCTCTTCAACATATGCTTAGCTTCAAACAACGGTTCACGATATTGAAGTCTAGTAATTTCATTTTGAGATTTCTTCAATTGCTTCCTTAACTTTATGGAAAGTGTGTCGCCCTTCATCAACTCGGCCTTCTTCTTTTCTTGCATTGAATCTCCTTTGAACAAACTTCATTTTGTAGCTCCAATTTCTTGGTTGAAGATCTAGTCACGGGGACCCTTGATTGTGAAGTCTTAAGCTCCCGAGGATGTCCTCTGTTTTCCTTTCCGCTTTACCTCTAAATTTAGTGGCAATTGATTGTCTTTATCACGAGTTCTGCTTTATCAACTTTATATTCCTTCTCCAAAATGTTCTTCTTCAACTACTTGTATTGTCATGTTCGTGAGCAATGACTAATAGGCCTTTTTCAGCTACCTCTTGCGGTTCCATAATCTCCTTATTCCTATAATACGAGATCAATATTCTGCGAGGATGGTGCCTTGAACTTCAACATGTTTTCGGGTGCTTTCTTGGTGGGTAACCTCTTGACAACAACTCTTGTTAGTGGTTTCTTGGGAAACCTCCATCACCTCGGAAAATGATTTTTTTTTCCCTTTTTCCTATCAGATGGCTCAGCGGTATTTGTGGCCTTTTGGTGAGCTTCTTGTTTTTGGTTGAACATCCATTTCCATTGGTGAAGGTGTATCCTTCTTACACCGGGAGCTATCAAAAAATTCATTTGTCAACTTTTATGAATCCAAAAATGTTTTCCATAGTGATTTTCTTCTTCAACTCTTCCCCCACTAATAATTTGATCGAGGAGAAATGAAAAGAACTAGGCACCACTTGATTTCCTACCACCGAACCTTATCTGCCATCTTCACCAATGTTTTTGAATAAATAAATGTATATTTAAAGGAGCTTTTACATGGAAATGCATCCATGACACAATCAATCTGCCCAAATAAACCCTCCCAAATCTACCTTCATAAGTGAGAAATATCTTTGGATGACCTTATGTAATTTATTGTAGGGTTCAAGAAGATATTCTCTTGGCACAATAACTCCATATTTATTTTATAATTTGCCTTTAGGAAATATTTGTGGTTAGCTGCATCTAAGGCATGCCTTGAACCATTGTTCTCCATGAAAAGGGATCTCTATAGCTGAAATAGTAACCTTTTGACTTTGGAAACTCAAATTTCAACTTGGCTTCTACTAATGCGGTTCAAAGAAAAATCTTTTGTTTGTAGAACATAGGTAGAACCTTCACGATTATCAAGTTTGTTCTTTCATGCGAGGTCTAGTAGTTTCCATTCATCCGGGTTCAATGGGTTCATTCACGCTAGTAAGGGAGATACCGATCGGGGAGGTGGGAAGGTGTTTCTCGGTTAGCTTATTTATTTTTAAGATTTATTGATCGAGAACATATTTAGTGGGAATCGTTGGTCCCACCATACAACAAAAAGCATCTCTGAGATGAGAGGAGTGTCCCCACGGATGGACGGATGAGGCCTATCGGGAGATCTTACCGGAAGGACTAAACAATAGTCCCGGGAGAGCCTAGTCACCCTACAGGCTAGACATGAACCATGGAAACCCCACGTAGCAACACCTTGTATATTTAAAAAAAAAATATGATTCCAATCGGTCTACTCAAATCGCCTAATAGTTGGATCTGGATTTATCAAGGCAAGATATCGAGGCTCAAACCTAACTATGTCTACGCCTTTGCTTTTCTGTGCGAGGGTGTTGTCATGGCTCACGGTGAAAGGGGAATTAAGGTTTTTAAAATGCGAAATAACGCTCAACAATTTAGCGTAGCAAGAGTGCCACAACTATGGAATTAAGTTTTGGACGAGGGTTTACGGCAAGTTTTGGATGGAAACCCCTATATTAACAAGTTCAAACTACAAAGAAGCCAACTCACGGACAAAATTTAGCAACTTGTTTCTATGCGGCGAATTTTCCAATACACGGGTGCAACGAGAAAGCGCGATTGAGTTAGAGGTTATGAGGTTTCAATCTCTTCTAGGCACTCTCCTTGATTTATTTGTAGATAAAACTAACAACACACAACATGAAATATGCTGGAAAAAGAGAATTAGAACACGAGGATGATCGTGGTAGCAAGACAACCTTCAACATGTTGAAGCGCAACGAGAACCTACTGACCAAAATAAAAACGACTCTCATTTTGTTGTTCACGGTGTTTGAGAGGGCGAGAAAACTGCTCGATGCCTTCTTCATATCCAATTGCAGCCCATTTGTCACCTTCCATGCGATCCAGAACGTCCTTTCATTTCAATGATTTCTTTTCAAATTTTGAATATTGAACGCAAAAAACATCTTATGGTGATAATGATATGATGAAATCTTTGATGCGACCTTGCAATTGACTTGAAAAGACACCTCTTAACTCAACTTAATGATGAAAAATCTAAACTTGTTATTATATTCATTTATGACTTGGATGAAACATTTTCCTAAACTTACCAAAGGCTAGACCCTTTAAGACTTTGACAACTTGATTTTATTTACCACTCAAACTTTAATGTACCTTATTGATTTGATCTCAATGAGACCATAGCAACACCTTACAAATTACCAAACTAATAAAAAGAGTAAGCTTGAATTTGACGACTATAACATAGGACACTAACGGTAAGAGGAGGAAAAATCATGGAGGCATGATTACCCCTTTCCTAACCCTACCTTTTCTACCCTTTTGGTGCTCTTTTTACTTCTTTATGATTTATCTTTATTTCGATGCATAGCTCGGTATCTCAATATTTATTTTGAAATTTTTCATTACCCCTTAAAGATAGGCAGTTTATTGTTCATCGAGAGGTTAGGACAATAAAAGAGTTTCTTTTATAGATGAAGCATCATGTGCTTTAGGAATAGGGTGATGTCTAATGAGGGGTAAGAGCTCATCTAGGATTTTCCCATGCATTGATCAAATATCGAACCATATTTTGCATTTTTTATTTTCTTTCATTGTGGCTTTCTTATGATTTTATCTTTATTTTAGCTAAATCAAACTCCATGGCAATTTTTTTGACGTCAAGGATGAGAATGAAGAAGTGCTAATCCCAATGACCAATAATATTTAGATTGAAGAATGGAGATGAATAAAGGGAAATATGAAAAGGGTGTTAAGTATAGAATACCTTGGACATAACATTTCAATCAAAGCCTCAACTAGTGACCCTCCTAAAATCCTAAGGCCTCAAAGGAGGTCCCATTGGACTAAGAGTCCAGGCTAACCTCCCGGTTGATGTGAGGAACAAGAATAAATTCAAAGATCAATCAATCTCTAGTTTTTTACTTGATCCATATTATTATGCCTATAACATTAAGTGAAAGCCCATGAATGAAAAAATGGTTAAAGTATATAATAGATGGATGACCCACCTTCTTTCAAGAAGGAATGCTAGATAAGGAGAAATCTAACTTGAAGACGATATGTGGAGGATCTTGGAATCATTTTTATGTGATAATCATATAGGACTACTAGTTGGATGGCTTGTCCAAGGAAAGCTTTTTTCTCCTATAGGTTACTAACTTTTAGTGGGTAACAATGCCCTATATCCTCACCCTTAAAGCATGGCCCATAAAAATTTCCTTAAGAGTTTGATGCAACTAAAATAAATATATAAGCATATGAATCCACAAATGAAAGAAAATCCAAAATGTAGAAGATGGCTAGGACATGTTGTTCAAAAGTGTAACTAGATTTGATCTTCATAATTGACAACGTATTTATATCATGATGTAATTCATATAAAAAAACAAAAAGAAGAAAAAGAAATATTATTTTTCAAGCATGGGTTTCATGCTTAAGACAATTTTTTCTTGAGTCGAGCATGTTCTTCATGCTTCACAAGTTTATTAGTCAAAGTCAAAGTCCTATTTGGACTTCTTGTTATAAAAATAGAGAGAGAACATTATGACACACAAAAATCACTTGATATCTTTATTCATGAGAATAGTTACAAATATATAGGACTTAAATCATAGACTTTAATGATCTAGATCCTAAGAAAGTGAATCTATGACTTGGAAATGACACAACTACAACTTAGACATAGGGAATGACAACTTCTATATTGACACCTCGAGACTCACATTGACAACTTGTAGATCATCATACACATGTAACCGTACTTCCATTTTCCTTCCTTAATGCCTACATGACAAATATAGAACACACATAACAACAATAAATTAATCTCTTGTCAAACTAGTCTTCAACATCACTCACATCTACTCTAGAATCTCCTGAACATCCGCTCTTTCACCACCACTTCTTCGAGTTGTCCTTGACCTCCATTTAAACGTAAACGCCTTTGACCATCGTTGATGAACTTTGCAAGATAAAAAAATATTGACACCTTGGCTCATCGGGCCTTGATAAAGAGTCGTCGAAGTAATGAACCATCCTATGGGCCAGCCACCATCTGTCGGAAATTTGTCTTTACGGCTATCCGTCGGTTGCTAGGATGGAGGTCTAGATCATCTTGAATGTGTTCAAAAGTTGATCAAACAACTCGACCTTACTAACACAAAGAATTGATGTTTGAGACACTTGGGCATACAATTTAAGAAACACCACCCTTTTTATAACCAATAAAAACACACAAGAATAGATGTTTCGAGACACGAGTTCCATTTTATGAACCACCAACCCTTTTTATAACCAATAAAAACACAAACACCAACACCAACCACGATCTCTCATTTTTTTTCACACAACAAAACACCAAAACATACATGAACAAATCAATGACTACTATTTATTAATACGTACAACTTAGACCAAATATAATAATAATAAATTTCATTTTGGTATTTTTCATGTTGTTGTGTTTGGATCTCGATCTCTAGATAAACAATGCCAAATATTTTATTAGTTCGGATCTGAATGAGAGATTCAACATTCCACACGCATGCGCGATTGTACATCTTGCACCATTTTGATAATCTCGAGAACCACCATTTTAAAACATGTAGATATTGATCTCAATCATAAATCCACACTATATCAAACCAAATCTATGTTGATCCAGCTTCTTCACAAGCAGATCTCTTCCTCTTTTACAAAGATTTGTCTACAATGGAGACTTCACACAACAACAACAACACTAGATCTACAATTCTCCTTTGCATGCAACTATCTGTAATCCACACACAAATCAAATATTCACACAAACAATAGATCAAATACTCTTATTAAAGTAATCTATGTACAAAGGAGTATCATGCCTAAAATTGTATGATCTCGCCCTCTTATGAGAGAGTCGGGGTTGGGCAAACAACATACCATGTTAGAAAAATAGAGAGCACATTATGACACCCCTGAAATCACTTGATATCTTTATTCATCACAATAGTTACAAATATATAGGACATAGATCCTGAGACTTTAATGAATCTAGATCCTAAGAAAGTGGATCTATGACTCGGAGATGACACAACTACAACTCGAACATTGGTAACAACAACTTCTATATTGAAACCTCAGGACTCATAATGACAACTTGTAGATCACATCATACACATGGAAGCATTACTTCCAACACTTCTTGTAAAGAGAAAGAAAAATAATTTTTTAAAGTTGTAATTTGAGTCAAAACCCCTCAAGATGCCAAGTTGTACGACCCAGAAATATCTATTTGAACCCCTTTGGAAAGTATCGATAGGGGTGAGTTGAGCTCATTCGGGGAAACACACAATTCACTTGATTTGTTCTGCAATATTGCGAGAAAGAAGGAAGGTCGAAGTACGAAGTTGACAAGAAAATCAAGGGTTTGGATTTGTGGAAGCTTTTCCTTGACACATCCCTTATTGAAGGATTTTTCTAATGTTGTACATGTTGTTGGTATCTTGTTGTTGATTGATTTCTTGTACACAAAGGAGGGTTTGGCTTGGAATCTGGAGAGGGTCGAACTCTTTACGTAGTCATAGGTCTTGGATATCTCACTTTGATCTGATTCTATAAGAAAAATTTTATGGGTTTTCCCATTGGAGGGTTTGCCTTGGCATGGAGCCTATACCTTGTATTCATTATTTTCTTGTGATCTTCATGTTTAAATTTTTGGTAATTCTTTGATGAGATGAACATAATAAAGATTAATAAAAAGGACAACAAACTTCACAAGCAATTATCATGTAAGGAGAAATCATCTGTTAGCCACCTATAGCTTTTTTATATCCAATGGTGGCTAATTTGGTTTTCAAAACTTCAAGAGAGATAGTTCCCTTTGAAAACTTATGATCTTTTGAAGTTTTTATGATGACTATTACCCTTTGAGTCAATATTACTTGTTGTTTCCCTCATATTCGTAAAGTACCTGTTTGTTTACCAGAGGAAAGCTGGCAAGAAACCCCATCTTCCCTCATTACTTTTCTCCATTTCACTCTTATCAAATCCCCTTTTTTTCCCTTTTCCCCCTTCTGAAAATCCTCAAAAACCCTTCATATAACCTCTAAATCATTCCTGTGAGATCCTTTTAAAACCATTTATTTCCTTTCCTTGTGGTTTAAAAACCCCTTTATCTCCTCTATCGAGAACCCTGGGTTTGGCTTAAAAACCTTGTTTTTGGCCTAAAATCACCCTTTTAACCCTTTATGGGTCTTAAGCCCTAGAGGGCTTATTTCATTTAGACCTCTTGCTTCATATGTCCTTAAGCCTTTTGATCGGGCGCTAAAGGCTAAAACCCTTTCCCAAACCCTCATTTTCCTTTGTTTTCATTACTGCGACATTTTAGTCTGAGTTAATCTAAACCAGATTGATCTTTGCGGATCCAATGGCCACTGAGCACTCTTTCTTCACTTTGTTTCATTCTTCCCATCCCTTGCCTTTGATAAAACTACACTCCATCATTTGATTAATTGTTCATTTAAGAGATCCAATGATCGAGATGTAACCAATAAACCTTTACATCCCTTTGTTTTTCATCATCCCTCCATATAATGTTGAAAGCAATGTGGATCTTTGATCTCTTTAGATCAATGGCCATTGAACTCCAAATCACCATCCCATCTCTCCTCCCCATTTCAAACTTTCGCCCCCTTCTTTCGATCATGACTTTCCATTCTTAGAATCTAACGTAGAGACTTAGATCTCACCCATTCAACCCACATATTTACACAAAAAAATAAATGTAGTCCCCCACTTTGAACCCCTCATCGTGAAACTTCCTCCGTCGCATCTGTCACACCATAAATCAGTCCACCTTCCCGATGATGCGACGAGTGATATCACGTTTCACATTTTTTTTTTGTGTCTACAGTTTAATCCCAAAAAAACGTGAAATGGGTGGTTTTATAAATCCGCGTGTTGCGCGACGTACGTATCACGTTATTTTTCGGGCTCCACTTCCCCCCTGTTGTATGTAAACCACTAATGGTTTTTGCTTAAAACCCTACATAGTAGTGTTATTTAGAGTTTTTAATATTGGTCGTTCATTATTTTTAATTGAACGGTTTATATTATAACGCGACTAATCATTGCATCCCTCATCCTCTCGAAAGAGTTGATCGAAGCCGTCTCCTTGGATTAGTTATTCCGTGTTGACTTATGTTATTTCGCATTTTTCAACTCGTTTCCCTCTTCATCTATTCTCCCAAACACTTGACAAACAATCTGAGCCGTGTTGTTTTTAATCCAACAACCACGACTTAATCTCACCCAATTTTAGTTTGACCTCCAATATTTTCTCCCAAGGCGTTTCATAGGAAGTCTCGGCAGTTGGATATTTTAATCCATGACCTAGATTCAAACTCACTGCTCAAACTTCATTTACTTTGGTTAACTATTTTTGCCGAGTTTTCTCGCTACCACGCATTTACCCATTTCTCACATTTCAAACCTCTTCGTGAACTGTGAACGCGATTTTGAACCATTTTCGCATGATTTCTTAATCGATTTGTTGTGTTTTTTGCGAGTTTAATGGTGGATTTATACTGTGTATTTCCACGATCCACAGATCTAGCGACATTTTAGGCCAGAATATGTGATTCTATGGCTTAAAAACCAAAGGAAAAAAGGAGTTACTTGAGGGCTTAAAATCTATGTTTGAATCATACGGGGCATGATCCTCGATCTCACTCAGCCCTCTCCACTACCTAATATTAGTTGTGCCAGCAATATAGCAAGTGTATCGATAATGAAAAATCAAGGTTAAAGAGGACAATTGAGGCGAAGATTGAAGATCACGGTTTACAATCCTCGGGGATTAAAAACAAAGCAAATATCATAGAATGAAGACCCAAAGACTAATATCAAGGCCTAATTAAGCCTAAAACACGAGATAAGAACCTATTAAGGTGTTTTAGGTAAACGAGAGGAAAATATCGGCAAAGGAGGCCTCCCTTTGCCATCGAGAGGCCCATTATCCTCTTTAGCTACCAAAAAGTGCCACTGCGGCCTCGATAAATCAAAATAAGGCATAGTTATTGCACAGTCGATGCAAATATTTGCTAAGAACGAATTTCGAACGATTATCTCGAACAAAGGAAGATATTTCAAACATCGGTAAAGTTATTATAAAATATAAATAGGCCTTAAAATCAATCTTTTTACCCATTAAGCTTTAAAGCGAGAAAGCAAGTAAATGAAGCGAGTTGTAATTCGATGCTTTCACATATACCTTGCATGGTTTTCAGTACAGGAGTTGCATTTAGTGTAGAATTAATCACACTTCAATTTTCAAAACTCTTCCACCTCCTAATTTCTTCTATAATACTTCTAAAGAAGATGAGAAGTTGTTGATTTGATCACTAGTTGTATCTTGAAAAATCTTTGAAATGTCTACAGTGTTTGAATTTGAAGAAGAAATTGAAGTCTTTGGAAAGTTTGGATTATGTTTTGGCATGCTTGTTCTTGAGAAAGGCTCTATCATTGGATCCATGAGCTTGGTTGTTGGTAATGTATTCTGGGCCCATCCTGATGTTTTCTGTTTTCATTATGTTTCATAAATTATTACTACATTGCAATGAAAAAGTTTAGGCTAAGAAATGACTCCTGAGGCTTTTGTAGACTTTGTTTATCCTTCTTGTTTTATGTTTTCTTCGTTTGAGGTATTTTAGAGTCTTTAATCTTTCTCTTTAGTCCTCATGCTTGTTTATTTCTAAAATAGTTCAAATAGTTGGTTTCGACATGATTTATGGTTTCTTCTTTCTTTGCCACTTGAAAGTTGTTTTTGAAGTCTCCCTTTTAAGTATCATTGTTTCTGATTGTAAAGGAGGTTTGTTACGATCCTTACCCTTTGTCCTTTGCTTGAACAATTGTTTTAAAGGTCTTTATAGTTGTGATCATAGATGTGTTAAATTGTTCACTACTTCTATGATTGCAATTATCTGATGAATCTTTATGTTTTCTAAGTCATTTGAAATAAAATATTTGAGGAAATAGGATGTGCTCCCGAATCTTAGATTTCATTTTAAAATTTGTCTTGAAGTCATCATTTGCTTAAAGTGTGGTTTGTAGAATTCATGGTTAGCCATATCTATCGTGCCTCTTTTATGTTCCAGTTATGTTTTTTAAGTTCCCTTTGTTGAGAATTCAAACTCTCTTTCAAAATCATTAATGTTATCTCATTCACAAAACTAGGGATCTGTGTGAGATTATATTTTCCTTTGATATTCCATATCCATTGATGAGCTTGTTATTTACTTCTTCTTGACTCCATTGCCAGTAGATACGACACTTCTTCTTTATGTTTATATCTGCCTGAACCTTTCATGTTTGTTGTACTAATTCAACCAAACAAACAAACAAAACAAACACTTGCACTTAATAAATAATCTAAAATCAATACTTAAAAGCAAACAAGCATACCTTTGCAAACAATTTGAAATCCCTCTGCGAGAATAGAGGACTAGATCCTGGCACTCTAAAGATTGGTTCGATGTTGCCTTGTATTTTGGTTGCTTGATCTATCGAAAACACGGGATACCAACATAATGGCGATCACGGTGGGACGTATTGAATCTATGATAGCTTGTAAACTATCATAAACTCTTTAATCTACAAATATATAAGAAAAATCGATTAGTAAGCCATGAGTAGACTGTTTGTTTGAGCACCTTAGCTAAGTGTTAATATCAAACATAGGACACTCTCATAACCATATAAATATACAAAATAAGAAATATTTCAGATTGGCTTCATAATAATGGTGGTGGAACCATAAAACATTTTACCTTCACAAAAAAGAAATAAAATTTCCACACAGTGACTCCACAATCCTAGATAGACCTAAAGACTCCCTTTGGAAACCATTACTATCATAACATCATACAAACTCGGTTAAAAGAACTTTGAGGATTAAATTTTTTCTTGCTAAAGATCGGTTAGCCCTCTTGAAGATTGTCATATTTGGATTTAAACTTTTCTTGTTGTTGGGTCCTAAAACACAACATTGTAGCTTCTAGAAGGGTTCATACTAGAGCCTATCTTGACCCAAATCCTCCTGGAATAGTTGATAATCTTGAAAAGCATACTTAGGAAGTCTTCTAAAGTTCAAGCTTCAGCTATTGTCGGACAATCCAAAAAGCTAATTTTGTTCCTACAAACCTTACAACTCTACAAGATTCACAAGTTGACTTAAGAAACCCATTCGAACTAGGTCACTTGATGATATAGATCGGATAGATTTTAGTCCCACCTTCATCCCAAGATAGAGGTGAATATCTTGGTACCGGAAGAAACTACTCCACTGATTTACATTTCCTTCATAATTTTGGTTTCTCTCATCAAGATCTTCTCAACGGTCTCTTCTTTGGTCCATCATACATTCTTCATACTGCCCATCCAAAACACTCCATTCCAACCACTTTCCTCTTGTCAATCCACCCCTTGTAAATCCACCTTTCCTTCCCGGCCATGGCAACATGGTATGCCCCATTAGTGTTACCACAACCTATGCTTCCCTTGCAAATGATTACCAATCCAAATTCCTCACATTTCATGGAAATGAACCTACTGCCTTACTTGACACATAGATAAGATGAATGATGTCTTTGATTACATGGAGATAGATGAAGAGACCATTAAGATGAGGAATCTTTGCCCAAAGTTTATGAGAGAAGTAAAAAAATGGTTTAAAAGCTTAACTCCTAACAACATCAATGATCTTCCTTCTTTACATCAAACATTCATAAACTAAATGGAAATCAAAAAGAACCCTCTCCCAAATATTAACAAATTATGGCAGTCTTAAAAGAAATCAAGGAGAGTGTTCATGACTACTCCACTAGGTTTAACGGTGTTTCACAATGCTCTTCCACCTCATGAAACCTCCCCAAGGCATGGCCTTAGTAAGATATCTGAAGGTTTTGATGTTGAAATGGCCTATCAACTTAGAAAGAAGAGATTACTTAACTCTAGAAGAAATGCGAAGGAGATGTGAGTGTAGAAGTAAACATTATTAAGAAAAGAGCTAGGTTAAGATCATAGAGGTAACTTATAAAGATGATATTGCACACTCAATGTTATGTAACCAACTCGAAAAAAATAGGAAAATGAGATATCAACGCCTTAGAAATAAGCCACTTGAGGGGAAACCTCCAATACATTACATGAATGATCAATTCTTGGATGATACAATTCACAAAACCTCCTTTCTATATATAGGAGTCCATGGGGCCATAATATAATCCTAGTGAGCCACAATGTAATCTAAGCAGGCCTAACAATAATAATTTAAGGGCACAATAATAACAAAATGGGGAGTTACAAGGGTACACTAATAACAATAAGGGGTTTACACTAACAATAATAGGGGGCTATACTAGTGATATAGGGACCTAACATGCCCCTCTCCTTCAAAAAAAGTGTTGTCCTCAACACTTGAGTAGCTCCGGGTGCTTCTGTATAAAATTCTCATCCTCCCAGGTAGAATCTTTAGTGGGTAAGTTCTTCCACTTGATGAGATACTCTGAAATTGATCGATTCCGTAGTTGTCGAGTTCTTTTTTCCATGACTGCTTCAGGTTCCAATATGATTTTTCCTTCCCCATCAAGTTCTGGCAATACTGTTTGAACTGGAAGATTTTCACCTATAACCTTCTTTAAGCATGAAACATGGAAAACTGGATGTACTCGCGAAGAAGCAGGAAGCTCCAATTTGTATGCCATAGTACCAATCTTTTGCAACACCTTGTAAGGAACATAGTACTTTGGCGATAATTTATTATCCTTCTTAGCTTGCTTGAGGGACATTTGTTTATATGGTTGTAGCTGTAAAAATACCCAATCTCCTACATCAAAACTTCTCTCGCTGCGATGTTGATCTGCCTGTTGTTTCATTCGATTTTGTGCCAAATTTAGGTTATCCTTTAGAGTTGGAGAACTTCTTGTTGATGCTTGATGTGATCTTCCACTGCCTGAACCTTCGAATATTCCCTTAAAGATGATGTGATGGATGGTGGATGATATCCATAAAGTGCCATAAATGGGGTCATTTTTGCTGCAGTATGGAAGGAAGTGTTATACCACCATTCGGCAAGAGGTAACCACTTGACCCATTGTGTTTGTTTATCAGATACAAAACAATGAAGATATCCTTCCAAACATTTATTTACTATCTCGGTTTGACCATCAGATTGAGGATGATAAGATGAGCTATGAGCTAATTGAGTACCCAAACAAGAAAATAACTCCGTCCAAAAATTTCCAGTAAAAATGGGATCTCTGTCGCTCACAATAACCCTTAAGCTTCCATGTAGCTTTTGAATTCTGTCCATAAATGTAGTAGCAACTGTACTTGCTTTAAATGGATGAGATATTGCACAAAAGTGTGCATACTTGGTAAGTCTATCAACTACCACCATGATGACACTCTTTCCTTCGGACTTAGGTAAACCTGTGATAAAATCCATTGAAATCTCCTCCCAACGTTGACTTGGAATGGATAAAGGTTGTAGAAGTCCCGGGGTCTTAATTGTTTCCACTTTGTTCTGCTGGCAAACCAAACATTCCGCCACAAAATTTTGAATATCAGATTTAAGGCCATCCCAAAAAAATTCTTTCTTCACCCTGTGGTAAGTTTTTAAAAATCCTGAGTGTCCTCCTAAAGGAGAAGTGTGCAATTCCAGAAGAATCTTTTGTTTTAGTTGCGAATTCTTACAAAGATATAAGCGATCTTTGTACCATAAGGAATCATTTTTCCAACTAAATGTATCAGATGTACTAGGATCTTGCTGCAACTTTTGAATGAGTGTCCATACATCTTTTTCCTTCTTCCATTCATCTCTTGCTTGAGTTATCCAATCTGGTTGGATAATAGAAATGGCACAAAGCAATGCTTCCACCTCTTCATTCTTTCTTGAGAGTGCATCTGCAACAACATTAAGCTTTCCTTTTTTGTAGATTGTTTCAAAGTCATAACCCAACATCTTTGTGACCCATTTTTGCTGCTCTTCTGAAGATAGTCTTTGTTCCAAAAAGTGTTTAAGACTATCATGATCAGTTTTTACCTTGAAGTGTCTTCCCATTAAGTAAGTTCGCCATTTCTTTAGTGCATGCAGTATTGCTAACATTTCCTTCTCATAAATAGGTTTATGTAAATACTTTCCTTTGATTGGAATACTTTCAAAAGCAATGGGTCTTCCTTCCTGCATTAAAACTGCACCAATTCCATTTCCTGAGGCATCACATTCCACAATAAAGGTTTTTGTGAAGTCTGGTGTAGCTAAGACCGGTGCTAGGCACATTGCCTCTTTAAGGCGTTCAAAGGCCTTAGTTGCTTCAGGAGTCCATGAAAATGCATCTTTCTTCAATAATGTTGTTAGAGGTGCTGCTATTCTCCCATAATTCTTAACAAACTTGCGATAATACACTGTTAACCCGAGAAATCCTCGCAACTGCTTTATGGTTGTGGGGACTTTCCATTCCTTAATGGCTTTAATTTTGTTAGGGTCTACCTTAACACCCTCGTGAGATACAATATGACCCGGATATTCCACCTCTTGTACTCCAAAGAAACATTTGGATGTTTTTGCATATAATTGTTTCTCCTGCAATAGTTTGAGCACCCTGTCAACATGTTCAACATGATCCTTCCAAGACCTGCTATAGATTAGTATATCATCAAAAATACTAGCACAAATTTTCTAAGGAAGGGTTTGAAAATGGAATTCATCAACCCTTGAAATGTAGAAGGTGCATTGGTAGGCCAAAAGGCATGACCAAAAATTCATAATGACCCTCATGAGTTTGAAATTTTGTTTTTGGAATATCTTCAGTCTTCATTCTAATTTGATGATATCCTGAACGAAGATCCAACTTGGTAAAATAAATTGCTCCATGTAATTCATCCAATAATTCATCAATCAGGAATGGGAAATTTGTCTTTAATGGTGAGCTTATTGAGCTCCCTATAATCTAAATACATTAAGCATGATCATCTATTCTTATGTGCTGATACTTCGGAGCAGAAGGAGTGAAATGAACTTGTTTGGTTTAGTGCACCGCCTCTTTTATTCTTTGCATCCATAAATTCAATTATTCTTTTTGAAGTAAGATATCTATAGGTACCCTCTTGAGACACTTCTGAATCAATAATGCATGATAAACTTGATCTTTTTCAGAAAATAAGGGGAGATCACTTAGAGTTCAAAACCACTCTAGATGATTGTCCAAGACTTGTTGGAAGTCTGCCAGAAATAGATATTTTTGATGTTGGGCTTCTAGTGAGCATAATTGTGCAACAATTCGCCTATTTGTTCTTTCTTTTGACTTTGTCATGACATTAGAGCTTATTATCCTTCTGGCTTCCTACGCATACCCCGTAATTGACTTCCTTTCCTTAGAAAAAATTTCAAGAAAAGTTCGCGAAAATTTAAAAGCTCTGATCCCCAATTACAACCATTGTACTCCCAGTACAACATCAGCACCTCCCATAGGAACGAAAAGCATTGGACTAATCAATACATATTCCCCCATGGTTAGCTTGATATTATGGCATTTTCCCGAGCAATTTATAGTTCCTCCATTTGCAACCATCACTTGACATTCTGGTGCTGGGTATAGGAAACAATTTAATTCCTTGGCTACCTTATAATGAATAAAATTATGGGTGCTACCTGAATCAATCAACACTATTACCCCTTTCTTCTTTATATGTCCTTCTATCTTGAGAGTTTGAGGAGTGGTAATTCCTGCCAGTGCATTACACGATATGGTCGGATTCATTTCTTCTTCTTCTAGGGGTGGTTCCTGGTGTAGATCCTCTTCTTGTTCATTTTCTTCTTCTTCTTCACAATCTATGTAAAATAATTTCTTCTCAGCACACTTATGACCTTTAGTGTATTTGCTATCACAACTGTAGCAAAGCCCTTTTTGCTCTTTTTTCTTCCAATTGTTGTGGTGTCAACCTTGTAGGTTGTGGAAATCTAGGCGTAGCAACACTTCCTTCTTTATAGAATTGAGTGGTAGGCTTCCTTGTCGCCATAATTTTACATTCAACTTTTCTTGCCAACCTGAATGCCTTCTCCAATGAATCGGGTTCCAAAACGCGAACTTCATGTTGGATGTTATCCTTTAAAGTGCCTAGGAAGAGATCAATCCTGTGTTCCTCTGTAAGATCAGTTACCCTTATATTCAATTTTTGGAAGTCCTCAATGTCCTGCCCCACTAAACCCTTTTGTTTGAGATTTATCAATTGGGTAAAGAAGGTGTTGCTCTTTGTATCCTCATAATGTGCTATCATTTCCTCCGTAAAAATTGACCAAGTGACAATTTTTTTACGGGAGCAAAGCCATTGATACCATACAAATGTATTTTATTCTAAATGTAAAGTTGCAATGCGTACCTTTTGTGTGTTTTTCACATTATGGAGATCAAAATATTGCTCCATCTGTAGTATCCATGTTACAGGATCCTTTCCATCAAACTTCCTCATATCCATTTTGGAATATGGTGGTTCTTCCCGCCAACATTAGAGTTTATGAAATCACGATTAACATTTATTTTGTTCTCATCATGAGGTTCTTCTACTATATTTCCACCATTAGGAATCATTTATTGTTTTAAGCTTGTCATCAAGCCTTCCATGTATGCTTTTAGATCATTCTTCATGTTTTCCATGTTGTCTTTCATGTCATCCATCTTAGCTTCCATGCCCACTTCCATGCCATCCATCTTAGCTTCCAAACCAATCATCTTAGCTTCCACGCCTTTCTTCAAACCATCCATATTAGTTTCCACGCCTTTCTTCAAAACTTCCATTTCATTTTTGTTGTTCTTTGCGAGAGCGAAATTTGCTCTTGTAATTTTGATATGTCATGTTGCCATTCTTCATCTTCATGAGTCATAGTAGAGCCTTCTGAAGGCTTAATGGGTGTTGAATTCTTTTTAGGAGCCATTTTAGAATCCAATATTGATATCTATTCTAAAAGATTCCTTTGGAATCAATTCAACTTGATTCTTCAAACAAGACTTATGCAATTCGGAAAAAAAAATACACACCTTTTACTATCTTTTAGGAGATCGATATTGAAATTGAATTATCTCTGTAATTGAAAATCTTCAATATCTGAAATTCAGCCCTGTAGTAGCCCTCTGAAGCTTCTTTCAAATGCCACAGGTCTGACCTGATTTTGATTCTTCAAGACAAAGTTGTGTCCAATCTCCCACAATGACCTAATTCTGGACTGGTTCAGTAGAGCGAACTTGTACGACTTGCCACGTGTCACTGTTTTGTCCTTTGTCTCTGAAATTGATAGCGAAGAAACTAAAGGCCGTGTACTGGTGACCAATTTTGACGGCACTAGCTAAAAATTTTCCACCTGGTGACTCCATAATCCTAAATAGACCTAAAGACTCCACTGGGAAACCCATTACTATCATAACATCATACAAACTCAGTTAAGAAGACTTTGAGGATTAAATTTTTCTTGTTAAAAGATCAGTTAACCTACTAAAGACTGTCATATTTGGTTAAAATTTTCTTGTTATTGGGTCTGAAAACATAGCGTAGTGTCTTCTATAAGGGTTCATACTAGAGCCTATCGTAACCCAAAACCTCTTGAGATAGTTGATAATCCTGAAAGCATACTTAGGAAGTCTCCCAAGGCTCGAGCTTCAATTATTATTAGACTAGTCCAAAGAGCTACTTCTCTTCCTGAAAACCTTATAGCTCTACAAGATTCACAAGTTGACTTAAGAAACCCATTTATAACTAGGTCACTTGATAACATAGATCAGATAGATTTAGAGTCTCCATCCTCATCCCTAGATAGAGGTGAACATCTTGGCAGCAGGGAAACTACTCCACCTAATTTACATTTCCTTCATAATTTTGGTTTCTCTCATCCAAGGTCTACTCAACAGTCTCTTGCTGGTCCATCCACATCTGTTCTTCATACCACCATTGTCCAGAACACTCCATTTCAGCCCACTTTCCCTCTTTTAAATCCACCCCTTGTAAATCCACCTTTCCTTCCAGCCATGGCAACATGGTATGCCCCATTAGTGTTACCACAACCTATGCTTCCCTTACCAAATGATTACCAATCCAAAATTCCTCATTTCACTGCAAATGAACCTACTACCGCCCAAAAACACGTAGATAAGATGAATAATGCCTTTGAATACAAGGAGATAGAAGAAGATACCATTAAGATGAGAATCTTTGCCCAAAGTTTAGGAGGAGAAGTAAAAAAATGGTTTAAAAGCTTAACTCCTAACAGCATCAATGATATTCCTTCTTTACATCAAACATTCATAATCAAATGGGAAATCAAAAAGAACCCTCTCCAAATATTAACAGAGTATAGCAGTCTTAAAATAAATCAAGGGGAAAGTGTACATGACTACTCCACTAGGTTTAATAGTGTTTACAATGCTCTTCCACCTCACATGAAACCTCCCCAAGGCATAGCTTTAGTAAGATATCCTAAAGGTTTTGATGCTGAAATGGCCTATCAACTTAGAGAGAGAGATTACTTAACTCTAGAAGACATGCAGAAGGGAGTTGTGAGTGTAGAAGCAAACATTATTGAGAAAAGAGCTAGGTTAAGATCAGAGAAGAGGGTAACTTATAAAGATGATAGTGCACCCCCATCCTCATCTTCTGACACCGAAATTGACAACCTAGTAAAATTAATGGAGAAAATGCTTGAAAAGATCAACTTAAATGATAGAGTGCCACCAAGAGAAAATCAAAACAACCCCCAAAACAGAAATAGAAATCAGAATTTCAGAAGAGAAAATAATCAAGATAGGCAAAGAGATAATGACCAACAAATTAGACCTCCCTTCCAACAAAACTCTGTAGATCAAGAGGAAGAAAGGGAGATTGAAAGGTTGGGAGAAGATCATGTAAACTTGATTGGATCAGACAGTGTGATGATGTTTTCCTCACTGAATAAGAACAAGTTTTCTTCTCCTCAGATCAAAATGAAAACACCTATGAGGATTCTGATGATTATAGATTGGGGTTTGAAAATGAAATCATGGAGGTGCACAAACAATATGATATTAGGAGCAAAGGGAACATAGATAATTCAAAAGATAAAAACACTAGTACTGCTGTTAAGAAAGATGCAGAAAATCAGCCTAAAAAGACAGCAGAGAAACCCAACATTTTGACTAAGAAAACAGATTTAAACAAAGAGAAGAGCAGCCATCCAATTGTTGAGCAAAGCATCCCTAGCACTTCAGCTAATGGACCCAACAAAATTGTCCCAAATAGCAGTCCAAACAAAGTTCAGCAAATCAAAATTGCTAAAAGGAATTCGATTGAAAAAACAAATGTAAATATGACAAAATCCATAGTTCCTTTCAACCTTGAAGGAGAGATTGCAAAGATAAAAATTATCATACCTCTAGCTGAACTAGTAACCCAAGAAGTGTACAAAAACCAAGTTTTGAAAGCTTTGAACTTAGGAAGTGATACTGAGACTTTAAACTTGACAAATGACAAACCTGAGTTGTTGTTTGGTCCAGAAGTTGAAGGAAAATACCAATAAGGAGCTGTCCCTCCCTTCTATGTCAGTTTGAATATACATGATAAGATATTACATAATGCAATGTTAGACTCTGGAGCTTCACATAATCTTATGCCCAAATTAGTAATGGATTTGAGGATTTGTATTCCTTTAATTCAAGCAGAGTCAAATGCTTGGGTTTAATCAAAGATTTATGTGTTAACTTATCTCAAATCCTTGCTAAGAGTCTAGTAATGGACATAGTAGTAGCTGACATTCCCCCAAAGTATGGCATGCTTTTATCAAGATCATGGGATCCAAACTTCAGGGAAGCCTTCAAATGGACATGTCTTATGCCATCATCCCAGTTTTTAACCAAAACAGAAGATTATACAAGGAATCCCACATGAAATATGTGTTGAGCAACATAGATAAACCAAAAAACTCTCAAATCTATTCCATTCAATCAAGTCTAGATTCCTTTATCTTGTACAATGAAGACCAAATCACTCAACAAGAAAAGGAAAACAAAGAGGAAATTAGTTTACTAGAACAATCAGAACTTCCCTCAAACCAGATACAAAAAGTTGGCAATCAACAGCAACAAGAAAATGAAAATGACGCAAATATACTTTGGACAATAAAATTTGATGGATCTTGTCATAAAACAAGTGCAGGGGTAGGTGTATGGATTCAAAATACAAATCAGAGTTATTCATATAAACTAGATTTTCCATGCACAAACAATATTGCTGAATATGAAGCCCTTCTCCTTGGCTTACAGTTGCTTAAACAATTAGAAGCCCAGAAAATATCAATCCTAGGAGATTCTGAACTTATCATAAGACAAATCAAAGGAGAATAATCAGCTAAAAACCCAAGACTTAGAGAATATCGAAATGCTGCTCTTCATTTATTAAAGACCTTTGAAAAATATGAACTCGTTTTCATTCCAAGAGCACAAAATCATCTAGAAAATGAACTTGCCTTCAATGCCAGCAATTGCCAAGTACCTCAGATAAATGAACATCTCAACATAAAGGTCAAAAACAGGCTTGCAGTGCCTGAAAATGAGGACCACTGGCAAGTACTTGACTCTGACAAACACATAGATGATTTCCTAAAATCAGAAAATGATTTTGCCATACCAGCATTAGAAAACAGCCATGAAGAAAATTGTTTGGATAATGAACAAATCCCAGAAACAAAAATAACATATTCTACTGATATAAATCACTGTGAAAATCTTTTTGAAGCAGAATTGATTGACAACGCAGACCAGAAAGACTTGGAAGTTTTACAATGCAATAATGATACAATTCCAAGAGGTATCACACCTTTACAACATCTTTTTTATTTTAATGATGTAGTCAAAGAACCAAGAATGGAGCCTGTGGAAACAGATGTAGGAGAACATAACATAGGCAGCCTAGCAGAACCCAAAATGATCAAACTGTCCAGCACTCTCCCAGCTCACATAAAATTGCAATACATAGAGCTATTCAAAGAATTTAGAGACGTGTTTGCTTGGAGATACAAAGATCTGAAATCTTATGACACTAGCATCATTCAGCGCAAAATTCCTCTTAAGGAAAATTAGAAACCTTTCAAGAAAAAACTAAGGAGGATAAACCCTGTTTTATTGCCTTTAGTTAAGAAAGAAATTGAAAAGATGTATGATGCTGGGATTATAGTACCCATTAGATATTCAGAGTGGGTGTCAAACTTAATTTCTGTTAGAAAGAAGACAGGGGAAATCAGGCTCTGCATTGACTTTAGAAATTTAAATAGAGCCTCTCTAAAAGAAAACTACCCCTTTCCCAAGATGGACCATATACTTCAAAGGGTACCTGGGTCAAAAATGATATCACTGTTGGATGGGTTCTCAGGTTACAATTAGGTGTTAGTGCTCCCAAGTGATCAACACAAAACTGCTTTTACTACACCTTGGGGCACCTTTATGTATGTCAAAATGCCATTTGGTTTGGTGAATGCAGGGGCCACCTTCCAAAGGGCCATGGACATAGCCTTCTCAAAAGACATTGGCTATTTTATAATCATTTACCTTGATGACATAACTGTTTTCTCAAAAACTGATGAAGAGCATTTGATTCACTTGAGAAAAGTTTTTGAGAAATGCAGGATATTTGGCTTATCTTTGAACCCCAAAAAGACACTCTTTGGTCTCCAAGAAGGCAAGCTTCTTGGTCACATAATTTCAGAAGAGGGAATCAAAGTAGACCCTAAAAGGATAGATGGCATATTGAAAATCAGCCATCCAATAAGCCTCAAAGAATTACAGTCTTTCATTGGAAAGATTAATTTTTTTGAGGAGGTTTATCCCCAACCTTGTTGAGCTATTAAGAGACATTACAAACATGCTTAAGAAAGAGGTAGGTGTGAAATGGACTACACAAGCTAAACAATCATTTGAACTGGTTAAACAAGCTCTCACTCAAACACCAGTTTTGATTAGTCCAGATTTCACCAGAGACTTTTATATCTTTTCTTTTTCATCTGAAAATACAATAGCTGCAGTATTACTTCAAAAGAATGACTTGGGGCAAGAACAACCAACATCCTTTTTTAGTAGGGCCTTAAGAGATGCTCCTCTCAAATATAACATCATGGAGAAGCAAGCCTTAGCATTAGTGAAAGCATTAAAAGACTTTAGAGTCTACATTTTACACTCTCACATAATTGCTTTTGTTCCACATACTGTTGTCAAGGATATTTTAAGTCAAGACCCTAATGGTAAAAGGGGAAAATGGATTGATACTATTCTTGAATATGAATTAGAAATCAGGCCCACCAAACTAATCAAAGGGCAGGGATTAGCAAAACTCATGGCTGAATCAAACTTCCAAGCACTAGATATGAATATGGTGGATGTGTTGGAAGAAATAGAAGAATTCACTGCCCCTTTCATTGAAGAAACATTTCTGAATTCTCCTTGGTATGCTGACATCATTTATGTGCTTTTATATCTAAATGCCCCTCCTTCTTTGTCTAAAACTAAAGCTAGATTTTTGAAACAGAAGGCTTTGAGTTATTGCATATTAGATGGGGTATTATATTGGAAAAATGTTGTTGGAATTTTGCTTAAATGTTTACTTGAGGATGATGAAAGAAAAATCATGCATGAGTTGCATGAAGGAGAATGTGGAGGACACCTCTACTGGAAGACCATAGCAAACAAAATCCTCAGATCTGGTCACTATTGGTCCACCATTTTCCCAGATACTTAGAAGTTAGTCATGTCTTGCCATAAGTGTCAAATTTTTTATGGCAAAAGAAAGCTCCTTCCCTTACCATTACATCCCATCAGTGTTGAGGCACCCTTTCAACAATGGGGCTTGGACTTCATTGGGGAAATTCACCCATCTTCATCAGCCCAACATAAGTGGATCCTCACTGCCATTGACTACTTTACCAAGTGGATAGAAGCCATACCATATAGGAATGCTACTGACTCTGTCATTATCAAGTTCATTGAAACAAACATCCTATCCAGATTTAGTTTTCATAGAAAAATAATCACAGACAATGCTGCTGCCTTTAAGTCTAAAAAAATGGTTGATTTCTGTCACAAATACCACATCACCTTGGGCCATTCTACTGCCTATTATCCCCAAGGAAATGGAATAGCTGAATCTTCCAACAAAATCCTTATCAACATCATCAAAAAGATGTTGGAACAAAATCAGAAATCATGGCACAGTAAGTTGGTTCATGCCTTATGGTCTGATAGATTAACTACAAAGAAGTCAATTAAATATGTCCCCCCTGTCTAAATATGGTCTATGGCATGGATCCGAGTCTTCCCAATATCATTAGGAGTTCAGTCATGAAACTCCTTCCAAGAAGTGCATAGCTGAAGAAAATGATATGTAGAGAAGAATCAACCAAACAATTCATTTACAGACGATCCCGAGAGAAGAAGCTCTATGAAATAACACAACTAGTCCAAGAAAATATCAAGAAAATATTTGATAAAAGGACTAAAGGGAAAAATTTTTCAAGTTGGAAATGTGGTTCTTAAGTGGGATTCAAGAAGGGAAGATAGAGGAAAGCATGGCAAGTTCGAAAATACGTGGAAAGGACCCCTTATTATTCATGCTTGAGAGGGGTCATAATGCATTTTTCTTGAAAGAGTTGAGTGGAGAAGATCTATATGGAGGTCTGTCAATGACGGGATGCTCAAACATTACTTAGTGCCAAGAGTCATGAGTTTCAAAGCTTTTTTTACTTTCCATTGTAAATTACCATTGTCTAAACATTGCATTCAAAGTTAGAAAAATAAAAATACAAAAAACAATAGAAAATAAAAGAGGGCGAGAATGAAAAAAAAGAAAGGGTATAGCCCCATACCAAAAAAGAGAAAAAAAGTACGAAAAGTGTGCAAGCTCAAATGCCACTCCTAAAAAAATACATTTACGGTTAGTCATACAACCCTAATCATGACTAATTAGTTTTTCAATTTCTTTAGTGATAGGGTTAGTGAATTAGATCAGCCAAATAGTTCAATATTGGCTTATCGATGAAGGTAGATTAGGATAGAGGAAATAAAGGTTAAAAACAAATTCAATATCTGAACCTATGAATCTCAAAAGAAGAATGGCTCTAATTAGATTAAATCTTGAGCCAAAGACAGAAAACAAAGCTTTGGTTCTAAAAAAAGCTCAAAACTTGAACCGGAGAAAGAAGGAGAAAACACAACTCAAACAAATTCAAAACGAGTTTGAAGAAATAATGAAGGATGTTTCAATTTTTAGATCTTAAGCCTTCACATTTTGTTTTAAATTTTTACTGCAAATAAAAGTCTATGTGCAACTTGTTTTTTTATGCCATAGATCTACTGACAAGTCAAATTGTTTAATCTTGGCTCGGTTGTTTTTGAATTTTTCTGTTTTTAGAAATTAGAGAATAAAGTTAAATCAGGATAGTCTAATCTGACAGAGATAGTATTTAGGTAGAGAAACTTATGAGTTCAATTGCTTAAATTGAACTCATGGAGAAATTAGAGTAGACTTAGACTAGTTTTTATGTTTTCAATAAAGAATAAATGTTGATGAAGAGAGTTTGCAAGTCCAAATGCACTCGAAAGAAGAAAAAATGTTAGGATCATTAGTAATGCGTAGGTAGAGATGTTTTCTTGATAGAGATTCCATTGTTTCAGATTGTTGCGAGAGATCATCAAATCAAAGAAAGGCTAGTTTGAGAGAAAATAAAGTTGTTTGCCTAATGGATGAAGGCATGGTTCTTGAAAAATCAGAAATCAATAGGTTTGAGGTTCTGTGACACCTAAGGACCTAGCTTGTCCTCCCCAAATGGAGCCACTATTATCCACCTATAAATTTTGTCATACCCAATGGTGGCTAATTTTGTCTTTAAGACTTCAAGAGATAGTTTCCTTTGAAAACTTATCATCTTTTAAAGTCTTATGATGATAATTACCCTTTGAGTTAATCTTCACTTTTGTTTCATCATTAGTCTTAAAGTACCCACTTGTTTACTAAGAGAAAAAAAGCTGCTTAAGAAACTCCATTTTCCCTCATTTCACCTCTCCACTTCATTCTTCAAACAAACCCATTTTCATCCTTATTCCCTTTGTAAAATCCCTCCATTTAACCTTCATTTTAACCTCCAAAATCATCAAAACCCCCCTTAAAACCTTATATCTCCCCTTTATTTGGTTTTAAATTCCCTCCTTTCATCTATCGGAACCCTTATTTTGGCTTAAAAATCATTGTTTTTTTGCCTAAAAAATTCTTTTCTACGCTATAAGTGATTATTAAGCCCCTAAGGGCTTATTTCCTTTAGCACTTACCTTCATGTGGCCGGAACCCCACAATCGGGCGCTTAAAAAGCCTAAAAAAACCTCTTAGAACCTTTATTCCCTTTGATTTTCATCACCTCGACGTTATGATTTTAAAATAGATTTGGACCATTGATCTGCTGCAGATCAACGGCCCTCGAGCTACTCAATATCCACCTTACCCTCTACCTTGCCTTTTCCTCCTTTCCAATAACCCGCTCTTTGCTTTCAATCCTAACCATCCATTCTATAGATCCAATGGCCGGGGATGCATCTCGAAAGCCATTCAAACATCGACAACCCATTTGCTCCCCTTTAAATATTGGCCAGTTCATTGCGAAGATCCAATGGTCGGGATTTAACCTCGATAGACCGACTCCTTTGGGACCTACCTCCCGCCTCATAAAATACCTATCCACTCACAGCGGCGCCCTACACTTTGTATTCCACTATTGCCCCTTGGTGCAACTTTCCCGATCGCGTGCGATCCCGCCGTCGGATACAGATCCCTCGATCAGACGGAGGACATTGCGTTCCCGTAAAAAATTTTTGTGCCCAAGGTTTAACACCAAAAAATTATGCGAAATGAGCGGTTTTAGGAGGGACGAGTGTCGCGGGTGTATGGAATCGCTTTTTTTTACAATACCACTTACCCCCCAAATGCAACATGAAAACCGATGCTGGTTTTCGCTTCGCTACCCGCCCTCACCACTTTGCTTTTCATCTTTTAATCCTAGCCATCAATCTCTAAGATCGAGACGGTCTCGACTTGACCTTGCCCCGATTCACTTCTCACCAAATTTTCTCCCCGAAAGATTTCATCAAGAAATCTCGAGCGTTCATTATTCTAATCGAGATGGCTCTCATTTAATCTCGCCCCCCATTTTTTTCCCTCCATCTATTCTCCCAGCGGCTGCATCGGACGATTTCCACTTGTGGATTGTTCGAATCCAACGGTCCACATCTCTCGTCGCACCCAAACCTCCATCCACATGGTTGCATTGCTCTTCCCGGGGGGTTTTTCTCCCCTTTTCCGTTGCATTTTCACATTCGCACGGCTCAAAACAGCTTCCATAAACCCTCCAAAGCGATTTTAAACCAATAAACGTAGGATTTAAATAATGTTTGTGTGTTTTTTGTGTCGGAGTTTAAAGAATTTCAAAGATAAAACCCTCTCACGGGAAAATTACGAGTGTTATGGGCGAGGATGATGATCCCTCAAAGCCACTGAATGCAAATTAAGGAGATCGAGGGGCTTAAATTTCATAGTTTGGAAGGGTCGATGAGTCATGATCATCAAATTTTTGGACAAAAAAACTCCAACAAACCCTCTGCTTTTTCAAGCAATAGAACACGGTGAGAATCAATCAATTGAATAATTAAAGCATAATCGAGAAGATTAAAGTCTCTAAACGGAGTTTAAAGGGAATCAAAGGCCTAATCCACAAGTCGAGCTAGGAGACCTCGAATGCCACATCGGAGGGGCTAATTGAATCCCTCGACTATCAAAATTGCCACTGCGGACCTCTCTACCTCAAAGGAATACCCAAATCAAAGTCTCGATTTAGAAACATTAAGGCCAAAGACGGTGAATAGTTATTACGGGAAAAACAAATATCCCAATTGTCGCGTAGAAGTTATTATAAAGATAAGAAGAGCCTTAAAGTCAATATTTTTTACTCACTAAGCCTAAGAAATCGAAACGAGTAAATGAAACGAGTTGTAATTTAATGCTTTCTGCCTTATGCCTTGCATGGTTTTCAAGGCTAGGAGTTGCATTTAGTATAGGATTAATTACACTTCAACCCTAGGAACTCTTCCACCTCCTCATTTTCTTATAAAATCTCTTTGAGGAGCACATTGTAAAGGGTTGGTTGGTCACTAGTTGTAAACATTGGAACTCTGCGAAATAATACATAGTATGTTGAAGTTGAAGAAGAAATTGAAGTCTTGGAAGCTTGATGATGTTTTGACATGCTTGTTCTTGAGAAGGCTCTATATTGGATCCCTCGAGCTTGGCGAGTTGGTGATGTATTCTAAAAGCGCTCACGTTGTTTTTTCTGTGTTTTCATTATGTTTCATAAATTATTACTACGGTAGGATGAAAAGTTTAGGCTAAGAAATGACTCTGAAAGCACCTTAGACTTTCTGTTTATCCTGTTTATCCTTCAACTGTTTTATGTTTTTCTTCTGTGGGGTATTTTAGAGTCTTTAATCTTTCTCTTTAGTCCTCATGCTTGTTTATTTCTCTAATAGTTCAAATAGTTGGCTCCGACATGATTTATGGTTCTCCCCTGCATCTACTGCCACATGAAAATTGTTTTTGAAGTCTCCCTTTGAAGTACCATGTTCATAGTTAGCCAAGGAGGTTTGTTTCGATCATACCCATTGTCCACTGCTTGAATAATTGTTTTAAAGGTTTTTATAGTTGTGATCATAGATGTGTTAGGTGTTCCCTCTTCTATGAGTACACGATTATCGGTGAATATTTTATGTTTTCTAAGTCCTTTGAAATAAAATCTTTGAGGAAATAGGATGTGCTCCCGAATCTTAGATTTCATTATGAAAGTTGTCTTGGAATCATTATTTGCTTAAAGTGTGGTTTGTAGAATTCATGGTTAGCCTGTCTATCAAATACCTCTTTATTGTTCAAGTTATGTTTCTAAGTTCCCTTTGTTGAGAATTCAAACTCTCTTTTCAAATCATTGATGTCCATCTCATTCACAAAAACTAAAGGATCCTCGGAGCCAAGTTAGATTTTCCCTTTGATATCCCATATCCATTTATGAGCTTGTTATTACTTCTTCTTTACTCCATTGCCCAATGAACATGACACTTCTTCTTTCTATCTATATTACCTAGACCTTTCATGTTCTTCTATACCAATTCAACCAAACAAACAAACCAAACAAAAACTTGCACTTAATAACTAGTCTAAAATCAATACTTAAAAGCAAACAAGATAAATATTTGCAAACAAATAATTTGAGAGATCTCTCTACGAGAACGAGAGGACTAGATCCTGGAACTCTAAAGATTGGTTACTGATGTTTCCTTGTCTTTTGGTCGGCCAATCTATCAAAACACGAACCCCCAACAGAATCTACCTTGGACGGATACATAGTGGAGTTTGCAACGAGTGCTACCGGTCTTTCTCGAGAAGCGAGAAGATATATTCAAATCGGGTTAAGGGGAAGATGTTGAAGGAGATTCCATTGTGTATTAAAACTTTATGGTAGATGAAGGACTAATGGGGTTCCAAATATCGGAGATGGAAGTGTAAAACTCTGCTTTGGGGGGAAGGGACTAAAGGGAGATGTTACAGGGGAACGGTGAAAAGGGGGAGTAGGGGTATGGATTTCGAGGGACCTATAATAGGCTAAGGGAGCGACGAGCACATTGGAGGGCACGGATCATTGAGAAGTGGCAAAGAAGGGTGATAAAGGAGTTAAAAAGACGGGGGAAAGTAGTCAAAAATATAAGGAGGAGGTGCCTCGGGTGACGAAGAAATGGAAAGTCGGGTGAGTCCCCTGGGATATAGGAGGGGACAGATTAAAGAAGTTCGGCGGAGTGTATAGGGAGTCCAGCCCGAGATCAGAAAGGAAAAGAAGTCGACGAAGAAGGTATAGACGCGCGCGCCCAAGGAGGTGTCGATGTGGAGTTGCACGTTGCAATGGAGAAACTATTCCAAGTAAGGTCGGCAGTCCATATCTCAAGGTACTCCTATTCCCTAAAGTTCAAGTAGCTCTAGTCCCTGACCTTCCCCCTGGTGCTTTATCAACCCCTAGGTGAAATTTTTTTGTTAAGTTGCGTGAATTAGGCAAGTTGCATAGTATTCGATCTTCGAGCAACAATACACACTAGTAGTAGTATTGCTAGTAGTAACATTTCACAACCAGAAACAACGGTTTCATTTTAGTAATGCCTACTCAGTGAAAATGGCGGGATCATTTACTGGTACCCAAAGTTCTCCGGGAGGGGGTAATGATGATGTAGAACAACACTAGTACCTCTACGAAGCCATATGGAGGGCAAGGCGGACACCAAATGTGGGAAAGTTAATATAATTTCAAACCACTCTCGGGGAGAGAGCGCTACACTTGGTTTTATAAAGTGGTACGGGAGCTCATCGAATCCCGGTGATAGCATATGTGAAGAGAGACTTTGTTAAGGAATTAAAATTACCCCAAACGAGACCGGTGGGGTTTGTCGGAAATGTGGGAAATCAAGCGGCGGGAAGGAGAAGACGCTTGGGATCTAATGCGAGAGATTCAAGACGCGATTGGAAAAATTAGTTATCAATCAATCCAAACCAACGAGAGGGATTGGTTCATAAAAGCTCTCCTCCCCTTGACAAGAACCCCATTAACTTAACGAGAAGATCGAGACGTTGCGAGGGACGCGTGTCTGGAGCAAGCAATGAAGATAGAAGCCATGGTGGGTTACCCACAAGAGTTTAAGGGGGAGCATCGGCTTAGGACCCCTCTATAATGGGTCCGCGGCATCAAATAGCAATTTTGTGAGAAAAACTCAAAGAAATTCAACCAATGCGGCGCGACAAGACCGAATGTATGGTGCACACATTGTCTAATAGAAGGACGTGTGGTGGCAAGATGTCCTCGGTTGGGGGGCAGAAACGTGGGGACATTGGTCGTAGGGCACGGGGGGCTCCACCAATAGGATGAGTTGTTCAAATAAACACCCAAGGATTATATCCACAACAACAATACACGAGGTTTCCCTACGCAACAAAAGTCCAACCACTGTCGAGTATTGTTAAATATGTAAGAACATGGGCCATCCACCCTCACTTTGTGCCCGATTTTACAAAAATATTCCAACGTTCCGAATAACACATACTATGAGTTACGTGCCCTCAACAACACACAAAATAGAGCAATGTAGAGCTCTAGATGCACTAGCAAAACGGTTGGACCGACCTTCATACAAATTGAATGAGGCTCCACGAGGGAAGAGGAGGAGGCATGAGAGGAGGCCAAGCGGGGGGTAAGTGCAGTAAGATGTTACAAGTGCAACTAGGAAGGACATGTAGCTAGAGAATGTCCACTCCCTAGAAGACCACAGGTGTTCCCGGTGCTAGGGTTAACACGCACGCAACGGAAAGATTGTCTCGAGCTCATCAAAAAGATGGTAAGAAAGAGCTAGACAAAGGGGGAAAATATAGTAAATGCGAAACCAGTTGATGGAGACCCCGGAGACAATGTAGAACGTGGCCATAGTAACACGGCCGAGGTAAAAATAATAGGGGAATATGCACATATAATGGACCCGATAAATATGATCGAGCTCGACATCCCCAAAGCTGGCTGGTCAAACCGAGCAACTGACAAGCATTTTTTTCGGGGAAGAAGTGGAAACCTTTGCCCAAATGGGGGAAACAAAGGTATTAGATTCTGAGAAAAACCAAGGAAGACAAAGAAAACCAAGTTAATTCGGGGAACTTTAATTCAAGAATGGTTCCCCATCTATTCCTAAAAATTGTTAACAATGCACCAATGCTTTGGAACAACTAAAGCATAACCTAGAAGGAGTGGTGTAGAGGAGCACATAACCAAGGGAATCACCTGACGCAAACCAAAAATATGCAGAGGAGAGTGAAAATAAATAAAGAAAGGATGGGAAAATAATTAGAGTGAACACACAAAGTTTTGGAGTTTCCAAATTAAAAGACACCATGCTTGATTTGCAGGATCCGATGTCAATATTTTACCAAGGAAAACTTGGGAATCATTAGGAAGGCCAAGATTGACATACTCACCAATCCAACCGGATGGTGAACCGATGCTACATTGTGCCCATCCAGCGGACTAGAGAAGTTGAAGTCGATATTGCGGGGGGTAAAGACATTTCACGAGACTTTGAAGTCATCGACATCATGGGAGATAAAGATCTTTATCCTGATTGTTGAGAAATTGATGGGCCTTTGAAAAATTATGAAATAATAGATCTAAAAAAAGAAGCGATGATCTTCGAGGACGGGGAGGTCGAGTCACTCGGCCACTCAACCCGTATCAAGGACCAAGATATACTGAGATTTGTGGATAACGAGAGAAGATGCTCAACTTATGGACCATCTCTATCAAATGACCAGCAGGGGAAGAAGAGAAGATTACATTAACCCAATAGCGAGAGGCTGCTGTAGGTCGAGAAGCATCCAAAGCTCGAAATTGGGCTCAGAAATAGCTTGGGATGATTAGCGATGAGGAGGGTATGAAACCAATACAAGGATATGCGCCAACATCGAAAGAATCAATTGGATCGGGACCGTGGTGAAAGGGAATACCCAACTTTATCCAATATGAACGTTGTAAATACTTTCATAAAAAAAATAGAAGATAAGGTACGAGAAGGCCATAGGGTACCAGCAGTGGACATGGAATTACGAGTCCACATCTACAAGATGGTGGAGTAATCATCGCAACTCAACTTTGTCGCAATGGGACAAAGTTGCGGCGGCATTGAGCGAGGTTTAAGGATGAGGAAGGACCAGTAGTAAGGAGATATACCAAGGGGGACTCGGACCCCCGTGAAACCATCTAAATAAATGTGAGAAACAATGGAGAAACGAGGGATATCTAGAAGAGCTGTGGGTACACCGGTTTATCCATTCTCGGGACTTGGTTCCACGGGCACAGTACACGACGAGAAGAGAAAAAAAAGAGGGACTAGCAAATGGTGGGAAGTTGCGGATAATTTTTTACACGGTGTTTCTTGTTCGAAGGAAAAATAGAACCGGTCACACAAGCTTTGCGAGGCTATCAAAGAAGGTACTATTCTTCCCAGGATATTCAAAATGAGGATGAGCGGCCATTTCGAGAACCAAGGCATCGGACATAAAGGTAGCATGTCAAAAGATAAACGGTGAGATGGATGACGATAATCTGGAGGATCTCGGGCATCCGTATTTTTGAAGAAACGAGAGGGGGAGAGGGATATCAAAAGAAGAACCAACGACGAATTGATCCACTGTACACCATTGGAGCAGAAGATAAGCCCAAACTAGCGATGATTGGAGACTATTGGGATGAACAAACAACTAAGGAGATATTCGATCGCTGAAGGAATATGAGGACTTGTTCCCTTCATTAGTAAAGCAGATTTAAAGGGAATAAAGGGGGATATGGGGGGAGATGCGGATAATATTGAAACTCTGACGCAAGGCCGGTGAAACATAGACCATATCGTTTGAATCCAAGGGTGAAGGAAAAGGTTAAGGCGGGAGATCGACAAGATGCTAAATGTAGGATTGATATTTCTGGTAGAGAAACGAGAATGGGTAAGTCCTATAGTTATACATAATAAGAAGGATAATTATGAGATTCGAGTACGTGTAGATTATAGGAGCTTAAGCAATGCTTATATCCATGACCATTTTCCCACTTCGTTTAGTGATGAAGTCTTAGACAATGTTGCGGGGAATGAGGCATATTCGTTCACTAGATGGATTCTCCCAGGATACCATCGAGGGTAAGGATAGAAGAGGAAGATAAGAAAAAGACAACATTCACCACCGAATGGGGCTCTTTCACATATAATATGATGCCATTCGGTTTGAAAAATGCACCCGGAGAAGTATTTTCTTGCATCGTGATAGGCGCCCCTAGGGGAATACATCCACAATTTCTTAGAGGTCTACATGGATGACTAGATAGTCTACAACATACTAAAGGATCATGCGGCGTTATTAAAGGGTAATGTTCGATAGATGTGAGACAACTACAAATCTCATTGAACACGAAAAAAGTGTATCTTTGCGATGCAGATTTGGAACAACGATAGGGCACGTGGTATGTACGCAAGGCGTTTGTGTAGACCCATCCAAGGTAGCGATGATAGTCAACATGGAGGCACCGAGAAATGGTAAAACGAGTTGAGATCAACTGCTTTGGGCCCTGAGTTACTACGGCGATTTATCCGCAAATACGCGAAGATAACCTCCCCATTAGAGAGAAGGCTGAGAGGTACCGAACGAGTTCCGCTTTGAGACGGATAGTTGCGGGGACGACCCTAGATACCCTGAAAGAAAAGGCTGGAAAGTGCGCAAATATTGGTTCACCCAAGCTGGGACAAAACAATTTCATGTACACATCGATGCTTCCCGAGAATCACACTTGGAAAGCAGTCTTGACTCAACCGGGGGACACTTCGGTCCCGACCACACGAGTATATTTTCAAGTCACAAATTGTCCACGGTAGAACGGAACTACACCACAACGAGAGCGGGAGGCATTGGCAATGGTGTACTCTCTTCGAAGTTACACTTGCCACTACAGTTGGGAGAAGTACATTCAAATTTTTCATAGACCACTACGGCATTGAAATATTTAGTAAACAAACCGGTCTTAGAAGGGAGAATATGCAAATGGCTCCTACTCTTTCGGGATTTCACCTTTGAAGTGATCGTAAAGCTCGGAAGATTGAACGTGGGGCTGATCCTTTGTCCCAGCTACTAGAGAATGGAGAAAATGGAGGATCTCTAGATGATCAATTACCAAATCTTGATATTTTTAGAGAAGAAGCCATCCCCATACTATTTGAACCAAATAGCAACCTACCTCACGATAGGGAAGTGTCCACGGGGAATATACTACGATACGAAAAAGGTACCTAGTGGTTCGAGGCTGTAGAGTATCAACTAATAGTGGGACACTTATACAAAATGGGACTGAATGATTCTTCGAGCGATGCATCTTACAGACCCGAAAAAGGGAAAGATGTACTATGGGAATGCCACGGTGGTGTTGCGGGAGGACACGTGGGAGAAAAACCAATGGCAAGAAAGATACTTGACGAGTTTGTGTTATTATGATTCATATGGACGACAAAGCATTTATTAGGAAATGTGATGTTTTGTCAATGGACGGGACGACCATCCCATAGAGATGACTTCCACTTCATCCGATATAAGTACGCAACCATTCGAAAAATGGGCGATCGATTTTATGAGACCAATTACACCGGCTACAAGACACTCGAAAGCCAGATACATAATAACGACAGTTTGACGAGGTGGGCAAAACGTTTGATAAAAATTTGCACGGCAGTACAACACTTGATTCATATTTGAAAATATAATCGGTCGATTTGGGTGTCCAAAAAGCACGACCGGCGACCGGGGTACCCACTTGACGATGACACCATTAAATCCACAATTGGAATGCTTCATGATACAACATCATAAAATCGGTCCATATCATCCGTAAGCCGTGGTATGGCGAAGCATTCAACAAGATACTAGATGAACTTTGACAAAGATATGCAATACCTGTGAATGGTAGGATGATGGATACAGTAACGTTGTGGGCATACCAAACAACGATCGCGGCGGAACAACGAAACACCATTCCGGCTAGTATATAAGAGAGAAACGGCCGGTCAGTGAATTCATCATACCAAGCTTTCTAGTCGCAACATCACTCCGAGTTATTAGAAGAGGAATCGCTAAGAGAAATTGCGGGGGAGTTACGAGCTTGAAAGAAGGACGATTTATGGCCAAATTTCACCGGACGGGTACGGAAGGAGAGGCAGAAAGCTTGGCAGCACGGCCCAGGGCACATTAAACACAAGACTTTTCGGGTTGGTGGGAAAGTTCTACTCTATGACGGTAAATACCCGGAAGTTCCCCGGGAAAATTTTGCGGATGCATTGGCTAGGATCATTTCATGTGATAGAAATCAAAGATTCGGGAGCGGTTCGGTTACACAATGGGCTGACCAAGTTCTCTGAGGATGGAGTGAATGGCGCATGCACAAGCCCTACAGTAAAATTTAATCATTTCAAATTCCAATAACTCTCGCAACGAGAGGAGTTAGTAGGGTAGAATAGCATCGATAACTCTATCACACATAGAGATGAGCTTAGATAGGATTTACACTTTAATTAAAGCTTGGAAAAATAAATATTGTTATGTTGCGGAGACACTTAACGCAACCCATTGTGGTTGAGAAGGGTAGTGCCAACATGTCATCCACGTCGAATGCATTTGTCGAATGTTAGCCCATCATCATTATGCGTAGTACGGTGTCGGTTCGTAAGATTACCGGGATTTGGGAAATAATTTCCATAATTAGAATCACCCATACGAAGTAATAAATTTTCCATAATAAGACACAACCACCGAGCGTCGTGTACGCCAAATCCACGAAACCGCGATCGAAATGTGAGAACCCACCTCGGTAGGTCTATAATCACACGATTGTAGCGCGGAGGAAGCTAGGGGAAAATTAATTAGTTATGGGGTCTCATCAACCTCACCGTGCTGGTTAATTATAACCCACATGCGAGAGAAGCGAGAATGCCGAGAGAAAAATCGAGTTAGAATCAAAAACATCCAAGAGACGAGAAGTTGAACTAAAGAAGAAGAGAAGGCACATAGAAGAAGGGATTCAGAAAGAAAGAGTTGTTCTACAAGTATATCGAGGCGAAGAGCCGAATGACTGGGCTATTCCGAGTTGTGGAGCAAGAACTCGACGAATTCAAAGATGGAGTCTCTTGTGGGAAAATACGACGGTGAAACACGATCGATACAAACTTCACAGAGACTCTTTTGAGTTTTCTCGGCAATGAAAAGGCAAGTATATATATATATATATATATATATATATATATATATATATATATATATATATATATATATATGCAATATAAGCATGGTAGCAAGCGGCGAGAGTTCTACCGAGTTCGGGGCATCCAAAAGTCTACAATACTAAACTTGAGAAATGCATAGGTGTTCGGGGTTACGGGCGCTTCGATCACCGATTACTGCCAAGTTTTGTTGAGCGGGGGGATTCATAACGATTCACTATGGCTAGGGAAAGAAATCCCAGATTCATCGCGGAGGACATCCACGGGGTTAACTGAACTATCACGGAGGAGGGATGTCTCAACAACATTCCAAACCGTATCTAAGAGGGCGAAGAGAAGCTGGGGGACAAGGACTACTATACCAAGTATGGCACTAAAATAGGGGGAAAGAACAAAGATTGACTTGATTAACAAACCGGAGATCAAGTTAGCACTGCTACTTAATTTCGATAAGATGATGAGGCACTATACAAAAGGGAATGCCATATTTGGATACAATTTCGGTTGCGAGCATTGCGTCCCGGGGGACAAGGCCGAATTGGTGCTCGTTCTTCTTTGAGCAATTGACTTGTGAGGACAATTACAAGAGGCCAAGTGCATTCATTTATGGATATGCGATCATGGCAACGGCCATGTGGAAATGGACCTTTCCGAAGACATCAAGTATCGGTCGAGATAATGATGGCCAAACTTTGGCAATGAAGTTTGTGCCTTGGAAGGTATCCAGGGGATCTAGCATGAAGGAAGTGAATGCGGAAGCTTTCGGATACCGGTACAGCCATATGGTTGACGTCATGATGAGTCAACAAAGAATTCCAAGTACGTTGGATGGGTATGGTGGTGATATGGTTTTGGGGTCACCCATAAGGAAACCTTTCTCGGAGCCAACTTTGTGTACCATAATCGACTTTGAAAATGAAGCCATTAAAGTTCAAGATTGACGAAACAACCTTTCACACATAGGTTTGTTCATGGCCGAGTGGCGATGGAGGTCGGGGACGAGAGTACGCACATATATCTTCGATGGGGGATGTTACTTCAAACCCCTTTGCGGGATAAACTTGGAGAAGAGAGATAGTGACTAGGATGTCAAAGCTGCAACTATTCTCGATCATTGAGTGGCGGAACACCCGAGGTACAGAATTTTTTTAATAAAGTATTTCAAGTGCTAACGAGCGATTCCATTGCATTTCCTATATTTTCATAGTTTCGGGCATCCCATTCCAACCCATCTCCCGGCACGGCCTCCATATTCGCACCATGCAACGTTATATTTAGTTTCACACGGAAGCTATAAACGACGTCAGAGAAAAACTTAAAAGGCGTGAAACCGGCGGCGGCACCAAAAGCAAAAAGGGCCAAGATTGCGGTATCTATCCCGAGTGGTTGATCTCATAGGGGAGGATCAGGCTGCGACCTTTGAGTATAGAATCTTCGTCAGGGAAGAGCCGTGAAGTCGAAGCCCCAGTGACAGAGGGCTACCACCCGCAACACCATCTACCCCCTCGATTTCTTAAATATTCATGTATCGCCACCTTTCGATCCGCAACCATCGGTCCCCACATCATCCATCACTTCGGGAACCTCACACTTCCACACCCTCCACTTCATCGGCCACGATTATCGAACCAATAGTCGGAAGAGGGAAGAACAAATGGGGACCACGGGGTGGAAGTTAACTTAGTACGATAGAAGTACCCCTAGTTGACCAAACCACAGTTCGTAGACTACATTTAACGATCTTATTAATCAAATAGAACAATATATGGAAGAAACAAATGGGTTGCTCCCAGAAGCAGAGACTCCACTCCACAGCCAACTAATATGACGGGCCAGAGGCACAGCCCGATCTAAGCCAAGCGACTCCGGTAACCGCCTGCCACATCAACCCACACCGGTCACCGCGCGAGGGCACAATCGGCAAAATTCATCGCCGGCGGAACCACTTCGAGCACGGTTTCCAAATCGAGAGTACCTCTTGGTGTTGAGAACATGGAGATTTTGGGGAACCGCCCGCTTATAACACTTCATCCGAGAGGAGAAGCGGCACAACAAGCGGATGGATATTCGGAGCTCAGCCAAAGATGCGGCAGTCGCCGATTACGGATCGGCATGCTTGCGGAAGAGCGTGAACGGTGAGGATAGAAAAGGGGAATGCTGCAATAAACGGAGCTAGTGACAAGAATATTCCAAGACATTTGGCCCATAGTAACGGAGCACAACAACCAGATACCCGAAAGGGAGATGAGAGAATGACATAGTCGAGTGCTCATTCCACATGGGTGCTTTGTTGAACCTTCACAAAGAAAATAAGGAGCTCGGAGTCACATTGGCTACTGAGCCGAGCGTTGCCAGGCCCGGTGGTTGTGTACACGGAAAAGATATCAGAGACGGAGCCAAGGTCACAAAGATGCGGAAATTTTGAGTACTTTGCGGCGAAAAGGGCATATGGCTCTTGAAGGGTCCCCAAGAATGCTCAACAATGCTCACTTTGAAGTCACAATAGGTTTCATTATAGCTACAAAAAGTATCAAGAAGTCCGGGGAGGCCATGAACCGGCGGCCTCGACCTTGACTATATGCTCAGCGAGATGCTTTGCGGTTCCAAATACAAAAGATAGAAGAAAACTCGATGGTGGCCAAGCAAGCCCCCTCACGGGGCCGAGAAACCCGGTAAAAAATCGGTGCCCGAGACAATGCAACAATTGGTCTCGAGGCCAATACTAAAGTCAGCAAAGTTTTTGGTAACATGTCGAGGCGGTTCGGGAGAAGAAGTGGTCGCGCAAGTCACGGTAGGCGATGTGCTCATGCAAGGATGGCAACGGAGTCATGAGGACCTTCCGAACTCAAACTGCCATCAGCTCTAACGAAGGTCCCCGGAAATTGGGGCCCTTGTTTGAATAGTCGAGAGGAAAGGGACAAGCGAGAGCGGGGACAGCAGGGCCGAGCGGACCAATGGAAATAAGCTTCGGTGAAGAGTGATTGAATCGGGGTGAGTCAATAGGATAGGGTCGGGGCTTTGTTGGGCCCTTTTTTTCAAATTAAATAGCTTTTGAGTCACGGTTAGTACGTGGCGGGGGCCCCTTCAACCATGGTAGGTAGAGAGCTATCAAGGTCGCGAAGGAGTGAAGAACGAGGTGGCAGTTTGTTGTGGGAGCAAGCACGGATGGCGGAAGAACGTGGTAGGAAACAATAGTAGAAATCGACTAACGAGGAAAGAAACAAAGAAAACCAAGCGAGAAGAAAGGAAGAACTTTTAGTTTCACTAGTATAGAACAATGAGCGGTCGGCCGGTGGATAAAGAAGGTTGGTTCAAATGGGATCGGGGAACGGGAGCGGTAGAAACTCATTTCGGTTGTTATGTTCTCTACCTTTCTATATACGTATTTCACTTTTGTCCAATAGGACCTCAACGTATTCTATTACGGTAGGAGCCCATCTTGAGGAGCATTGTAATAGCTTATTGCTGATAGTTGATTTATAATATAATCGAGTTTGTTGTTCATGATATATGTTATGTAGTGGAATGAATGGTTTCACTAGTATTTTAAAAAATTATTGATTGTCACTCTGAATGTGTTTAAAGGGGATATCTTCCATGGAGCTGTTGTGTTTGCTTAAACCTTTGCGATAGTTCTGATTTATCCATATCAACATTGCTAGGTTGATACCAATATATTCCCCTACCTTAGTAAGGTTGCGGCACGCCTCGGGTGAGACTCTCTACTCCTCGGAGCGAGGTGAAAATGCGGCGTGGTGCTAGACTACAACGGAAAACCTTGTTGGCCTCTAACACAGACACAGGTCTTATACGTAAGTTTGTTTTCTCTCCAACAACGGGCCACGATTGACGGAGCCACGTTGGATTAAGAAAGATAGACACCGAGTGTGAAATTATCCCAAATAATGGTGTGTAACAACCAATTCGGATGAAACCACGAGACGGTAGGTTGGACGGGACGGACGTAGCTTAGCAATTAACGACCTAGGCGTCGAAGGTGGCAGTCTAATGAAGGAAGGATTGTACTCCTGGAAGGAGTCGAAGTACGAGTTTACTTTATGGACGCAACCCCGAAGGAAATAAGGCTTGTTCCGAGGTCGGAATAACCGGGTGGAAGTGACACTTAGATTGAGGATAATATTGACTAGACATATGCGGGAGATATTAAAGGAAAAAAAGTGATATTCTCCTGTATGAGCCGACATTCCTTCATTGCTAACGAGGACTCAAAGTCCATATCTTGTGAAGAAGGCGTAAGATCTTCGAAAGACGACAAGGGCTATGAGGTAAATCAATGGCTAAAAATGGTGATCCCAAAGTAAGAGGGAGGGAATTATTCCTCGCTCCTAAAACCAAACCAAGCACCGGAGGAGACGATTAAACTCAAGCTGAATCTTCGGAGACGGGAGTAGCAAGAGGCAAGACAACGGGAGAATGAGTGCAGCTCGACGGACTGGCAGTGAATTTCGAGGGGTTTCAAAAACTTCGGAAAAGGACTATCACTAGGAGAGCGGTGAAGAGAATGTAGCGAAGCTGGTGGTTCAGCCACTATGACAATATCTCAACACGGAAGGAAAATGAGATAACCAATTCGGGTCTTCAAGATCAAAGCCTAAGTAATTACCAAGACAATGCGAGTACAAAACTTAACGGGCGTGTGATCGTGGGTAATTAATTTTACGACACTTGAACAAAACTTTTCTATTTCATGTTTTAAGAGTCGAGAAACGGACAAAAGATGACTCTAGTCACTTTCAATTTTAAACAAGCGTGAAAGGACAAGTGCTCAATGATCTCTTCTCTTTTTAAGGAGTCATGAAAAAGATAGAAATGAATACTCGGGTAATCTAAGAAAGAGGGTGTACTGATTTCGTGAACTCATATACACCTTGGTGATCAAATGAAGAAAAATGACCAAGGAATTAATGTACGTGTGGTAGTCACTCCCCAGGAATGTTGTGTTCGAGGTATCATGGAAGCCTGGGCGAGCGGAACCTCGGCTTCCTATGGATAAAGAGATTCAAACCTATTAGGGTCTCCTTTATATACACGGCAGTGCGGGAGCTCAAGTCCTTGTACTAGCAATGTCTAAAGCCGGATGGTGAACGATAGCTACTAGGTTTAGATAAAACACGTCTAGCCTAGACCACTACAAATTTTTGCGTTAGGTTCCAATGCTTCATAGGTTAATTCAATTGATTTTATAGTTGATCTTGAATTAGTGTTTCAATTTCAAGGCCCTACCAAATTTTGATCTCGAATTTCTAAGTGCAAGCTAGATCTGGCTTAGACACCATTTTCCATTCAATGAATGTTAATTAAGAGAAGGATAGAGAATCTTTCAAACAATAACAAACAACAAAATCACACGAAGAAGAAGTCGCTAATGCATCTAATACAATCGAAACACAAAATGAAAAAAATTATTTCCTAGTTTATCGGGTGCTAGTCATGCGAAAGAATTTTTCATTTTCAATGCGGAAAGAATGAAATTTTTTGATTTTCCGTAGAGGAAAATGAAGCACACAATGCACTACTTACATTAAAACAAAAATACTAGTTACGATTATTGTGAATGTAGAGATAATTTGAATGATTCAATGAAACCAAGCACAAACACAAGAATGTACTCAAACCAATGATGTACTCTTTCAAACAAAGAGAAAGATTTCAAAAACCACTCAGTGTTGACTTGCCCACGAAGAGCATTAGGATTAGAAACTTCGCGTCTATATTTAAAAAACATTCGTAAACAGCTTGGCATGGGTAGCCTTTAGGACAAAGTGCCAGGCGGCGCGAGGGTCTAGTGTTAATCTTCCTCATTGGCGCGAGGGTGTAACGGGCTACTAGCGCCAAGGGGAAAACGGTGTTTCTAATGTTACGCTCGGTACAATCACGCCGAAGGAATGTTGTCCTCGATAAAGGGATGCAATGATGGTCTTTGCAAGGCATGACACTTCTTATTAGTCATAGAAATGATCCTCCAATGTGCGGGACGAAATTGCGGGTATGGTGACAAAATTATGTGTAACGACCCCTCTACGGCCATATGACACTGTCTCATGCGCGGGTAACGAGTGTCGTGGATTATGCAATTTCGACATCCTCGTCCTCAAAAAATATTACAAACTTTGAGCTTCTTGATGCTTTCAATCCTAACTACGACCACAGACCTTTGTCTCTATCCCTCGATATTTCTATACCATACCCCACATGAAGGAGACCAATGAAAGAAAAGACACGGTCACTTCGATAGAAGTAACAGCGACCTCTTCTTAAGGGATTTGAGAGGGATTTAGGCCCCATGGATTATAATAATAACATTGATCAAATTTATTACCATTTCACTACTATCCTTTCCAACACCATTAGCAAGTTTTCTAATGAGATTTAATCGAGTCTAATAGAACCTTCAATCCATGGTATGAAAAAAATTTCAAAATTTCCGGAAAGTGATCGAGACGCTCCTAATGAAATCATTAAGCTTCAAAATATCAATATATGCAAAGATATCATCAAGAGGAAGAAAATAGCATATATTAATAAAACGATTATCTTCTCCACCTTTCTAAAGTCCCACCCAAAACATTTTAGGAAATTGGAATGTTCTTGTCCATAAAACCAAAGATAACCATTATAACCCATTAGAAAATTGGGACAACTATATTAAAAGTTGTACAGCTCTCCCAGGACACTATGGGCACCACCTTAATCACTCCAATTAAGGAGGATGTATTCTCTCTTGACGACATTGGGTACGGTATTAATAATCTCGCTAATGGGAAAGCTAATTATATTGGAAAGTCTAATTTGGAACACATAAAATGGGAAGATCTATCCTCATTCCTTATCTCCACAAGCTTCTCAATTTGGTTGTAACGTGTTAGTCATTAGTATTTTTTACATGTTGTTGATGACTAGATTCCTTAGCTAATTTTCTAGAAGCTAATCTCAATACGGCTCAATTTGTCATCTCGAAAACACCCCAAACAAATTTTTATCCTCCTACCCCTCCCTCTTTGTCAATGCTATGATGAGAACAATATTCGGTTTTCAAGTCCTATCTCGTTCATCAAGATCTCCTTGTCTATAGGCATCCATAGCTTTGTTTCTCTGTTATCATTTTCACTTGTTTCTCCATACAATTCACTATCCATGAGTTTCTAGTGTACGCTCCTCTATCCATGATCATCTTGTCATATAACAATGCGATCATGCCTAGAAAACACTCGGAACACCTTGAAAATTGTCTCCTAAGTTAGATGGTGGTGTTTAGGGAGTTTTACCTTGACTAAGATATCCTAAGCCAAAAAGCATGTGTCTAGTACCGATTAGCCATGAATTGTTTCCTATTCGCAAAACAGCCTTGGTATCCATGGGTGCACACCACTAAGAGGTCACTTTGTCTCATTTTAGGAAAGTTCAACAAAGATTCAAATCGGGAAAAGTGAAGGTCTTTCACTATACGAAGAAATATGCTTAGATAAAGCATAATCCCCATGAAACACCAAAGGAGCTCTCGAGGTTCAAAAGCATGTTTTAAAATATACTGTAGGGGATGTAATTGAGTGATGATCAGTGTGCAAATGAGAGCAAAAGGAAAAATTCAAACCAGGTCTCCCATGTTGAAGTAGTTTTCCATCATGAAACAAGTGGTAAAGCTAACGATGAGTACGGGAATAGAAAATATACATGGTGTTAAATTCCAAAGTGCTGGAGAACAAAGATCATTCAACAACAAAAATGAATACGAAAAGAACTAAAAAATGCTCATCATCGGCACTTGGGATCAACTCCCAAGGTAAACATTTGCCCAAGTTCTACGAAGGGTGACCTAGCCTTACAAGTTTCTGTTTCAAAAGAAGGATAGTCTTTGACAAGAAGACCTCCAAAAGAAAGTTAGGCAACCGAGGATGAAAGTATAGGAAGGAAAGGCGCTATACCTTAGAACTAAACTTTGAAGGTTGTCTGCTCGCTCACGCACGAAAACACGATCAAAGGAAAGAGTTGATTCAAAGGTGTCAAACATTGAGCACTCACCATAAACCACCAATCACATTGTTTACTCCCTAAAAACTTCACAATGATATGGCAAGAGAGGCATATATTACGGAAGCAAGGTACATTGTTGAGATGGATGAAATTTCATGTTTTTGATTGAACCTCCTTCAAAAAAGTAGAAGGTTAGAAACAAAATGATGGAACCTCCTTCAAAAATCAAAGGGGTTAGAGACACATTGTTGTGACCTCCTTAACAAATAAGCAGAGGGACAACAATGTTTTTCAGGAACTTCAGTGGCTGCTTTGCGCTACCTCCTCCAAAATATGAATAGAGGATGCATCACCAGGATTTAATGTTGTGTTTGAGAAAGGTTTCGGTTGGTAAGAAAAGTTGAGAAATAATGGTGAGATGAATGAGAATTCATAGGTTGAAGGCCTCTTTCACATCATAAGCTAAAGATTGACATGATGGTGCTAGAAGGCCTTTGTTCTTATGTTTGTAAACGCTTCCTTCAAAGGATAAACCAAGGCTAGAGTTTTGTATAAGAGCAGCCTCATCTAAATAGTAAAGGTGGTAGACCAAGCTCAGTTTAAAGTAACTTCTGCAAACTGATATAAAAAGACATTCACACAGAGGGTTTATGTGAAAAGGGGCATTTTTTCATTTAGACAGGTCCATCATAGCTTATCCAATTACTTCCTCCAAAAGGTAAATAGAGGGCAATCACCTAGGGTTACAGTTAATATGGATCAGCTCATTCAAAAGGAGAAACAGGTGTTCAAACCATGATTCACATTCGGTCAAAGGATGCCTCCATCAAATGACAATAGACAAAGTCTTAGTAGACACAAGCAGTTTGCATTTTGAGATGTTTTAAATCAGATGATGAGTTACAAATTTCAAGTTTTGAGGAACAAATTTCAAAGGGACCATGGAGGACACAAGGCCAAATAAAGATGAGTTTTCTATGTTGAAAAAGGATATCCTTAAAGGATAAATAACAGAGGATAAGAAACACAGCTTCAGATACCTCCATTAAATGATAGCTACAAATTTCAAATTGAAAGAAAAGCATCCTCCAAACTGATAGACAAGGCCTCAAAATTATAAAAGGTTGAAATCTAAGTATGAAAACAAGTGCCCGGAAGAGTATTTGGAAAGGGCCCCCTTCATCATAACCATATGGCCAAACAGTGATTGTGAGCAACTCAGATGATTACAATGACACGACCTCCTTCGTAATAAGCAAAGGGTCACAACCATCATTAGGAATGAAGGCATCATATTTGCAAAAGACAATTTTCAAATGATATAACCTAGGTCAATAGAAAAATGTTTCATAGGGCAAATAATCAGTTGAAAGGATATCTTTAAGGAGACAGCTTAAAAGGGATAAAGCATTTTTTAAAAGAGGCAACCCCTCAACAAAAGCACCAAGTCACTCTCAAGTAACTACAAAGGCGAAAGGGTAAATTTGTTTTGTTTTTCAAAATTGATAAAGGAGGGAAGGATGTTTTAAACCCCCCTAAAGTATAAAAGGCTCGAGCAAAGTGTCTTCATATCATTGTGCAAACGCTGTGGGCGAGAGAAAACCAATCTTAAACGAGCTTTTAGAATTTCTTGTGCACGCGGCGTGCTTGTGTTTTTGCGCAGCGCACCTGTAGGTGGTCGCAGAAGAGATTTGTTAACGGCGCGACACGCTTGTGTTTTTGCATGGCACGCCTGTGCAGCGCTCGACGCCCACACTGCACGCGACGCTTTCGCCTGGTAGCTCTGCCCGGCCCATGCATCCGGGCCCTTGATCTTGCATGCGGCTCGTTTGATCCCAACCGCATTTGTTTGATGCCCTTGCCTTTCCTTCCTGTGCTTTTCCCTTTGCACCCTCGGGCTTTTGCTCGGGCCACCTCTGCACGCCCATTTCTGCCACTGCCCAGGCCACTGCTGAACGGCCCATTGCCTGGGCCAATGTTGAACAGCCCATCACCCGGGCCACTGTCAAACAGATTTGCAACAGCCCTCAAGATTGCCAACAACTCCAAAATTTGCACAGAGGGGTCATCTCAATGATATTAAAGACATGATTAGTAGGTATTTATGGTTCTTCCTTGCCTAAATTATTGATTTAAAAAGAATGTTAAAGTCAAGTTTGTAAAAGGAGAAACCTAGTTTTACAAAGAAGACAAGCAATTGTGTGCTAAAAGGAAGGCAGACCTCTTCTCAAGATCAAAAATTTGTGTGCCAGCCTTACGAAAAACACAGTTTGCTTTCAAAACTGTCATATTTACTAAGACACAAAGGAAGATAGTGATTAAGGGGAAAAGGCTTATTGGCAGTTTTAAAAGGGGGTTTGTTGTTTTGAATAGTTAAAAGATAATCACAGTTTTACAAAGAAGAAAAACATTTGTGTGCTAAAGTGAAAAGATCTTGTTCTCAAGGTCACAGATTTTTGTTTGCTAGCCTTAATAAAAAACAGTGATTATCAAAGAGAAATAGTGATAAAGGAGGAAGGGCTTTATTGTTAAGGGGTTTCTTGTTGAGAGTAGTTAAAGATAAACAAAGTCTTTAAGGGGGAAAAGATTTCTAGTGCCAAAAAGAAAGGGGACTTGTTTTCAAAAATATAGATCTCATTGAAGGCCTTTTTGCTCAGAACACAGTGTTGAAATTTGAACATTTGTTTTGGTAAGTTAGTGAAGGGTATCAAAAGCAAAAATGCCTCCGAAGAAGGACAGCATAAGTGGGTATTACAATAGGTTTGAGCCTATTACAACTCAGGAGATAAATGAATCCCCTTCAATTCTTTTCAATTTTCATGAAGTGGGGTGCCTTGATTTTTGCCAAAAGGTCTAAGAAGTAAAAAATCACCCTCCCTTGACACATTTGTTTGCCCTGAGGCTGCAAGAAGGGCAAGTTCACATAGTAGGCCTTGATTTTATTCTCACTCCTAAATCAGTGTCAAAGGCCACCAAGATCCCCTATCTTGGTGAGAAATGGTTCAAGCAAACCTATTTTAACCTGGATCACTACAATCCCTTTTTGAAACCTGCTTACCAAAATGAATGCAAGGTCGTCTTCCCCTTTTCTCATCTATTGAACAGTTATGCGCCTCTCGTGAAGGTCATCATGAGATACTTTACATGTGAAGGGAGATACTCTAGAGTCTATTCATATCATGTCCGACTGTTGATGCACTTCACCAGGACCCAACTTTTGAATTTCTCTTTCTTCCTCTGCAGAAGCATTGACAAAATGGCCTCATCAGTCCAAAAGAAACCCTCTGCTCAACAAAAGGCTAATTTGTTTCATCATTCCCTTATCAAGATCATCATCCTCCATCAACTTGAGAGAAAAGGAGTTCCTTGGGAATCCTTCATCTCCCATCCAGATTTTACTATGGCCTCTTCATCTCATGGCCCATTTCATGTGCCTTTCTCACCATCCACTCACCATGTCTCTCCCTCATCTAGTCAGTCTACCCCTCAAAGGCAAAAATCCCCTATGATTGAGAGTGAAAGGGAAAAGTCTAAACAAAGCAGTGATGATGAGGAAACGAGTGACAAGCAGCATGGCAGTGACCATAAGCATGGGGACAACCCACATACTACTAGTAATGATGATACTCAAGAGGAACATAGTAGTAGTCAAGATAGCAGCAGGCATGAGGGTGATGAGGAACATAACAATCCTCAAAGAAGCAGTGGTGGGGAGGAACTAAACAATCCTCAACAGAGTCATGAAAGCAAACAAAGTGGCAGCCAACATAACAGGGATGAAGGGGATACTAATGAGGAAGAACCAAACAATCCTCAAGCAAGCATTAAAGATGGCAAACAAACACAAAACAATGAGCATTCCGAAGGGGGCAGCATGGAGCAAAAAGAGCAAAACAGTCCTAAGGGCATCCTAGACCAAATCAACGACAATGAAACAAGTAATGATGGATCTAAATAAGGCAGTGAAAATAGGGAGCATGAAGAGAATTCTCCAAAGCATGTGCTAGTTGCCTCTCCTAGGCAAGGGGCCATGACTTCTTCTCCAAAGGTAACAAAGCCCAAAACTTCAAGAAAGAAGATGGTTTTGTAACTCCGAATGTTACTAAAGCACTCCGAAGTAGAGGCAAGTTGCCCAAGCAACCTATCATTGAAGTGCCAAAGAGGACAAGGGCAGAGAAGCCCACTCAAAGCAAAGGTAAGGAAAAGATGGAGCAGCAGGAAAGCAACCATGAGCAAGAAAGAGAGTTTGACATTATCCAAGAGGATAGTGATGTCGAAGATGACCAAATCAGAATCCTAAACTCTCTTTTGCAAAATAGAGAAGCTCAAATTGGGGATTTGGAGGCTGACTTAGAGAGGTCTAAAGACCTCATTCACTTCCTACAGCTGCAAAATAAACAGATGAGCCGACAAATGGCAATCTATGAGGCCTGGGCCCTCAAGTATCGAAGGGAAGCACAAAAGGCCCAAGTGAAACTTGAGGAATACATGGGCGAGTTTGATGATGTGGAGGAAGAAGAAGAGCTAGTGAGGAAAAGGCTTAGGACCATGGGTCTTAGGAAAGCCTTGGAGAAGAAAAGGGAAGAAGAATCAACCCTTGCTCAATAATACCCTCTCACACAGCAGCTGCTTGCCGAAGAGATAGAGAATGACAAAGAGTCTTGGCTCGAAAGAGAGGTCAAGCACTTGGAAAACAAGTTAGAGCATGCAAACAAAGAGTTGGGTTTGCAAAGGAAGATGACCAGGCATTACAAAAAGTTAAATCAATTTGCCCGAAGAAAGTTGAAGATTGCCCAAGAAAAACTCAAAACTGCCTAAAGAGGGCGCCCGATGAGAAAAGGAGGAAAAGACACATCTAGAATTGGAATTTTGGCTCGAGCTTCCAGGCATGTTTCTAAAAACCCTTAAGGGGTTTGCTCACCAAAATTGAGCAAATTTTGACATGATCTTGTTTTTTGGGATTTTTGGGCCTAATTGCACAAATTCATGGGCACCGCCATTTTTGTTTGGAGCATCTTCAGCTGTTGAGAGTGGTATCATTGGATGCATTAAATTGGAGGGAATATACTCATAAATTTTAAGATCAAAAGAGTGTGTTTTGATCCCTCAAAGAGGCAAAAAACAATCATTTTTTAACTTTCTGCCTCACATATTAGCAAGGGCTACTTTCCTGGTTTTTTTCACTCAGTTCACTTTTTGACACACTTTCCAACATCCGTTCGGGAAAAATAAAGTAGTTCCAGAAAGTAGACATCCAGGGCTTTCCAACGAGCCATCACGGGCCTCATTTTGACAACGGGAAGTCCCTCAAAAGTCCTCCGTAAGACAGGAAATTTTCTGCTGTTACACTCCTGTAGCATTTTGGCTAAAAAGGCAGTTTTCTGAAGATGCTCATCCAAATGTGCGTTAGGCCATTTTTAGTTCTTGTCAGTCATGTAAGGTCAATTTTATTTCCATTTTTAGGATTTTAAGATATTTTTAAAGGATATTTTGTGCCTTGGGCTTTGCAAAGCCTCGAGGACAAGTTTAGATATTTGTTTTTGGCCAATGGCCTTCTAGTTTCCCCAGTTGGGTTTCCTCTTCTTTTGCCTATATATTCCAAGAGGATTCATTGTAATTAGAGGCATAACTTGATTTTATAGAGAGCAATACAATAACACTATGAGCTTTGAAGAAATACTTGTCTTATGATGTGGATGATCTCTTGCTTGACTTTGATGGTGGAGAAGGATTGCATGTAGGATTCCATGGCTTGGTGAATGGTATAATATTTCTTATTTGTTATGCATTTTTAGTTTCTCACATATGTTTCCATGCTTCTTGCTTGTTGTAGTTTAGTAAAGATAAGTTTGAGACATGCCCATGGAGGCACCTCAAATTTCTTGATTCATTGCAGCTTTTATGTTTTCATCTTTCTTGGTCATATCAAAGAATTCTTAATTGCTCTTTGATCACTAAAGAACTTGTTACTTGTTTCATTAATGGTTGTTATGCATGCTAAGTATGATTCACGGTACGCCTTGCTTACTCATGGCTAATCAAAACTCCATCTTTGAAAACTCTCTCTGAATTATTGATTGTTTTAGTTAAACCAAAGAGGTCTTGTTTCGATCTTGCCCTTTGCCTAGGCTTTGTAGTCTTGTTTCAAAGTTCCCAATAACTCAAAATATGATGTTTAGGAGTTCCCTCTTCGTAGATTGAGTTTTTTTTTTTTTTTTAATCCCAAAAGTCTGAAGGTGATTTCCCAAAGTTAGAGAGTTTTATACTTCTATGCATCACTGGATTGTTTATTTTCTGCATTGATTAGTTTGAGTTTCGTTCGTAGAGATTAATGGTTAGCCCTACCTCATGAATGCTTGTTGTTTAACTATTTATGCTTAAAATCTCTTTTTTATTCACAAACTTAGTGTTCATCTCATTTCACTTTTACCCAAAGAATCCATTTATCTCGACCAAATTGGCCCTGCAGTTATACCTTGTCTGTCATTAAGACAATCTCGACCTCATTTGACCCCATAGCCCAATTGATTTGATGAATTCCATATCTATTTATCCTTTCGATCAGTTCTCCTCAAAAACCTAAAACAAACCAAAACACATTTAACAACTAGCTTAAAATCAAAACCTACAAAAGCAAACAAGTTCACATCCTTTGCATAATAGAGAGAGCCCTCTCTGAGTCTAGGAAGGTTAGGTCCTAGGGCTCCAAAGCTTGGTCTAATGTTACCCTGTCATTTGGCTTGCCAATCTGTCAAATCACGAGACACTAACATAATGGCAATCACGGTGGGACTCTGAGTGATAAACAAACTTAGACTTCCCTAAACCTTCAGAGACCTTTAAGAATACCATCTTGTGGACTTATCCCACCCCTCACTAACATAATGACGATCACGGTGGGATATACTGATTACATAGCAGTCTAGAAAACTCTTGTAGACTCATTAGTCCTTCAGAATTAAAATTAGATAGACAACCTATAAAGTAATTTAGAGTAAACTCTTTTTGCTTCGCCACCTTAGCTAAGTGATGAACCAAGTTTAGAACACCCTTATAAACTAGGCTGCATATAGGAAACTCAGAAAACCCCAAAAACATCCCTAGATTGGCTTTTTATCAGTATTGGTGATGGACCATAAATACATATCCCTAAAAACAAAAAACATCCACTTGGCGACTCCACTATCCTCCAGTAGGCCTAATACTCCAACTAAAAAACCAAAATTTTCATAAACATACTATCCTGTTGACTCACTCTTCCAAAAACACAAAGATCGTGATACAACTTTTGAAATCAGTGACAAACTAAGTACAACTTAGGGATTCAGAAATCTTCATCTAAACATAGGAAATTAACAGAATAGCCTAAGAATAGAATTATACCTTTTTCAACAATCTAACAAACTGTCGAACTGAGTTTTAAATCTTTCTTACAATTTTTTCACATAAAAAGTTTTCTAGAAAAAGAATTTGCCTAAAAACATCTTTGTCAGTATTGGTGGTGGACCATAAACCTCGAGAACATCCACCTGGCGACTCCACTAGCTTTCATTTAGTTTTCACTTTACTAGCATCCACAAAACTCTTAGGGAGAACAACTATCAAAAAACAATCACAGCTTTCACCCTCTCTAAATTTTGACTCTGAAATCTGGCTTCACGAAGAATTAATACCAGATCTCACCCAGACTTGAATCCTCCTATCATAGTTGATGACCCAAAAAAGGTTATGTGGCAAACTTCTGAAACTGATAACTTAGCTACCGATAGGACCATTCACAAAGCAAGCTCTGTACCTGAACATCTTTCATCCTTGCAAGATCCCCAGTTTGACTTGAGTTAAGCGAAAACCCTTTTTAGAAACAAGTCACAAAGTAAAATCAACCCTGTCGATCTTGAGCCCTTAGATTTGCAGCCAAGTACTAGCAGAGAAGCCTCACCTACCACACCACCTGATTTTCAGCTTCTCCATAACTTTGGCTCCTATCACCCCAAATCTGCTCAAAATCAGTTTACAAGTCCAAATACTTCCGCCACACCCATTCAAACCGCCACTTTGCAAATCACCTCATCAAACCCTCATACTGTAAATCTATCATCAGCCTCCATCATGGCAGCTTGGTTCCTTTAGTGTTTCCACAGCCTTTGGTACCTTTGCAAAATGATTACCAATCTCGAATCCCACACTTCATCGGAACTGAGTCTACCACTGCCCAACAACATGTAGATAGAATCAATGATGCCTTTGAATACATGGAAATAGAAGATCAGACCATAAGGATGAGAATGTTTGCCCAAAGCCTAGGCGGAGAAGCCAAGAAATGGTTTAAAAACTTGACACCTAACAATATACATGATCTCCCAGCACTTTATCAAAATTTCATAAACAGATGGAAAATCAGAAAAAACCCCATCGAAATCCTTTCTGAATATAACAATCTTAAAAGGAATATGGGGGAAAGTGTTCAAGACTACTGCACTAGGTTCAACAGTGTCTATAATGCCCTTCCACCGAACATGAAACCCCCACTTGGCTTAGCACTAGCAAAATTTCTTGAAGGTTTCGATCCAGATATGACATACCAACTAAGAGAAAGAGACCCCGCAACTTTAGAGGAAATGCAAAAGGTAGCTATTAGTGCCGAAGCCAACCTAGCTGAGAAAAGAGCTAGGATGCGATCAGAAAAGAAAGTCACTTACCGAGATGAGACCATGCCTGCAAGTTCTTCTTTTGATTCTATAATAGACAACCTGGTTAGAACCATGGAGAGAATGTTGGGAAAAATAAATTTAAATGAAAAACCACCTCCTAGGGACAACCAGCAAAATCCTCAAAACAGAAACCGGAACCAAAACTTTAGAAGGGACCCGCCTCAAAACAAACCAAGAAAAAATGATCAACATATCAGACCACCCTTCCATGAAAATTATGTTGATGATGTAGAAAGAGATATTGCACCATCTGATGAAAATCACCTTAACTTGATAGGTTCTGATAGTGAGGGTGAGTTTTTTCTCACAGAAGAGGAACAAGGTTTCTTCTCCTCAAACTAAGATGAAACAAATTATGAGGACCCCGAAGATCCTGAGATAGGATTGCAAAATGCCATAATGGAATTTCACAGGCAATATGATCTTAGGAGTAAGAATAACCAAGACAACTCTAAGAAAAATAACTTAGACATTGCTGTTACAAAAACTCCTGATACCATTCTTAAAAAAACAACAGATAATAACAAAATCATGGTTAAGAAAACTGATCAAAACAAAGACAAAGCTAGCCAAACAAATCTTGACCATAGCTATCCTGGTACCTCTACTAAAATCCCTGAAACCACTATGCTGAACAAAACCTCAAATCAAATTTAGCAAGATAAAATTTTAGAAAAGGTTATGGCTGAGAAAACTGAGGCAAACACATCTAAAATACAAGTGCCTTTTAGTTTTGAAGGGGAAATCGCCAAAATTAAGATCACCATGCCCCTCATCGAACTAATTGCCCAAAAGTCATACAAATCTCAAGTGCTAAAAGTCCTAAACATAGGAAGTGATGCAAATACCTTACACTTAGCTGATGACACTCCTGAAGTGTTATTTGGGCCAAAAATAGACAGAAACTACCAAGAAGGAGCCACTCCTCCTTTCTACATTAGTTTGAATATTCATGACCAAATCCTGCATAATACAATGTTAGATTCCGGGGCCTCTCACAACCTCATGCCCAAGGTGGTAATGGAAAGATTACGCTTAGAAATAACAAAACCTTACAAAGACTTGCACTCATTTGACTCAAGCAGAGTTAAGTGTTTAGGCCTAATCAAAGATCTCTGTGTAAGTTTGGCGCAAGTGCCCGCAAAACACCTAGTCATGGACATAGTGGTAGCAGACATCCCTCCCAAATACGGAATGCTTTTATCTAGGTCTTGGGGGGCCAAGCTTCAAGGAAATATTCAATTAGATATGTCTTGTGCCACCATTCTTGTGTTTAACCAAGCAAGAATACTGTATCGGGAATCACACATGAAATATATGGTTAGCAGCCAAGAAAGGTCAGATAACATCCCTATGTATTCCATACAGTCAGACCTAAATTCCTTCATTTTACATACTGATGAAGACATTGAAAAACAGGTGGGAGAAATTGAAACAAATCTAGGCACACCGCATCAGACACCCCAGATTCTCTATGATGAGCTGGATACTCAAAACTATCATGACCCTGAGCAGTTGTGACTTGAAGAGAGGGAATTTAATTTTCTAGAAACATAGATAGATCAGAAAACAAAAAACATTCTACACCCTCAAGCAAATTGCCCGAACCAAGGACAAACATCAAAAGTACAATCAGGAACTTTTTTCAAAAACAGAAGCGCTAAAGGACTTACATATTACGAACCTCTTTGGAAATCAGGAGCAGGGAAGCCTTATGTTCTTGCCATACTTAAATGCTTCACCATCCCAAGACTTTACCTCTCCGAATAAAACCTTGACTATTGCCACACATTTTAAAGATTCAGGAAAAATGTTTGATAAATTTAATATGAAGGGATGTGATAACAGCAGTCCAAAAACACCTGAGCTGATTGAACTAGCTAAAATTCTGTCATTTCACCAAAGATTAAGAACTGCTAGAATATGCAAAATTGTTCAAGATACTAGTACATGTCGGGAAAACAGTTTGGAACACTATAACACTGCCATCATTTCGAGGAATAACCTTGACAAAAAGAAGTGCAAAAATCTTGATAAAAAATTAACAATCAAAGACAAGACAACCAGACATAGGATATGTGTAGATTTCAGAAACACAGATACACATCCCCGAAACAACAATTACATTCTTCCTAAACAAATTCATACCATACAGAAGCTAAGAGTTTCTAATCATGTCTTTGCAAACTGATGTTTCAGGGTATCATAAAATAATTCCTTTTCAAGGCAAACAACTCAAAGAATTTTTCAAATACACTGCAAGCAGTTCCATCTTCAAACCTAGTGTTGCGAAACTGCAAGACACCGAAGACATGTTCCGGAAGGCTATGTTCCCAGTGCTGAACTTTTTCACTATGATGTACCTTGATGATGTCATCATTTGTTTCAAAAATGACAGAGTATCTGTATTATCTAAAGAAGATGTACAGCAAAGGCGGGAGCGGAAATTAAATGTATAGGGAAAAACAACAAACAGATATAGAATTTTTTAGAAACTCTTGCAAGAACCCTCATGTTGTGCTTGAAAGAGAATTTTCCAAACTTTTCTTTTCAAGAGCTGATCGGACCAAGAGCATTAGGAGATCCTTTTAAAGATAAGATGCTCAAGTTCCACCATTTTTAGGATTTTCTAGTTTTAACATTTTCACTCATTATACATATCATTGTTTGAAGAAATAAATCAAAAACAGAAAATACAAAAACAATAGAAAAGTAGAAAAGAGGGCAGTTTTAAGAAACAACAGAAAAGCCCCATGTTCAAAAAATAGTCATGCTGAAAGTGTGCAAGTCTAAATGCCACTACTAGTGCTCAAAAGATGTTTTGTTCAGTTATCTAGCCTAATCATAACTTGACATGTTTTAAATTGATTGCTGATAAGTTAGTGAAATAAGTGATAGTCAAATTGTGTAAGTTTGACTTACCAATGAAAGTAGAGTAGGAAAAGATACTGGTTCCACATGCTCAAAAAAGAACCAAAGAGGAAAACAGGAATGAAAAACAAACTATGTATCCTAGCCCTGATTTTTCTAAATCTCATTTTCGTGAAAAATAATATTTGTGTGCAGCTTGTCTTTTATGCCACAAACACATGATGAATCAGACCATCTAATCCTGATTTGGTCATTTTTCAATTTCCTGTTTTAGTTTAGGGAATGAAATCCTGTCAAACAGCTTAATCTTGACAGTCGATCTAGCATAGGTAGAGAATCAAAGGAGTTCATCAATTTAATCTGAACTCTCGGAATATATAAGTGTAGAATTAGATAGTTTTCTTTTTCAAAAATATCATGTCAAAAGGTTGCTAGTCCAAATGCACCTAAAGAAGAAAAAATGTTAGGAAATATAGCTGGGTAGGTAGAGATGAATTTGATGCTAATCATGCTGTCAATTTTCAGAAATAGCATCAAGAAAGAGAGAAATTTGCGCCAATGGATAAGGCACTGGTCTTCACAAGCCAGAGATCTGCAATTCTGAACACCTCCCGATAAGGAGTTGCCCTTCCCAAATGGAGCCACTGTTAGTCATCAGTATTTTTTACATGTTGTTGATGACTAGATTCCTTAGCTGAGTTTTCTAGAAGCTAATCTCAATTTGTCAATTTGTCATCTAGAAAACACCCCAAACAAATTTTTGTCTTCCTACCCCTCCCTGTAAGTTCATGATGAGAACAATTTTCAGTTTTCAAGTCCTGTCTCGTTTCAGCAACGTCTCCCTGTCTATAACTGTCATAACTTTGTTTCTCTGCTATCATTTTCCCTTGTTTCTCATACAATTCACTATCCAACAATTGACAAAGTGTTTGCTCCTCTATCCATGGTCATCTTGTCATATAACAACCTGATTGTACCTAAGGAAACACTTAGAATCTGTGAAAATTTTCTATAAGTTAGATGGTGGTGTTTAGGGAGATTTTCCTTGACTAAGGTATCCTAAGCCAAAAAGCCAATGTCTAGTACCAGTCAACCATGAATTGTTTCCTATTTTGCAAAACAAGCCTTGGTCTATCCATAGGTCGCACACCACTAAAAGGTCGCTTTGTCTCATTTTAGAAGAAGTTCAACAAAGATTCAAATCAGGAGAAGAGAAAAAGTTTCTATATCTGAAGAAAGATGAGCAGATCAGACATGTTTTTCACGAAACACCAAAGAAGCCCTCCAAAGTTCAAAAGCATATCTTTTTACATCTCTGTAGGGGTGTAATTGAATGATGATTAGTATGCAAACGAGAGCAAAAGAACAATTTCAAACAGGTCTCTCATGTTGAAGTAGTTTGCCATCAAGAATCTGATGGAGAGTAGAAAGTAAAGAACATCAAGTGTACATGGTTTAAATCCAAAAGCTCCCTGAAGAAAATGGTCATCTATCAAGACCAATGAATACAAAGTAACTAAGTAATGCTGATCAACAGTGCTCCATAATCACCTCCAAAAGCAGTGCTGCATAATCTTTCCAAAAGGAATCATCATGAAAGGCATAAGGGGATAACTGCTTCTTATGTTTTACCTTGAACCTGGGCTTTGAAAATTAGTCAAAGACATTTTCAATACACCTTATGAAAGCACAGTAAGGAGTAAGGAGTCTTTTCAGAAATACAGACAGGGAGCATTTACCTTGAACAAATCACATTGCTTCTGGTCTAGATTTCATAGTGATATTTTACAAAAGGGATATACATCATAGACAGGGCCTCATAAAGCAAGAGGGCATTAGGTTCAAGTGATTTTATCAAAGATATATGTCAAAATTTCACTTTTTGTTTCTTATTGGTATTTTTCAAGCAAACATACAAAGGCACAGTGTTGAAATAGATGAAATTTCTGTGTTTAATATAACCTCCTTCATGATAAGCAGAGGGTTAGAGACACACTGTTGTGACCTCCTTCACAAATAAGTAGAGGGACAACAATGTTTTTGAGTAACTTCAGTGGCTGCTTTGCGCTACCTCCTCCAAAAGATGAACAGAGGATGCATCACCAGGATTTAATGTTGTGTTTGAGAAAGGTTTTTGTTGGTAAGAAAAGTTGAGAAACAGTGGTGAGATGAATGAGAATTCATAGGTTGAAGGCCTCTTTCACATCATAAGCTAAGATTGTCATGATGGTGCTAGAAGGCCTTTGTTCATATGTTGGTAAACGCCTCCTTCAAAGGATAAACCAACGCTAGAGTTTTGTTTAAGAGTAGCCTCATCTAAATAGTAAAGGTGGTAGACCAAGCTCAGTTTAAAGTAACTTCTACAAAATGATATAAAAAGACATTCACACAGAGGGTTTATGTGAAAAGGGGCATTTTTTCATTTAGACAGGTCCATCATAGCCTATCCAATTACTTCCTCCAAAAGGTAAATAGAGGGCAATCACCTGGGGTTACAATTAATATGGATCAGCTCATTCAAAAGGAGAAACATGTGTTCAAACCATGATTCACATTCGGTCAAAGGATGCCTCCATCAAATGACAATAAACAAAGTCTTGGTAGACAGAATCAGTTTGCATTTTGAGAAGTTTTAAATCAGATGATGAGTTACAAATTTCAAGTTTTGAGGGACAAATTTCAAAGGGACCATGGAGGACACAAGGCCAAATAAAGATGAGTTTTCTGTGTTGAAAAAGGATATCCTTACAGGATAAATAGTAGAGGATAAGAAACACAGCTTGAGATACCTCCATTAAATGACAACTACATATTTCAAATTGAAAGAAAAGCATCCTCCAAATTGATAGACAAGGCCTCAAAATTATAAAAGGTTGAAATCTAAGTATGAAAACAAGTGCCCGGAAGAGTATTTGGAAAGGGCCCCCTTCATCATAAGCATATGGCCAAACAGTGATTATGAGCAACTCAGATGATTACAATGACACGACCTCCTTCGTAATAAGCAGAAGGTCACAACCATCATTAGGAATGAAGGCATCATATTTGCAAAAGATAGTTTTCAAATGATATAACCTAGGTCAATAGCAAAATGTTTCACAGGGCAAATAATGAGTTGAAAGGATATTGTTAAGGAAACAACTTAAAAGAGATAAAGCATTTGTTAAAAGAGGCAACCCCTCCACAAAAGCACCAAGTGACTCTCAAGTAACTACAAAGGCAAAAGGGTAAATTCGTTTTGTTCTTCAAAATTGATAAAGGAGGGAAGGATTTTTTAAACCCCCCTAAAGTATAAAAGGCTCGAGCAAAGTGTCTTCATATCATTGTGCAAACGCTGTGGGCGAGAGAAAACCAATCTTAAACGAGCTTTTAGAATTTCTTGTGCATGCGGCGCACCTGTGTTTTTAAGTGGCGCACCTGTAGGTGGTCGCAGAAGAGATTTGTTAATGGCGCTGTTGATCATCTTAGCCCCTTGCTACTTTTTGGCAAGCAAACAAGGGGTCAGGCTGTCTTTAAGCTTTCAAAGAATGGATTCCTCCTGAAAAGACATCATCCTTGAAGCCTTTCGTGATTCCCTGCTCTTTAATCCCTTTCCCTCTGCCGTTCTGGAGCCAATAATCCACACCGATTGCTAAAAATATGTGCTTCAAAGGCCTCATCTTACCCCTTGTATCTCTGCAAACTCCCCGTTTTTCCCCTTTTCCCCCTTTGGGCCAAAACCCACTTTGAACATTATATTAGGCCCAGCCCCTTTGCCGCAAGTCCCAACCACTTCCCCGCCATACATCGTTATAAAACTTTATTATAAAGTTTTATGTCATACATAAACCCCGCCGCATCAAAATCAGAATTGCAAAACCCCATCGCATCGCTCATTCCTTATTCCGATTGCGATTAGTCCATGTCCCCGATCCCCGATTGCGATTGGCCCTTGGGCCCCACCCCTCAACTCTTCCGTCCATTCAGTAAATTAAGGTCTTCCCTTGGTTCACTCGAATTTTGTTATGATTTCATTTTTCAAAGGTTTTTCATATTACTGCTCTCCCAATCGCATCGGAAGTTTTATGCTTTGTCATTCCACCATACTCCTGTCTCCGATTGCGATTACGATTTCATAATGGGTCCTACCTCCTGCGGTCTTGTCATTTCATTCCACTTCATTTTGTTGCATTTCCGTGTGTTACCAAGGCGTTACATTCTGCAATTAAAATGTAAACATCTCATACGTGTTTCGCTCATCTCATGTATTGTTCCATTGTTCGTTCTCCACCGTTGATTATGCCTGTGGGCCATAATCAAACGGCCAACGATGCATTTTTCCTTCAGGCCCCATTATCCACCGCGTCATTGCATTTTTCGTTGTTGTTACGCATAAAGCACTGTTCCATCACCGCCGCGCCATTGTTCTCCCGCTCCCCATAATCGCTCCCTCCATGCGTCGGTTTTCCTAACAAATTTGTGTTTTTTGCAGGGTGAAAAAGAGGGTCAACCGCCATTAATCTCCAGCCTCCATTTCAGAAGTCAAGAACGCATTAAAGGACCAGCTTTTAGAGGCGAATTTATGAAGAGAACTCCGGGAAGCTGTTGTGATATGACTTCCATTAAAGAAAGCAGGAGGTTAAAATCTGTCGAATCCTCCAAAGAAATTCAAAATGCAGATTTTACAGATGAAGAGATTAATTACCGAAGTTAAGAATATCGGCGGAAGATCAAGGGGCTCAGTGTTCGACACCGTAGATTTAAATTCAAATCCAAAGTTAGAAGACAGAAAGTACGAGTGCACCAGAAAGCGGCCTCCAGGTTTTATTGCAGTGAGTCCTCCTTTCGGTAAAAGACAGAATGTTCACATATTTTATTCTTCATATCTTATCCCTGGAGGAATTCGCACCTACTGCATTTATTTCAGAAGAGCCGGCCTCAAAGTACCTGCAGCATATTAATTGAGCAGCATGGGCGCGAATGTTTCCGCCATTTTGTTCAAATTGGGCAAATTTAATGTTTCACCTACCTCATCGACTAGAATTTTCTGTCTCTTCTATAATAACCCGTAAGAAAGACATTTGGGGGGTTCCAGACTTGTATCAGAAAATTGTGCTGAGAAAGGCGTTTTGCATACATTTTGTAAAGCTTCTGTGTAAAGGCTCAGAGCCCGTAGGGTCTCAGTGAGGAGGAGTTCTGTCTGTAATGAGGATTCTGGTCTTTGGTATCCCACAGTATGTAAACTTCTTTATTGTGTTAATAAAACTTTCCATTTCACATATTTTCTTCTTGTGTTATGTTACTGGAATGCGGGTGGCTCACTGGTTTGGTAAGGATTCATCCTAGTTGATGCCCATACTTAAATCAGCCAAGCACCTTAAATATGGCTCAGGCATAGCATACTGTTTCATTGTTCCTTTCATCCATATTTTCTGCTATATTGGTTGCTTTGGGAGGGTGCTTTTAAAACGCCATTGTCATGTATGGATTCTTAGAATGATAAGCCCATGCATGGTTCTGTTGTGTATCTGGGTATCAGTCTAAAGTTAACTAATATCTTCTCATGTTTCTTTCCCTGCATAGCTTTCTGATATCTGATTTCTGTGGCATATTAGTTGAATCGGCCCTCTTTATAGTAAATTGTCTCTTAACTGTCTGATGCTTTAATACTTGGGCTTTGCATCTTGTCTCTGCAATATTGCTTTCTTTGTGGCAGTTTCTGTAATTTCTGGTCCCATTCAAATCATTTTCCTTGTTTTACAAGAGATAGCAGGAGAACATTTGGATTGACACCCAAGATATATTTTATGTTCCCTTGCTATGATAAGATGTCCTAGGCACTGGTCTATGGCAACTCTAGGCTGTCTCTAGGGGTGACAAATATCGTTACAACAGGCGCGACGCGCCTGTGTTTTTGCGCGGCATGCCTATGCAGCGCTCGACGTCCACACTACACGCGGCGCTTTCACCTGGCAGCTCTGCCCGGCCCATGCGCCTGGGCCCTTGATCTTGCACGCGGCTCATTCAATCCCAACCGCATTTGTTTGATGCCCTTGCCTTTCCTGCCTGTACTTTTCCCTTTGCACCCTCATGCTTTTGCTTGGGCCACCTCTGCACGCCCATTTCTGCCACCACCTGGGCCACTGCTGAACGGCCCATCGCCCGGGCCAATGTTGAACAACCCATTACCCGGGCCACTGTCAAACAGATTTGCAACAGCCCTCAAGATTGCCAACAACTCCAAAATTTGCACAGAGGGGTCATCTCAATGATATCAAAGACATGATTAGTAGGTATTTATGGTTCTTCCTTGCCTAAATTCTTGATTTAAAAAGAATGTTAAAGTCAAGTTTGTAAAAGGAGAAACCCAATTTTACAAAGAAGACAAGCAATTGTGTGCTAAAAGGAAGGCATACCTCTTCTCAAGATCAAAAATTTGTGTGCCAGCCTTAAGAAAAACACAGTTTGCTCTCAAAACTGTCATATTTACTAAGAGACAAAGGAAGATAGTGATTAAGGGGAAAAGGCTTATTGGAATTTTTAAAAGGGGGTTTGTTGTTTTGAATAGTTAAAATATAATCACAGTTTTACAAAGAAGAAAAACATTTGTGTGCTAAAGTGAAAAGAACCTGTTCTCAAGGTCACAGATTTTTGTTTGCTAGCCTTAATAAAAAACAGTGATTATCAAAGAGAAATAGTGATAAAGGAGGAAGGGCTTTATTGTCAAGGGTTTCTTGTTGAGAGTAGTTAAAGATAAACACAATCTTCAAGGGGGAAAAGATTTCTAGTGCCAAAAAGAAAGGGGACTTGTTTTCAAAAATATAGATCTCATTGAAGGCCTTTTTGCTTAGAACACAGTGTTGAAATTTTAACATTTGTTTTGGTAAGTCAGTGAAGGGTATCGAAAGAAAAAATGCCTCCGAAGAAGGACAACAGAGGTGGGTATCACAATAGGTTTGAGCCTATTACAACTCAGGAGATAAATGAATCCCCTTCAGTTCTTTTCAATTTTCATGAAGTAGGGTGCCTTGATTTTTGCCAAAAGGTCCAAGAAGTAAAAAATCACCCTCCCTTGACACATTTGTTTGTCCTGAGGCTGCAAGAAGGGCAAGTTCACATAACAGGCCTTGATTTTATTCTCACTCCTAAATCAGTGTCAAAGGCCACCAAGATCCCCTATCTTGGTGAGAAATGGTTCAAGCAAGCCTATTTGAACCTGGATCACTACAATCCCTTTTTGAAACCTGCTTACCAAATTGAATGCAAGGCCATCTTTCCCTTTTCTCATCTATTGAACAATTATGCGCCTCTCGTGAAGGTCATCATGAGGTACTTTACATGTGAAGGGAGATACTCTAGAGTCTATTCATATCATGTCCGACTATTGATGCACTTCACCAGGACCCAAGTTTTGAATCTCCCTTTCTTCCTCTGCAGAAGCATTGACAAAATGGCCTCATCAGTCCAAAAGAAACCCTCTGCTCAATAAAAGGCTAATTTGTTTCATCATTCCCTTATCAAGATCATCAACCTCCATCAACTCGAGAGAAAAGGAGTTCCTTGGGAATCCTTCATCTCCCATCCAGATTTTACTGTGGCCTCTTCATCTCATGGCCCATCTCATGTGCCTTCCTCACCATCCACTCACCATGTCTCTCCCTCTTCTAGTCAGTCTACCCCTCAAAGGCAAAAATCCCCTGTGATTGAGAGTGAAAGAGAAAAGTCTAAACAAGGCAGTGATGATGAGGAAATAGGTGACAAGCAGCATGGCAGTGACCATAAGCATGGGGACAACCCACATACTACTAGTAATGATGATACTCAAGAGGAACATAGTGGAAGTCAACACAGCAGCAGGCATGAGGGTGGTGAGGAACATAACAGTCCTCAAAGAAGCAGCGGTGGGGAGGAACTAAACAGTCCTTAATAGAGTCATGAAAGCAAACAAAGTGGTAGCCAACATAACAAGGATGAAGGGGATACTATTGAGGAAGAATCAAATAGCCCTCAAGCAAGCAGTAATGATGGCAAGCAAACACAAAACAATGAGCATTCTGAAGGGGGCAACATGGAGCAAAAAGAGAAAAACAGTCCTAAGGGTAGCCAAGACCAAATCAAGGACAATGAAACAAGTAATGATGGATCTAAAGAAGGCAATGAAAACAAGGAGCATGAAGAAAATTCTCCAAAGCATGTGCTAGTTGCCTCTCCTAGGCAAGGGGCCATGACTTCTTCTCCAAAGGTAACAATGCCCAAAACTTCAAGAAAGAAGATGGTTCAAGCTGTAACTCCCAATGTTACTAGAGCACTCCAAAGTAGAGGCAAGTTTCCCAAGCAACCTATCATTGAAGTGCCAAAGAGGACAAGGGCAAAGAAGCCCACTCAAAGCAAAGGTAAGGAAAATATGGAGTAGCAGGAAAACAACCATGAGCAAGAAAGAGAGTTTGACATTATCCAAGTGGATAGTGATGCCGAAGATGACCAAATCAGAATCCTAAACTCTCTTTTGCAAAGTAGAGAAGCTCAAATTGGGGATTTGGAGGTTGACTTAGAGAGGTCTAAAGACCTCATTCTCTTCCTACAGCTGCAAAATAAACAGATGAGCCGACAAATGGCAATCTATGAGGCCCGGGCCCTCAAGTACCGAAGGGAAGCACAAAAGGCCCAAGTGGAACTTGAGGAATACATGGGCGAGTTTGATGATGTGGAGGAAGAAGAAGAGCTAGTGAGGAAAAGGCCTAGGACCATGGGTCTTAGGAAAGCCTTGGAGAAGCAAAGGGAAGAAGAATCGGCCCTTGCTCAACAATACCCTCTCACACATCTGCTTGCCAAAGAGATAGAGAATGACAAAGAGTCTTGGCTCGAAAGAGAGGTCAAGCACTTGGAAAACAAGTTAGAGCATGCAAACAAAGACTTGGGTTTGCAAAGGAAGATGACCGGGCATTACAAAAAGTTAAATCAATTTGCCTGAAGAACGCTGAAGATTGCCCAAGAAAAACTCAAAATTGCCCAAAGAGGGCGCGCGGTGAGAAAAGGAGGAAAGACACATCTAGACTTGGAATTTTGGCTCGAGCTTCCAGGCATGTTTCTAAAAACCCTTTAGGGGTTTTCTCACCAAAATTGAGCAAATTTTGACATGATCTTGTTTTTTGGGATTTTTGGGCCTAATTGCACAAATTCATGGGCACTGCCATTTTTGTTTGGAGCATCCTCAGTTGTTGAGAGTGGTATCATTGGATGCATTAAATTGGAGGGAATATACTCATAATTTTTCAGATCAAAAGAGTGTGTTTTGATCCCTCAAAAAGGCAAAAGACAGTCATTTTTTAACTTTCTGCCTCACATATCAGCAAGGGCTACTTTCCTGGTTTTTTTCACTCAGTTCAATTTTTGACAGACTTCCTAGAATCCGTTTAGGAAAAATAAAGTAGTTCCAGAAAATGGACATCCCGAGCTTTCCAACGAGCCATCATGGGCCTCGTTTTGACATTGGGAAGTCCCTCAAAAGTCCTTCACAAGATAGGCAATTGTCTGCTGCTACACTCCTGTAGCATTTTGGCTAAAAAAGCAGTTTTCTGAAGATGCTCATCCAAATGTGCGTTAGGCCATTTTTAGCTCTTTTCAGTCATAAAGTCAATTTTATTTCCATTTTTAGCATTTTAAGATATTTTTAAAGGATATTTTGTGCCTTGGGCTTTGCAAAGCCTCAAGGGCAAGTTTAGATATTTGTTTTTGGCCAATGGCCTTCTAGTTTCCCTAGTTGGGTTTCCTCCTCTTTTGCCTATATATTCCAAGAGGATTCATTGTAATCAGAGCTAGAACTTGACGTTATAGAGAGCAGTACAATAGCACTATGAGCTTTGAAGAAATACTTGTCTTATGATGTGGATGATCTCTTGCTTGACTTTGATGGTGGAGAAGGATTGTATGTAGGATTCCATGGCTTGTTGAATGGTATAGTGTTTCTTATTTGTTATGTTTTCTTAGTTTCTCACATATGTTTCCATGCTTCTTGCTTGCTGTAGTTCAGTAAAGATAAGTTTGAGACATGCCCATGGAGGCACCTCAAATTTCCTGATTCATTGCAACTTCTATGTTTTCATCTTTCTTGGTCATATCAAAGAATTCTTAATTGCTCTTTGATCACTAAAGAACTTGTTACTTGTTTCATTAATGATTGTTATGCATGCTAATTATGATTCACGGTACACCCTGCTTACTCATGGCTAATCAAAACTCCATCTCTGAAAACTCTCTCTGAATTATTGATTGTTTTAGTTAAACCAAAGAGGTCTTGTTTTGATATTTCCCTTTTCCTAGGCTTTGCAGTCTTGTTTCAAAGTTCCCAATAACTCAAAATATGATGTTTAGGAGTTCCCTCTTCGTAGATTGAGTTGTATTTCTGTCTTATTTGTATTTCCCAAAAGTCTGAAGGTGATTTCCCAAAGTTAGAGGGTCTTATACTTCTATGCATCACTGGATTGTTTATTTTCTGCATTGATTAGTTTGAGTTTCGTTCATAGAGATTAATGGTTAGCCCTACCTCATGAATGCTTGCTGTTTAACTATTTATGCTTAAAATCTCTTTGTCATTCACAAACTTAGTGTTCATCTCATTTCATTTTCACCCAAAGAATCCATTTATCTCGACCAAATTGGCCCTACAATCATACCTTGTCCGTCATTAAGACAATCTCGACCTCATTTGACCCCATAGCCCAATTGATTTGACGAATTCCATATCTATTTATCCTTTCGATCAGTTCCCCTCAAAAACCTAAAACAAACCAAAACACACTTAACAACTAGCCTAAAATCAAAACCTACAAAAGCAAACAAGTTCACATCCTTTGCATAATAGAGAGAGTCCTCTCTGAGTCCAGGAAGGCTAGGTCCTAGGGCTCCAAAGCTTGGTCTGATGTTACCCTGTCATTTGGCTTGCCAATTTGCCAAATCACAGGACACTAACACACTCCAAATAGTTCGCTAGTACTAACTGCACATTAAAAGTTGGTTGGGGTGTTGGACACATGCCCCTAAATCTGCGGTCTTCAAACCATAACCGTCGAGGTTCACAAGCCGCAGAGTTTTCAGTTTTTTAAACCATTGGAATGTGACAATCACATTATCGTTGGCAATTAGGGCTTAAGCCCTTGGGCATGGGTGATGGCCATACGGGGAGGGGTTGACTCGAGGGGGTGGCCCCTTCGCTCCGCCAAACTGGAAACCGACAAACTTTAAATATATGCCATGGTCGTTTATGGTTAAGAACCATATGATAGCCCGGACAATAAGGCGTGGGCGTGCTACATGGGAGGTCGTGTGATCAATCCTCTGGCACTCCAACAAAATTTTGCTGCACTATTCAAGGGCCACATGGAGGCCTCAGGGCTTGCCATGTGGCGCCTTCCCATTGGCCAATCAAACCAATCAACCAATAATTCATGGACACTTGTCAGCCTCTAACTGGCTCGAAGGGAATATTCCTGCCCAAGAGGCCTTAACCAAACACATGCATGAAGCAAAGGTAATTCACTCAAATTTGTCTTTAATTTCCTCTTCAGATAGATGTGTAGGTTCATTTGAAAAACACACTAGAGGTATAGGGACCAAGTTGATGTTAAAAATGGACTATGAAGGCAAGGGTTTAGGAAAACATGCACAAGGCATGATTGATCCTATTTTGGTTGAGGAAAGACCTAGGAAGTTTGGTCTTCGTTATGTTCAATCTTATGGTGAAAGCTCTACAGCCATGAAGGAATTTGAAACAACTTCAAGAAGAACTTTTGTTACAAGTTCTAAATCACAAACATGTCAAGTTTGTTTTTAAGTTGATTGCCATTGTTTAATGCCTATGTTGCAGCAACATGTGTGTAGACATGTAGCTTATAGCGAGCAAGAGGCTTCTGACAACTATCAAGACAGGAACACTAATGTTAGTTTTCAAAAGAAAGTTGGAACCTCTACAAGTTCATCTCCTCAAGAAGGTAAAAAATATGGACATGCAAAGCAACATATGAGGTATAATTCTTCCCATAGTCAAGTTTATTATGTTTCTGATAAGCATGACAAATATGCATGCTTGAATGGAAGAAAGAGTTGTTGTTCCTATTGTGGTTTGTGTAACCATGAAGTTTCAAAATGTTGGATGAGGATGAAGGCATACAGGAAACAGTTGAGGCTAAGGCAACTTGCTCAAAAGATGCAAAAGACTTGCATACATTGCCAGAGAAAGGGACATGTTATTGCCCAATGTTGGACACTGCATCCAACTAATCATCCCAAGCACATGAAGCAAGAGGATAAAAATATTGGCAAAAGTGGAACCCAAGATTCCATCATTGACGTGAGAACAGATGTTTCACATGAAAAATATTTTTAGTAGCAAAAATTGCCATGGAAGTGGCTTGGTAAGAAGTGGTTTGACTACTTAACTGAGGAAGACATACATTCCTTTGTACATATGCAAATTTACGTTATGTATGCATTTCTGTTGGAAACTTATGTTTGTTTGAGCCACCTTGGATCTATCATCAAGGGCATGATGTTCAACTACCTTATATAAATTTCTCGCCAGGAATTTCTGGATGAGCAAGGAAGACAATTCTTGACGAGAGGACTAGAGCCTCTGAGAAGGGAAGTGTTCACTACCTTCGAGTTGGGTTCAAGGGCACTAAGGTAAGCAAGGCAAAGTGTATGGAGGTTGGAAAAGTGAGGGTGTTGTACTCTCATCTACTGAATAGATTGGGTAATCAGTCTTTTGGGGTCCAAAAGATTTCCAATGGGGAGGTGTGATCATATTTGGATCAACGACCTAAGTGATAGCTCAAATTTAAAAGTGTTAGAAAGTGTGTCGAACTTGAGCAGTCGGATAGATCTCGTCTTTCTGACTCTGGCGCCACAAACAATTCGAAAACCCGACACTGTATGAAGAAGTTATCGCGATTTGAAAAGTCCAGTAAACTGCAATTTTTGGCATTTCATGAGGTTTGACTAGGCATTTGAATATTCAAAAAAAAAAAATTTCGGGAAATATTCCTAGAATATTCCCCAAAATATTCCCTTTGGCCCAGTTAGAGGCTGACAAGTGTCCATGAATTATTGGTCGATTGGTTTGATTGGCCAATGGGAAGGCACCATGTGGCCAGCCCTGAGGCTGCCATGTGCCCGTTGAACATTGCAGTAAAATTTTGTTGGAGGGCCGGATGATCGATTGCGCAACCTCCCACGTAGCATGCCCATGCCTTACCGTCTGGGCTATCAGATGGTTCTTAACCATAAACGACCGCGACATATATTTAAATTTTGGCGGTTTCTAGTTTAGGGGAACGTAGGGGCCATCCCCTCCCCATATGGCCATCACCCATGGCCAAGGTCTTAAGCCCTAACCACCAATGACAACGTGATTGTCACATGCCAAAGGTTTAAAAAACCGAAAACTATGCGACTTGTCAACCCTGACGGTTACAGTTTGAAGACCACAGACTTAGAGGCATGTGTCCAACACCCCAATGAAATTTTAATGCGCAGTTAGTATTAGCAGACTGTTTTGAGCGCGCCCAAAATTGGCGCTCAGATGCTATTTTAACTCCAGTTAACTAGAGTGCTCCACATTTAGTGGAGCTGTTTTAGGGGTTACAGGAAAAAAACTGTTTAGGCTCTATCTTGAGCTAGATTTGACCATTATTGGAGTGTGAATAGTCAATTTAAACTACCACAGACATTACATACTCATTGGTAAGGTTTTCAGAGCCATCAGAGGACTTATGAGCAAGATTTAGCTTCAGAGAAGTTCTAGGGGCCACTAAGGTCACCTGGGGCTAGCAACAGTTTGAGGCCTAACCAGGGTAGCTAGAGGCCTTTCTCAAGAATCCAATAGTCAATTTTTGATGTTTCAGAAATTTGGGAACTAATGGTGATGTTTTCAGATCCATTATAGGACTTCTAAAGGCCGATATTCTTCAGAGAACTTCAAGGGGCCACCAAGGGCACCAGGTGCCAGTAGGAGAATTAGGCCTATCCAGAGTAGCCAGTATCTATTCTCAGCAAACCAGTAGTCTATTCTGACTATTTTGAGCCTTATTAATACAATGGGGGGAATTTTAGAAGCTTTTGAAGACTTCTGAAGGTCGATATGCTTCAGAGAAGTTTTTAGTGAACTCGGAGCCAGGGAGTGCCACTAGGTGTTGGAGGCATAACTGGAGCAGCCAGAGGCCAATTTCAGTGAGTGAATAGTCTATTCTGACTATTTTGGACATTATGAATCCATTTAAGGTATTTTAAGAGTCATTTGGAGACTTATTAAGGTCGGGAGGCCATAAGGAAGTTTCGGGCAGCCCAGGGCCAATAGTGGATGGAGGTATAGATTGGGGAGCCAGAGCTCATTTTGAGCAAATGAACAACCTATTTTGGATGTATTATATATTTTGGAGACAGTAGAAGAGGTTTTAGGGACAAAAAATTATTTCTGAGGGAGTTAGTGCCATAGAGAAGCTCAGATAAGAATAAGGGCAATGATAGAAGGAGTCAGGTCTAAGGGAGCCGAGGTTCATATTCAGAGATATTTTAGCCATTCCAGGGGTATGATGGTATTCTTAACCCAATTTTACAGTCCAAATAACCATTGGAGTTGATTAAATTACTTGTAAAAGAATTTAAACATCATAATCCCAAAGAGCCAAGTCAGTTGACAAAGGTTCAAGGAGACGTAGCCCGCGACATTCGGGTGAAATCATTTATTAAATTTGTTGTTATGTGTTGATGATTATTTTTTGCACTTTATGGTTGTTTCGCATGCTTAATATCAGTAAAAAAAAATGTTCTTAAAGCACTTAAACAATTAAAAAAAACATACACCTGTTTCAAGTATTCATTTCCGCACAGTCAAGAATAAGCTAGATCTTAATTTGTTTAACTGAGTGGGAGGTTCTTGCAAAGCATAACAAGTTATCCATACCATTTTCAGATCATATGGTATTAGAGCACTAGGTTTCTAGCTTGACGTAGCACTAGGTTGCTTTCTTGACAGAGCACTAGGTTGCTTGTTTGACTTGAAAGGTGTTTAAACAGTGTACATAATTTAACTGTTTTCAAATTGACTGATGCTTACATGTTTGATTTTGCTAGAGGTGAAGGGAAGTTGATTCTAGCTATGTCCAGAAGAGGAAAAGAAGGAAAAAGGTTGAAAGCATTCTCCTTACCCAAAGGACCTCAAGGCAACCCTTGAAGCACAAGAGGAATTGTTTGCAAGAGGCTGCTTGAAAAAGAGCTTGACTCTACAACCATTTTGTTTAGAAGCTTTGTCAATTGTTTTTTGAAAGCTTTGTGAATTTTTGTTGAAGTTATTTAGTTCATTTTCATAATATGACAACTTCTTCAAGTGAGGTTTCAAAATCCTCCTCCTTCACAAGATTCTTTGATGAAGAGATGAAGCGAGACTTCTACATCCTGAAGGATAGGGTGCAAATTCTGTTTGAAGATAGAAAGGAAAGCACTCGACTTCGTGAGCAATTGGTTTCTATGAAGCAAGAGAAAGAAGGAATTCTTCAAAGAATGCATGAGATGGAGATGCAGCTCCATCAAGACCAAGAGGCATTAACCAAACACATGCGTGAAGCAGAGGTAATTCACTCAAATTTGTCTTCAATTTCCTTTTCAAATAGATGTGTAGGTTCATTTGAAAAACACACTAGAGGTATAGGGTCCAAGTTGATTTAAAAAATGGGCTATGAAGGCAAGGGTTTAGGCAAACATGAACAAGGCATCATTGATCCTATTTTGGTTGAGGAAAGGCCTAAAAAGTTTGGTCTTGGTTATGTTCAATCTTATGGCGAAAACTCTACAACCATGAAGGAATTTGAGACAACTTCAAGAAGAACTTTTGTTACAAGTTCTAAACCACAAACATGTCAGGTTTCTTTTCAAGTTGATTGCCATTGTTTGAAGCCTATGTTGCAGCAAGATGTGTGTAGACATGCAGCTTATGGCGAGCAAGAGGGTTTTGACAGCTATCAAGACATGAACACTAATGTTAGTCTTACACCATTTTTTGGTCATCTAACCTATTACTATTAGATGGACCCAAGTACACCATTTAAGACCAATTTTACCTTAAGTAAAATTGCTTTCACTATGTGAAATAACTTAGTAAAACTCCTTTATTAAGTTGTTTATGGTCTAAATAGGAAACCCCAAAAGGAAATAATAAACAAATCTATATTTGTTTGTATTTCTTCAAGGAATAATTAGTTAAAGAACAATTTAATTATTATTCGTGGTCATATTTAACCCAAAACAAGGAAATTAATAAAATAAATCCTTATTTATTTTATTATTTCCAAGGAATAAATTATTTAAACCTTATTTAAATAATATTCCTTGTTAAATTTGACTAAATCATTTATAAATAATTAAGTAAATCATTATTTATTTAATTATCACTCCACCATTTCCTTAAAAATAATAAATAAATCATTTATTTATTTATTATTTACAAATAAAGGATTTGACCCAAGTCAAATTCCTTTCCCCTCCAACAAATATAATATAATATTCATAAAAGGTGGTTCTAGAATTTGGTTAATTATGTTTTATTCATGCACCAAGTTCTAGACTACCCGAATATTTTGTTATAAATAGAAGGGTTTTTTCTACCATTCATCACCTTTTGTTGCCTTTGAGATCACTCTGGATCTTTACTCTTGGTCTGACTTTGAGCCATTATCATTGTCATATTTTCTATTTTTTCTTTGTGAGCTCCCTTTGAGTTCTATATTTTGTTTGGGTTTTCTACACCAACAAGAGAGATAAATTCTAGATCTGAAGTGCTGAGGACTTTCAAGAACCCATCCCATAGAGGAGATCCAGTAACATCCTTCTTGTTTTCCTCCCAGGTGCCATTAATATAAAAATTCTTTAAAAACATAATTCTTGTCTTATCTATTGGATGCACGGAGCAAAATATTATTTTATTCACTGCTTAATGTCTTTTATGCATAGATCCAGATATTTGTAGCATTTGACTTGATCACCTTATTGCAAATCTAAAGATCTTAGTAGCCATCTTTTAATGTTAGGGCTGTTTATTATGCACAGTTAGAAGCGTCTTTTTTCGTACATCTACACTAAAGATTCATCCTAACAGTTAGTATTCAAAAGAAAGATGGAAACTTTACAAGTTCATCTCCTCAAGAAGGTAAAAAAGATGGACATGCAAAGAAACATATGAGGTATAATTCTTCCCATAGTCAAGTTGATTATGTTTCTGATAAGCATGACAAATCTGCATGCTTGAATGGAAGAAAGAGTTGTTGTTGCTATTGTAGTTTGTGTAACCATGAAGTTTCAAAATGTTGGAAGAGGATGAAGGCATACAGGAGACAATTGAGGCGAAGCTAGCTTGCTCAAAAGATGCATAAGACTTGCACACATTGCCAGAGAAAGGAACATGTTATTACCCAATGTTGGATAGTGCATCCAACTAATCATCCCAAGCACATGAAGCAAGACAATGAAAAGGCTGGCGAAAGTGGAGCCCAATATTCCATCATTGATGTGAGAACAGATGTTTCACATGAAGAAGATTGTTAGCAGCAAAAATATCCATGGAAGTGGCTTGGTAACAAGTGCTTTGACTTCTTAACTCAGTAAGACATACATTCATTTGTACATATGCAAATTTTAGTTATGTATGCATTTCTGTTGGAAACTTATGTTTGTTTGAGCCACCTTGGATCGATGATCAAGGACATGATGTTCAACTACCTTCTATAAATTTATCGCCAGAAATTTCTGGATGAGCAAGGAAGCCAATTCTTGATAGGAGGACGAGAGCATCTAAGAAGGGAAGTGTTGAGTACCTTCAAGTTGGGTTCAAAGGCACTAAGCCAAGCAAGGCAAAGTGTATGGAGGTTGGAAAAGTGAGGGTGTTGTACTCTCATCTATTGAAAAAATCAAGTAATCAGTTTTTTGGGGTCCAAAATATTTCTAATAGGGAGGTGTGATCAGATTTGGATCAAGGACCTAAGTGATAGCTCACATTATGGGAATTTTGTGGCCTAAAATGGGCCTCCTAAGGAAATAATAAAATAATAGCTAAGCCAATAAAATAATATTTATGAATTTTCAATTCATTTTTTGCACCACAATCAATGTAACCATAGTTAAATTCAATTCAAAAGTTGTACCAAAATAAAATTAATAAAAAAACTGTATTGATGTGACTATAAATAAGAATGAGTTTTTCAAGAAAAAGTCATTATCATTGAACACCTAATGCATTTGTACTTTGTGCTTAAATAACTTAAAATAAAATATAAATATAAATTTATAAATTCTTAATTATATTATATGCTATTAATTAAAATTTATATTATTTAAATTGTATAATAACATGTAATTAATATACTATATAAATATAATATAATATAATATAATATAATAAATGTATAGGGATATGCATTGTTTCTTTCAAGAAATATGAAATGAAAATAATATATTTTTATTCAAAAAGTGTGAAATGACATTTATTATGAGTACTTTACTTTGAATTTAAAGATACTTAGAGCACTACCATGGTTAAAAATGAATTTTTATCCACCATTGAGAATGTGACAAGTAAGTACATTTAACTCAAGCAGTGCCACCTCAACCATTAGGGATGATGTCATCCCCTAAAACGTGATTGCTTCTCATAAAGTGAATTTTGATTGTACATTTTCCTTAGGAGGCCCATTTTAGACCTCAAAATTCTCTTAATGAATTTCAAAGTGTTCAAAAGTGTGTCAAACCTAAGCAACCAGATAGATCTCGTCTTCCTGATTCTAGCGCCATGAACGGTTCGAAAAACTGACACTGTATGAAGAAGTTATTGCGATTTGAAAAGTCCAGTAAACTACAATTTTTGGAAATTGAGTAGGTTTAACTGGGCATTTGAATATTCAGCAAAAAGAATATTCGAGGATATATTCTTGGAATATTCCTTGGAATATTCCCTAGAATATTCCGTTCTGGCCAGTTAGAGGCTGACAAGTGTCCATGAACTATTGGTAGGTTGGTTTGATTAGCCAATGGGAAGGCACCACGTGGCCAGCCCTGAGGCCGCCATGTGGCCCTTGTAAAATGCAGTAAAATTTTGTTGGAGGGCTAGAGGATTGATAGTACGACCTCCCGCGTAGCACACCCACGCCTTACCATCCGGGCTATCAGATGTTTCTTAACCATAATCAACCACGCCATATATTTAAAGTTTGTTCGTTTCCGGTTTGGGGGAGAGGAGGGGCAAGCCCCTCCCCATATGGCCATCGCCCATGGCCAAGGGATTAATCCCTAACCACAAATGATAACATGATTGTCACATGCCAATGGTTTAAAAAATCGAAAACTCTATGGCTTGTCAACCCCGACGGTTACGGTTTGAAGACCACAAATTTAGGGGCATGTGTCCAACACCCCAACCAAATTTTAATGCGTAGTTAGCACTGGTGGACTATTTGGAGTGCACCCAAAATTGGCACTCAGATGCTATTTCAGCTCCAGTTAACTGGAGTGCTCCACATTTAGTGGAGCTGTTTTAGAGGTTACTGGACAAAATTTGTTTAGGCTCTAACTTGAGATAGATTTGACCATTATTGGAGTGTTAATAGTCAATTTCGACTATCTCAAATAATCCAGACTCATTGGAGAGGGTTGCAGACACATAAGAGGACTTCAGAGCGAGATTTAGCTTCAGAGAAGTTCTAGGGGCCACTCGGGACACCAGGGGCCATCAACAGTTTGAGGCCTAGCCAGGGTAGTTAGAGGCCTTTCTCAGGAATCCAATAGTCAATTTTGGATATTTCAGACATTATGGGACTAATGGTGAGGTTTTTAGAGCCAATGGAGGACTTCTGAAGGCCGATATGCTTCAGAGAAGTTCCAGGGGCCACCAGGTGCCAGGAGGAGAATGAGGCCTATCCAGAGTAGCCAATATCCATTCTCAGCAAAAAAATAGTCTATTATGACTATTTTAAGCCTTCTTAATCCAATGGAGGGATTTGCAGAAGCCTTTGAAGACTTCTGAAGGTTGAGATGCTTCAGAGAAGTTTTCAGTGAATCGAGAGCCAAGGGGTGCCACCAGGTGTTGGAGGCGTAACCAGAGCAACTAAAGGCCAATTTCATTAAGTGAATAGTCTATTCTGACTATTTTGGACATTATGAATCCATTGAAGGGATTTGTAGAGTTAGTTGGAGACTTATGAAGGTCGATAAGCCACAGGTAAGTTTCGGGTAACCTAGAGCCAACAGTGGATGGAGGCCTAGATTGGGGAGCCAAAGCTCATTTTGAGCAAATGAACAACCTATTTTGGATGTCTCATATATGATGAAGACAACGGAAAAGGTTTCAGTGAAAGAAAAGGATTTCTGAGGGAGCTAGTGCCGCAGAGAAGCTCAGATAAGCTTAAGGGCACTAATAGAAGGAGTCAAGTCTAAGGGAGCCGATGTTCATCTTCAAAGAGATTTCAACCATTCCAGGGGTATGATGGTATTCTAAACCCAATGGTAAAGTCTAAATAACCATTGGAGTTTATTAAATTACTTGTAAAATAATTTAAACATCATAATACCAAAGAGCTAAGTCAGTTGACAAAGGCTCAAGGAGACGTAGACCACGATATTCGGGTGAACTCCTTTATTAAATTTGTTGTTATGTGTTGATGCTTATTTGATTCACTTTATGGTTTTTGCACATGCTTAATATCAACAAAAAAAATGTTCTTAAAACACTTAAACAGTTAAAAAAAACATACACTTGTTTCAAGTATTCATTTCTGCACAGTCAAGAATAAGCTAGATCTTAATTTGTTTAATTGAGTGGGAGGTTCTTGCAAAGCATAACAAGTTGTTCAGACCATTTTCAGATCAGCTATAGAATTTGATCATTGAACACTATTGTAATCAGAATTTTGGCAAGAAATAACAAACTGAGTTGCAACTATTTTGATGGGATACCTGTGGTAATGTGATTTAAAATTGTTTCTTCTTATGTTTGCAAATGTGTGAATGTATTGTGATTTCATTTTCATGCCATCTCTGAATGTAATTTATTCCTAAGTCAGAAAGACATAATACATTAGCTTATGCTCTGTTTTGGAGGAATAGTTATAGTTTTGTTTCATCTTTCTTCTTATTGAAAATAATTATTGTTGCCATGCTCTTTTCTAGAACCCTAGCAATCTAAATCATTCCATCAAGATTCCTTAATGTGTTAAGATACATACCTAGCCTGTGCCATCAGATCTCTGCAATTATGATCCTTATTTTCCTTGACCTAGTTCTTCTCTGACCTATTCACCATCCAACACCTCAATTCAATCAACCAAACCCTCACTAGTACATTTGGGAGAAATTTCGACACTTGGTTCTGACACTTTTGACCAAATGTCGGAAATTTCCCCAAATTTTTTCAATCTCACCCGAAATCGTCGCTATACCGACGTTTAGAGAAAAGTGTCGCAATACCGACACTTAGACAAAGTGTCGCAATTGCGACGTTTGGAGGAAGACGTCGCAATTGCGACACTATGCCCCAAAGTGTCGCTATTGCGACGGCTGCCTCCAAACGTTGCAAGTGCGACAAAATGTCTAAGTGTCGCAATTGCGACGTTTGGAGGCATCCGTCGCAATAGCGACGCTTTGTCCGTCGTCGGTATAACGACATTTATATGCACGCTACATAAAAATACGAAACTTATATGTACGCTACATAAAAATGATTTTATTAAAAACTACATTAACGTCTGATATCACGCGCACATTCGCCCTCCGCTCTTGCAGAATAGCATTCGCCCTCAGCTCTTGTAGAACAACATTTACCCTCAGCATTCGCCCTCAGCTCTCGCAGAACAACATTCGCCCTCAGCGCTCGTAGAACATTATTCGCCCTTAGCATTCGCCCTCAGCTCTCACAGAACATCATTCGCCCTTAGCATTCGCCCTCAGCTCTTGCAGAACAATATTCGCCCTCAACTCTTGCAAAACAGCATTTGTCCTCAGCATTCACCCTCAGCTCTTGCGGAACAACATTCACCCTGAGCTCTTGCAGAACAGCATTCGCCCTCAGCATTCTCCCTGAGCTCTTGCAGAACAGCATTCGCCCTGCATTCGCCCTCAGCGTTCGCCCTCAGCTCTTGCAGAACAGCATTCGCCCTCAGCATTTGCCCTCAGCTCTTGCAGAACAACATTCGCCCTCAGCATTTGCCCTCAGCTCTTGCAGAACAACATTCGCCCTCAGCTCTTGCAAAATGGTAAGTTCTTATTGCAGGCCCTTCCTCCTATAGTAGGGTTGACTCTCTTTGGGTTTTTTTGGTCAATTCCATTGGATTGTGTTAGAATGTAGGGTTCTCTCTAGATGTCTTCCAATGTTCTTTCGGATGAGTTTCAAAGAGGATGTGTAAGATGTGTTTGTGCTTGCATGAATTTGACTCCACCAGTTTCATGAAGTTTAAGCTATGGATTTTAGTTCGACAAACTCATCCATCTCAACACCCAGTAATGAATTGCCCTTGGTCTGATCTATATTGAAGGTGAAGTGCAAAGTGGTAGAGAATGAGAGATCGAAAGTCATCAACTTTATCACAAGGGTAGTACTCTAGATCGAAAGTGATGACCTTTAGTTCTCCAGATTTGGGGATTTTCTGATGACATACCAAAGGTCACATCCATACAACCATATCAAGGTCAATGTTGAGATCATTCTCATATAGATATAGGTCACTGATATATAGGGTTAATATCATCATCACTATCCATGGAAACCGAATGGTTACAAAATCTGTGATTATGGTTGGCTCATTTATAATTATTACGCATTTACAGTAGAGCACAGAAACACTAAATATGGCTCGAGCAGAGCCTTTACAACAGGCAATGGAATTGCAGCTGCTTCATCAATAACCAATAGCTCCACTTGAGAAAAATTTTCATAATATTGGGGCTGGATATACTGCAGAGCAAACAATTGTAGTTATCATTCGTGCTCCAATATATTAATATACTTTTTACATTGAACTGAAGAAAGGGAAACAAGAAAATGCTAGCCATCATACAATGCTTTGACATGAGAGTTTTGAGTGACATACTTGAAAAAAAGAACTCATCCACTGATATTTATAATCATTTGAGTTATTCAAGTTAAACACAATGTCAAGAATCAAGATTCAATACCCTCTATTATCTTCATCACCCAATACAAGATTTAAATTTTTTACAAAGTAACGCTTATTAAATTGGCAGCCATTATTTCTCCCCGCTTTAAAAACCCTACATTTAAATGAAAACAAGCATTGCATTTCAACTACAAAAATCTATTAGTGTTCAAATGTACATGTGTGCATCACTTGTGTAGGGTATTCCTTTTCCACTTTCACATTATCCAAGAATGTGTGCAATATAGCTCATATTTTTTGTGATTTAGATTATCTTGAAAAATGAAAGGTAAATTATTTCCCATGGAAAAAGAAGGTTTTCCCTTTTTACTACTGGAAATGGTACAACAAAGTTCCATTTCTACCCAAAACTCCTATGAAACAAGAACCAAATAAAGGCCATGTCCTCAATGGACATCATTTGGCTTTGAAAATGGCCATTGCACCGTGTTGTTTCTTATATTACATCACGATAGTTTTTTAGGTCATTTCTTGTTTCTTGAGATGAAAAACAACCAAAGAAATCGTGAAGATCCTTTCAAGAAATAAATGACCATTTCTCAATCATATCTCAACTATTTTTTATTTTATTAAGTGGTTGCTTACTTTGAGAGAAATTTGACACTTTTATAAGGAATATAACATAAAAACACAAAATGGGAAGGAATTGATGAGGTAGATGACCTTTAGTTGTTGTCAATTAAGAATTGATAATACACGATGCATGTTCTGTACTACAAACTAGATTCCTTCCTAGAGTTAGGACACAGAGTATTGAATCAAAGTTGTAGTTTCTAACTTCTTGTATTGGTTCATCAATCTTAAAATTCAGTGATTGTATGTCTTCATTGCTTCATGTTTGAATAATTTGCATTATATCGTACAATAGGAAATTAGGAATTATGATTATTATTACTTTATGGATTCGTTAAGTTACTTTTAAGTTTGCATGGTTTAGTGTGAAATTATTCTTGTGTGCCCCTAGGCCCAGGTGAAGGAATGCCAAGGACTGAGAACCATAGTTTTTAAATGGTATTGTTTCTTATACCCAAAAACCCCTCAACATCTCTTCTTATTAGTTCTTAACAATAGTGTTGTAAACAATTTGAGAATTGATATAGCAAAATCTCGCACTTCTCAAGATAAAGTCCTAAAGCTAAAGTGTGATATCATGTGTAATTCAATAGCCCCATTGTCACCTCACCAACCTCTTTTCACTTCGGGCTAGCTCTCCTCCAACTCAAGGGGGGTTCTCCCTAGTAGATGTTAGGGATTTAATGGCCCAACCAAACCAAGTCAAGAGCCCCCTAACTCTCTATGTTTACTACTATCAATCAAAATATTGAACAATAGGGTCAGACATGCATCCTAAAGATAAAACTACCAGGGTATTTTTGGGTAATTTCAAAGGGAAAGTCCCCAAAAATATATAATCAAGGAATTATAACGTGATTTCAAACAAAAAATATCAACAAAATCGTTTAAAGGATATTGAAAGGAAAAAGGTGATGGAAGATAGAAAGTGCCTTACTTAAATGCTGTAAGGATTTTTCAATAGTTGCTCCAAAAGCTTCACTTCAAGGCCCTTCAAGATTGTCTCCAACAATGCTATACCATCAGCTTCAAAAATGTTGCTCCAAAAATGTCCTCAAGGTCTTCACAACAAGTTTACTAGAAGTTGCTCCAACAATATATTCAATAAGGTCTTCATTGTCAACTCGTCTCTTGTTTGGGTGCTTTAATGTGCAATGACATGTTTCCAGGACTGAATTCAATGCAAGGCATATTTGAAACTCTAACTTTGTCTTCCGGTGTCTTATTAGAAATTATTTCAGTTTTCATTTTATGCTTTCAAGTTATATATTGTTTTCAAGTTTTTACATTTATTATTTTATTGCAATGTGGTAGACTGATCAGGGCAGTACAGGAACAACCCCGAGACGGGATGATCGCAAAAAGAGGCCAGTGGAAGAACATGTAAAGTGCCAGCATTGCTCTATCTTCAGGTATTTTAGTTATTTACATAATTGAAATAATATTAATTTTGTTCAAATATGCAGACACCTAGCCATGGTACGCCTGATGATTCCCTCTATGAGGAAGAGCTTTCTTCATCCCTATCTCCAGCGCTCTTGTTGCGAAAAAAGGCACGAGATGCAAGGTCGGAATTTAATACTTTGATAGACGTGCCTCAAACACCTGAAATAGAAGAGAGGATAAAACAACTTATGAGCCAGCTAGAAACATATTAGGTAATAATAAAAAGTCAAAAGTATATTTTTTTTATTCTGCATGAGATGAATTGTGATAGTTTGATTTTAAATTTTTACATTGACTAAACTAACAAAAAGTTCTTTTGTATGTAGCGTTATTTGGCACTTTCTGAACCTGGTGTTGGTGGTAGTGGGACACAAGGGCAAGAGATTTCCCAACAACCCTCTCGTACACCTTCTACTCCTTTAGGTGCCAGCCAAGAAACACACCCTACCCAAGCAGACACCCAGCTAACCGCTGAACGTGTTGGCAGTGATGAGGCTAATATGGCCAACTACATTATTGCGTTTCCTGGAGCTACACGTGTCAGCTCCACAGGGACCATTAATGGCACGTTGTTGGTGAAAGATGAAGGTGTCCCTATAAATCACGTACAACTCCCAGGTAAACTTTAATATTTTAACTATTTCATGTACTCTATCTAAAACATATTTATCATGACTTTTATTTTTAAATTCATGATAATATCTTTATTTTTTCTGTGTAGGAAACAATGAGTTCTACAGGTTTTTGGAGAGCCATGCGTTGGTAATTTTTGGCCCAACCATACGCACAGGGTGGAACTCTCAGCATTCCAACCTGAAAAAAGAACTTCTAGATTATCTAGAAGCCCTTTTTGGGGTCGGCACATTTGACAGAACAACGGTGGCTCAGGTAGCCGAAAAATATTTGAAATATAGCAGGGACACCTATAGGATGCAATTGCAATTTAAACCTAGATACGAGCGTCCTCCCATAGTTCTAGAGAGTGAGTGGAGAGCACTCATCCATGACGGAAAAGAGAAAAGGGCAAAGAAAGAAGGAAAAATGCCAATTGGACCCGCAAGGTAAATTACAACTTTAATTCAATAGCTTTAATTTTCTCTATGTCTAAAATAAAAGTGTGCTACGTCATATCTGACCTCAATATTTTGATGCTAGGTTGCCTGACACCTCGAAGGCAACCAAAGATAGGATTGAAAAAAAGGGCCATCACAAGCTAGACCAGGGCGACTACTTGAAATTAGCCACAAGAATTGTAATTAAGTAGCTAAACATCTTCTAATTAATTGTATCGTCTTCCAACGTTTTTGCAATCCTATCAAATATGATTAAAAATACACAATCATATGTAATGTAGGGTGATGACTTCAGAACAAAAACTACAGAGGAAGATATAAATATCGCTTTCCATTTCGGCTATCAAGCCGTAGTTGAACGTTGCAGAAGCTTGGGGCAGGTCCCAAGATCTAGAATGCTTGACAAGGTAAAACATTAACCTTTCAATATGTTTGTTTTCGTCCATAAATTTAATGTCTAACAACTTTGTTTAAATCAAGGGAGCAGCACTACCGACGAGGCAAATAACCCAGTTTTAGAGCCAGATGTAGATGATCCTCACGTGCAACCTGATCATTGTAGTGGGGACCAGGCCGAAAATGCTACTATCAGTGAGGGTCCTGACGGTAATTAATTTCCACTTATAATTTTTTTTAATTATACCTTGATGGTTGTCCTTATAAAATTTTTTGTTTAAATGACAGAGAATGTTTCCCTTGAGGATCTTACCACCAGAGAGGAAGACAGGGCAATAGTCCCAACGACGACAACTGGTGCACCAGGTAAATAATCTCATTGCAATTTTTTTATTAATATTACCAAACTAGTTCAATGATATTTAAAAACAGACAATTAAAATTTAATATTATATGTTTTTGTAGGCGATGCCCCGTCACTGGATGAGACCAGACATTGTGACTATGCAACTAGGTCAGCAGTGTGGGTCGAAAGGCACGAAACAGGAGCAAAGCACGATGATATTGATGATGTAATTAGGAGCTTTAGAAATAGGAAGAAGAAAAAGAAAATTTGATAATGTATAATATTGTATTATTATAAGACAAACGTTAGCATACTTGGACGTTTTTTGCGTTATATAAAAAACTCATTTATCATACTATTTTTATGTCAAGCATTAATTTCAATGTTTCCTTGCATACTTTTTATTGAATTGTTTTTTTATTAGTTACTGAATATTCTTTTTTATGCTCATGAGAGTAAAAAATGAAATATAGATTAGGTATTGGGGAATTGAGAGTGATGTGAGGGGGGGGGCATAAGAGCTTCCACCTTCACGTGGTTGGACCTATTTAGAATAGAATAATTTATTGGAGCGATTTAATCTTGGAGCAAACCTCCCTCAATCCAGCGTAGCAACAAAAAAGTCAATGTTGACTTAGTTGCTACTCTTTCAAATTGTGGGAGGCTTGTTCCAAGTTCATGCGACTCCAATAAATTTTTCTTGAAACAAAGAGGAGCTTATTTCGGTATGTTTTGACATTTTCAACATATGTTCTAACATTATCATAAGAATGCATCTTAGAGTAAAAAATACTACATCAATTACTTGTATTTATTGTATAGATAATGATGGTTTTTTATTGACTTGGTAGTGCAGGTACAAATCCTCTTGCATCATGAGCAATACAACTTTTCAACCAGGGTCATGTCCAGGATATTTTTGCTTATGCGCTTGAGCAGGTTCATAATGTCACATTTTGTAAGTTCCTTTATAGTTCATAATTCAATATTAAGCTTGTTCATGATTATTATCTAGGTTTTTTGTATGTGTTTTTTCATCTATTTGATTGTAAGCAACTTTACATGTTTCCTGTTGTTCACTGTGATTTCTCCCATTACCAATCCCAAGATGAATCCTACTTTATTGTTACATAGGTTACTTTATTGTTACTATGATTTCTCCATTTACGATTTCATAGGTTACATCATGTAAAGTTGTCAATCTCAGGTTGGTGATGAGCTTTAGTTCTCCAAATTTGGGGCTTTTCTGATATTTTCTCCCTCATGTCATTCCTGCATCACCTTGTTGTTTGAGCATGCCAATTGTCTACCACTTGTACCAATTGGCACATTTCAATCTCTGAGTGGTGCCACATTTCACCTATTTTCGGCCCACGTGACCACCTGAAAAACTCAAATCCGCACACCATGTGTCTTTATCATGGAGTGCCTCATGTCCTAGATATTTAGGCCGACTTATTGATCTGTTGTCTGACTCAAGAATCCTGTGAAAAGTCTTTTGCATCAATTCCTTATCCAGCTAGCCATACGAAATTTATCCAATAGCAATTTATTCCAAAATAATCAATGTTACAGCAAAGTCTAAGAATCCACCCCTCAATACTCCAATTGAGGGAGTATTTATACAAAAAATTATAAGAAATATCTCATAACAAAGTGAGATATAATTTAGGATGACTCATGAATATTTTACAATAAAATAGAGACAGATGGTCTCGTGGATAAGAGAAAAGATAACCGATGTTGTGTTGTTCCCTTTTTTAATGAATGTGTTGGAGGCAGGCCCTATGATTTGGCTTCCTCTTGTCCTCTTTAGTAACTCTGTGCTGGCTGCTCTATTTTACTGATACTCTTTACCTGTACTGATACACTTTGACCTGTTTAATCTTTTTTTATCCTTTTTATCATGACTTACTGTAGTGAATAATCAAAATTCATGCAAGGATAATTTTTACAAAAAGTTTGAAATCTCTTCCCACCATTGTGTTTCTGGTATTCTTGTTCTTTGAAGCTTCCTCAGAGTTTCATCAGTCTCTGTATATCTGAAGAAAGTAGGCTAAATTAGGAAATATGTTTTACCTCATGTTCGAGTTAAAATAAATTTTCCAGATTTTCATGAAGAATCTTTCCTGTAGGAAATTCTTTTGTTACTGATGAACTGGTCGATGAACTGGCCTGGTTGTCAGCATATTTATTCAATTTCTCAACATAGTTTTCCAGGCTCATAAGTTTATCCTCTGAAACTAAAGGACTTAGCAATCCTTTATTCTGCAAAATATTGAATCTCTTTGCAAAGGCATTGATTTCTTCCTGCATATCAGAGCATCTTCTTTCTAGATTCTGCATCAGAGTTCTTTTAGTAAAAACTCTTTTAATCTCCAAAATTGTTCCTATTCTGTCTTGGATGCCTATTTCTTCAAGTTGATATCTGTTCTTGGTATTCAAAAATTGTATAAGCTCATTGGCTTCCTCAAGCATGTTTCCTAATTCTTCTCTTGCCTTTAGAATTTCTTCCAGAGCCAATTTAATTAAATCATTCTGCTCATACATTGTTTGGATTGATGGCCAGACATCTTTTATTGACTGAATGATGTTGGTCCAAAGAATTTCTTTGATTTCTCCCAAAGGTTTCTCCAATGTGAGATCCCTTTCTAATGCTCTCACCAATTTTTCTAATCTGTTGATCTCTCTTGTCTTGTTCTAAGGTAATAAACTTTACCTTTGTTTTCTGGAGCTCTGTCACTTGGAGTTTCAATTCCTCCATTGATTTTATTAATTCTTCAGTTATTAAATTGGAAGTGTTGACCTGTGATAATTCTTTTGGCTGACCTGTTGTTGTTGTACCTGTAATTACTTCTGTTGTAGATGCTAGAATATTTGCCTGCTTGTCCTTTAATGCCTTTTCAAGTTCTTTTTCAGTCTCATTTAGTTTCTCATTCAGTTTCAAGGGAAAATCCATCAATTCTTCTTCAGAGTTTTTCTTTATGATTTCTGCAGTTTTTGGATGCCTTGAAGATGGCAACTTCAGCTATTTACTTAAGGCTACAATATCATCATCTTTCTTCTTGATCAAGGCTTATATACCTTTGACATCTTTGGGATTATGACCCAATCCAATAATTATTTCTTCCAAAGTATTTATTCTGTTATCCTTAGCCTGGGAAGAGGTTTTTTCAAGATGCAATTGAGCAGTAGTATTCTCCAAGGAATTCTTCAATCTATGGGCTACCATTGATTTATCAGTCAAAGTTGAGTAAATCATTTCACCAGTTTGTTTGTGCAGCTCAATCTGATCCAAAGGATGAATATCCTTTGCTATGATTTCAAAATTGGTTCTGACATAATCTGCAGCTGCTTGAGGCTGCTACACTTTGGGTTTAAAATGACTCATCAACATTTTACCCTGTTGGATGTCATAGGCTGACATCAATCTCTGTTGATTTTTAGGAACCATATTCAGATATTGATTATAAAATTGAAGTCTTAATGGATCATTTCTAGCCTTTATATTTATAAATGTCTTCTTAATATCCCAAGCATCTTTCACTGGTGGTTTTAAGGAAGATACTTCTGCACTTAGCTGCCTTTGTAGCTCTTTTCTCTGTGAATTAGTGGATGTCCCACTGATTGTGCATGTTTGCTGGCTATCTAATTCTTCTCTCCTCTGACTATCAGGGATTTCTTGAACAAATTCTACTTATAAAAAAGGATTTAATCTTTGTTTTTTGATATCAGGTTGTTCTGAAGATTCACTGATAGGGGTAGCTGTTTCTACATTTCTTTTTTTACCCTTTTCTTCATTGAGAGGAGTTTGCAAAATTGAAATTTCTGCCACATTGATCTGATTAGGTGAAGTCTGTATTTGGGCCTGTTCCTTGGAAGTTTCAGGCTGCTCTGTCATTGTTAATTTCTCTAAAACCTATGTATCAGTCTCCTTTTCCTTCCCTTTGGATGCTACTGTGGCTAATGCACTGATTTCCTGTAAATTTTGCTAAGAGGTTCCAGCAGAGGAAAGACCATTTCCTAGTCTTTTCACTTGTCCAAAAGAATCCAGGTCAAGTATTTTCTCAAGATATTTCATAACATTTTCAACACTGACCTGTTCACTATCTTGTTCTATTAAGGTCTCTTCCATCCATTCATCCATATTGGCAAATTGTTCGATCTATGGAATTCTATGGTGAAGGTATGGTGACAATTTATTTTTCATTTTCCTATCACAAATAAAGCTGTTTGGGTCATAAGGTACCCAGTAGAGACTTTTTTGCAATTTGAGATAATATTTTAGGATTCTTTCAGCTTCTTTTCTTGCATCCCTAGAATTGCAGACAAAAGGACCTAATTGACTCTTAATTTTGAGCTGAGCTTTCTTCTTTGCATTGCAAAAATGGACTATGTCTGAATTTATCATCTGTTGGAAATATTCTAAGGCAAAGAGCCTCATTGGAACATACTTTGGTAGCTTGAAAGGACATAGCTCACTGCCATATATTCTAATTTCTGTATAATTCTTGTATAGGTACCAATCACCTATCTTGTATTGCTTGGAGAGTTGGAGAATTTTCTTAATGTCATTATTGACCCTAGGAGGAGAGACTTCTATTAATAAAGTGGTTGCAGGGTGCACAAATAGGTCAATGAACTCATTGTAAGAATAAGGAGAATCAGAGGAATTATGGAAGATTGCAGACCAAAAAATGATAGACCTAGGATTTCCTTTCGCATCAATTTTCATGACATGGAAAGGGAAACTCTCTAATTGATAGTAAAGCATGAGATGGTATATAACACTGGAATATTTGAAAACTCTTTCATCTTCTAATCTCATGAACTGGTCATGAATTTTATCAGCAATATAGGAAGCAAAATCATATTTGACAGCAGGAGGTTGTCCAGGGGTAAAAATTGACAACAACACTAGGGTTAACTGGTCAACATATTCACTAGTGTTGAAACCCATTACAAAGGATATCATATTCAAAATGAGTCTGCCCATATTTGTGAAAAAAGTATATCCATAAGGAGGTGGGCCTTTGGTTTGATGTTCTGGCAACATGAAAGTTTGGCAGAGACGATTCAGCTCTTCTTGAGATAAATTAGTCGATTTTTCAAGAAATCTCTCATGGAAAGGGGAGTCAGGGCTTGACCAGGCTGAAAATGTAACATTTCATTGATAGACTGAGCAGTTATTGGGAAAAGGACAGTTTGACTCGGGGACATGACTGCTCGTTGATTGGGATCATAATTAACATGGCAGTGATAGATTATTTCAGGAAAAGTGTGGAATGAGGGTATAAGATACATTGGAAGATTGGATTCCCATAGTCCAAAAATGTCAGAGCCGTTCAGGTAGCTATCTCTGCATTGGCAAAAAATTCTGAGAGGATTTTCACTAAGGACGAGGTATTTAATTTGAAAATTGCTATCTGCTAGAGACAGATAGTCCAAATCTCTGTGAGGGGCATTCAGAGGTGCGACATTCAAAGCTTCCAGAATTTCCATTTCTGGTTCTTGTGGATTCAGAAAGGAATTCAGGTTTTGATGAAAAAACAGGGATAATTACAGGTTTGGGAATATAATTGCAAATCTGGGAATTCTAGGAATGGAAATAGAGACCAAATTGAACTTTGTTTCAGTCTTTTTCTGTGGAATTAAAACAAAAACCAAGATTTTGCAGAGTTCAGCAGGAATTTGGGTAAATACCTATTTTCCTGGAAATGAACAGTGACGAAAACAGGTGTAGGAAACGGCGTATGAATTCTGGATTGTTCAGTTGCAAATTTCTCAGTAAGGTGGAGATTGACGGTATTCACAGATGGTTTTTGAATTTCTTTGCATGGGACACTGATCGATGTGCAAAATAGTGAAAATGACGCGCGTTCGTGCGTTTTATTTTCAAAGTCAAAGGCTAGCGAGATTTTAATTTTTTAAGCGGCTGATGCAAGCAGGTACGGTGGTTTTGTCATAGGAGGTAAGCGATAAGCGGTATACATCGCACAACTTTTGGGGACATGTGGTTTTCAGCGGAGGGCGAGCGATTCCATACAATACACAACACGTGGCAAGGTACTATTCAGAAAATCGCTCATCCATTGCGCATTATTGTTCAGACGTGGGGGTGCAGCGATATGAATAACAATCGTTGATCGTGGATTGGTTGATCGAACGGCAATCAGGAAGGGGAGATGACGGAGAGATAAAAGAGCGGGCCCATAATTTAATTACATCGGGGGCGATTTGATTGGTGGAGTAGGTTATTAACTAACCATGAGGGTTAATTAACGTCTTTTAAATGCGGCGGGGAAGCAGGCTCATGATTGATTAGAGATTTGACTAATTAATCGCAATTAACACCATATTAAGGTTATATTTCAACCAAAGGGGTGGGATATATAATATTTGGGAATTTTATTAAAATAATATGGGAATAGGTGGATTTTCATAGGGATTTAAATAATAAAGTTAGAAATTAATATGAAAATGAAATGAAAGCACTAAGTATAAAAACATTAGGTTTATGTAATTAACTTATGCTTGAATGAAAAGGGTTTATGTAATTAACTTATGCTATCAGGTATTAAAAAAATTTGGTTCTTTTGTCAAAATTTATGAGCTTGTTAGGAAATACAAAACTGACAATGGTTGTATCTTAAATTTGTGGAAAATAATTTGAAATTAAACCTTTTTGTTTAGGTTGTTGCAGTAGGTGCAAACCCCATTCAAATTACTAGGGGCATTGACAAGACAATAAAGGCCCTTGTTTCGGAACTCAAAATTTTGTCAAAGGAGGTAAACGCTTGCCTTTTGAGTAGGCTGGTTTTCCTTTTTGCTGATGGTTTGGTGTATCTAATTGAATTAGTTGCCTAAGGTATTTTTGGTTGCAAACTCCTTTTCATTTTTCATACAGTATTGGCCTTGTGGAATACATTTTATTCTGTGGTCTTGTTAGATCTACAACATTTGTAGTTGTTTAGTCTTATGGCCGAGGTGCACTTTTATTATGGAAATAGTTGATGCAATATTGTCATTTAATCCTTATTGCAGGGTAGCATGTTGAGAATTTTCTTGTGAAACATTTTTTATTCAAAATGACACTTGATCCTATACAGCATCATGCACTTGACTTCAAAATTCATATTCAAAGTGTGCCAGACAATTCTTGCAAAATTTCAAATATTTATGTTATTTTAAACCATTATCTTTTTCATGTATTGGATGCTGAAAATGTGAAAAAGACTTTGGTATGAAACCAACTGGTGAATAATTTCCAGCAAAAAAACCACTTCCAAGACATGATTTAGAAGTAGAACATATGTACTTATGTAGCATAGAAATATATCCTTGATGCATTGTCGATGTTTGGCTAGGGTTATTTTTGGAGAAAATAACTCCTTATTCCTAGAATAGTGATCTTCAATACAAGTAAATGCCAGAGAAGAGAGATCATCGTGTGACATAAACCTATTAACAAAAGTGAACAGAGAATGATTATTAATTATGGCATACTAAGTTGTCAGTGATTTTGACTATTTGTCTTTAACATGTAAAAATGTTAAATTCCAAACTTACATCATCATGGTTTGGTATCATTAGCTTGACTAATTGTCCACCATGCTCATAATTTCATTGTTGTATCCATATCTATAAAAAACGTTTCAAATAATAATAAAAAAGTTCTATAAGAAAAATCCAGACCTCCATGCTGCTGCTCCTTGTGAGACAAAGTCAAAATTGCATTACACAATCTGACACATAAGAATCTCCTATATCCCGGTGGTATGTATCCAAATTATTATAATAGTGTCTTGAAGACTTATGTTGACATTTCCAATGAGATATTTAAGCAATGAAAGATGGAGCCTTCTTCATTGTTGTATATGTAATAGTGTTTTATTAATATAAAGATTGATGGTTTTGTCTTTCTGAAAATGAAATGTAAAAATAATTTATTGTGGTCAATTGAAAAGTTTTTTTTTTTTAAAGCTTTTCATTATGGAAGGGCGACATAGATATATGTCCTTCTAATTGAAATTCAGACCTGCCCTTCAAATTTGATCACTGTGTGGAACCTTAACAAACAATAAAACTATTTCGCCGCGCGTTATATAAAACATATAACAAAACCTTTGTCAAAACTTCAAACGAACCCTTTAGCCGTGGGTATTTCATCACAAATTGATCATTTTACCATGTACCTTATTCTAGAGGAATATTCTTCCACTTGATTAGGTACTTCATAATGGTTATATGTCAAAGAGATACAGAATGTTTATCTATAACTTTTTTTGGTTCAAGAATCAACTTTCATTCTTCATCTAATTTTGGAAGTTCTATTTACATTGGCATATTTTTTCCCAAAACCTCTTTTAGGAAAGATACATGAAAAACCTTATGAATGCAAGAAGAAGGAAAATATAACTTCTATACCACTTGTGCAATCCTATGAATAATTATTTAGGGCCATAACATTTTTGAGCTAATTCTTTATTCTTCTTTTCCTTGAATGAAGATTGCTTATAATGCTATAATCTAAAAAATACCCAATTACCCTCCTCAAATTATCTTTCACTTGAATGTTGTTCCCCTTGTTGTTTTATCATGTTTCATGTCATTTGAAGGTTTTCCATAATAATTTTCAAAGTTTCTTTAGTATTTTCCATATGTGACTCTGCTTCCTATACTTTGGACTTATCTTGCAAAAAGTATGAGATACTAGGAGTTGGATATCCATAAAGGGCCTTAAATGGGGAAATTTTAGTAGATGTGTGATAGGTAGTATCATATTACCATTATTCCTTGACGAACCCACTTCATCCATTAATATTGCTTTTCTAAAGAGTAACATTATAGATAACCTTAAAAACATTTGTTAACTATTTTTGTTTGACCATTTGATTGTGTTTGATATGTAGAACTCATGGCAGCTAGTGTTTCTCCACTCATATTAAATAATTATTTCCAAAAGTTTCTTGTTACTATTACTTTAGGAAAACCATGAAGACTATGAATTTCTTTCACGGACAAACCTCTGCCACTTGGATTGTTGTTTATGTACTTTGAGCTCTACAAAAAAAATCTACAAAATTTGTCTATATAAATGACCACAAAAATGTAATACTTACCTTTATATTTCAGTAACCCTGTAATAAAGTCTATTGATATATCTTCTAGTCTTTGAATATGTATGTGGAATGATTGAAGTAACCCTAGAGATTTTACTATCTCTCTTTTATTTATTATGCAAACCTGACCTTCTCTTACAAAATTTTGAATATCTTTCTTCATTCCTTCCAAAAATATATTTTTGATCCTTTGAGATGTTTTAAGGAACCATGCCTCCTACCATCAGAGATACATGGGACTCCCTTAATATTTGTTTATTCAAATATGATTGCGTGCATAAAAATATTCTACATTTGCACCAAAGTATATCTCTCTTTCACTCCCAATGCTCCATAGATTTCATCCCATCCTTTATAAATTTTAGTTTTTGTTTAGTACTATTGTCATTTTTCCATTATGGAAAGCTTCTTCTAGCCACCTAGGAATAGAAAATGTAATTGGATATAAATTTGAGGCCTCTTCTATTTTAGAAAGAACATCATGTACTAAATTTTCCTTACCCTTTTTGCATATTATCTCAAAATTAAAACTTTGCATTTTTTCTCCTCATTTTTGTTAATCTTCTAATGAAAATCATAGCTTCAAAAAATACTTTATGCTATCATGGTATATCTTGACTCTAAAGTACCTCCCAATGATATACTATCCCCATTTTTTATTGCATGTAATATTGCTTCCATTTATTTTTCATACGTAGATTTCACCAAATATTTTCTTTGAATTCCTTGCTTTTAAAAGCCAATGATATCCCTTATAGTGTTAATGTTACGTAAATTCCTTGTCCTAGTGCCTCACACTCTACTATGAATGTTTTACCAAAATTAGGTGCAACCGATGTTGGTGTAGAAGACATGGTATCCATTAAAAGAGAGAATGCCAAAGTAGCCTCATCATTCCATATAAATGATATTTTCTTCAAGAGATATGTGAGTGGACTTGAAATGCATGCATAATTCTTAACAAATGATCAATAATATCATGTAAGTCTAAAAAATCTTCTAAGAACCTTGATTTTCTTAGGAATAGGTCATTTTGTAATAGCTTGCATCTTTTGAAGCTCCAACTTCACTCCTTCCTTTAAAACAATATGAACCAAATACTCGAATTCTTATTTCCCAAAAGCACATTTGGATATTTTTACATAAAAATGATTGTTCTCAATAATTTATATAAATTTTCCACATGTTTAGTGTGGTATTCCCATGATTTATTATAAATATGTGTATTATCAAAGAAAACCAACACAAATTTTATAAGATTGGATCAAACAAAATTGTTCGTAAGTCGAGCCCGCCGGACTTCAAACGGCGATAAACCATAATTCAAACCAAATTCACGTTCCAAAATAGCCTGCTGACGTCGACCAATTTTGTGACCCGAAAACCAATTGAATTCCGCCCTAATATTTTTCGAGTCCGAAGTTGGGCTGACGTACGGAGGGAGAGTTGTGACGCGAATTTCTTATCAAATTCGCCCTAATATTTTTCGGGTCCAGATTTCCATTGCGCGAGCGGCCCAAACAAAGATCTTCTCCAATCAATTTCTGCCATGTGTCCTCAATCAAATGTTTCCCTGTTCCCGGATGCGGGTGCATTCGATGGCGTTTAAGGAGATGGGACATGGATGTGGCGATTTCATATCAATCGCATTAAGTTTTAACGCTGTTCAATTAAGTTCCAAGGTTTTCACATCAAATCGCATTAAGTTTTAACATTGTTCAAGATCAGACCTCCACTCCTATTAGCGATTCCACATGCTCCAATATGATCCGGCCTTCGGCTCTCATTAATGATCAGAGATTAATTATGACGGGATTTCTTCGATTGCATTGCAGTCGGGTCGATAAAATGGCGTTTCGCTATGGTTTTTCAGACGAGCCAGTTGTTGGGTTACACTTCCTGCTCACTGTGAAGAGAAGGAGAAGTGGCCAACTGAACTGCTGCTTAGACCTTGGTGCATATCTGCATTTCTCTCAGTCTGGTATGTGTCTATCTTCCTCTATTTCTTGGAATTCTACTTCTTCGTCTCATCTTGTGCCCACTGCTGAGACTGCACCCATGCCTCGCCTGCATCAAAGGATGCATTGCCACAGGGGGAGCACTAGAGGTCAACCCCTGCACGCTCCCTCCAGCCCCTCAACCGAGTCGTCTTCCCATTCCAGTGATTATCATGCAGGTTTCTATCCAGATACTAGAAGTGGGCAGGGTTGGGTTCTAGGATCTGGCCACCGTATGGGCTCCCCTGCTCCTCATTTCCCCACCGCTTCACCTTCTCCCACGACGCGCACTGCGCTTTTTTCCTTTAATTTCTCTCTAAACCGCCCACGAATCACAACTTCAATTACTGTGATTTTCCGTGAGGAGGCCTAAATGGAAGAACAATGCACCCGTCCAGCAGGTCTGAGCTCAGAAAAATCCAGCCATCATTCGGGCCTTCAGGAGGGGAGTGGTGGCATGAATGTGGAGATAGCACCTGGCGATCCTGGACCTTTCGAAGGATGGTGCCGAATCGTCGAGGAACCACCAGAGGAGTAGTTTGGTTAATTTGTTTTTCTTTCTTCCCGGCCCACTTAATTGGGCTGCTTTTAGATTATATTATTGTGCTGGACCTCTGTAATATATTTGAATTCTGTAAACATTCAAGACTGGTTTCCCCATATGAGGGCATTCTTCTTTTTTGATTTTTTGATGACAAATTTTCCATGATTCTGGGCAATGTTTTTGACTTCGGTGTAATTTTATTCCCACTATTAATAGATTAACTTTACTTAGAAAAAAAAATGTTGCCCTGTTTCTATTTTAAACCTGTTTTTTGAAATACAGAGCCATGTTTATATGATTGTTTATAGTCGAAGCGTTGCGGGGTGGTTTATTATATTAATATTTCACGGTCGAATTATGTTCATAACAATTGGAAAAAAAAAATGTTGCCCTGTTTCTATTTTAAACTTGTTTTTTGAAATACAGAGCCATGTTTATATGGTCTACGTATTATACTCTTTCTCTGTATATCTACAGGAACCTTTTTGCTATGAACAGGGTGGATGCTGTAGCAGGCTACTAATGGAAACAAGAGAGCCTGAACCTTACATCTCGGATGCAACAGATGGTTACCAATTTTGGAATCAAGCGAGCCTGATCTTACAAGCGAGCCTGGGTTTCTGCAGATGGTTTTTATTTCCGGGAACAAGTGAGCTAGAACATACAATCGACCCTGGGTTTATACATATTTTTGCTCTATCATGGATGCTTTTTGTGTGAGGCATATATCAACAGTACATGTCTCTGCACATTTCCTGTATCCACTTTATGATACTATTTTATGTGTTGACAGGTTATCACTTTGCCTTCAAAACTAACGATGCTGGTCTATGTTGCTGGTTTATTGATATGGTCTGATGGTCTTTTTATATTTTGGACATATCACACTCCTCACATGATTAGCGTTTTTCTCTATTCGAGGATTTTGGGTACTTTAATTTGTATTTGGAACAATGGACGTCGGTACTCTATCTGTTGCTTTACTATTCTACATACTGCTATTTCACTTTCTTATAGATGCCTCGAGCATATTTGGATGCTTTCTCAGATTTGTCGATAATCTCCATGTGGACCGTTACCGGGTTTTATATCATGTCCCTGTATGTGACATGGGGTATTTTTCTATCATTGTCTGGGGTGGGACTTCCACTTTTCTGGATGGATATTTGGGTTCCAATCTTCAGATGTGAAAATGTAATGACTTCATGGATTGTTTTACTTCATATAATATATTCAAAACAACGGTTTTTTTCTTGTGAAAAAAAATGATTGTTTATAGTCGAAGCGCTGCGGGATGGTTTATTATATTAATATTTCACGGTCGAATTATGTTCATAAAAATTGGAAAAAAAAATTGTTGCCATGTTTCTATTATAAACCTGTTTTTTGAAATACAGAGCCATGTTTATATGATTGTTTATAGTCGAAGCGTTGTGGGGTGGTTTATTATATTAATATTTCACGGTCATTGGAACGCCCAGAATTCATAAAAAATATTGGAGATTTACTGTCCTGTTTTAAAGTTTCATTTTTTTTTTTAAATTAAACCAGTCGTCGGTATACCAACGCTTTGTAAGCATCGGAATTGCGACAGCTTAAAAACGTCGGAAGAGCGACAGTATAAAAACGTCGGACGAGCGACGTTCAAAACGTCGGACCACATTTCGTCGGAATTGCGACAGTTTAAAAACTTCGGAAGAGCGACGTTCAAAACGTCAGACCACATTTCATCGGAATTGAGACAGTTTACAAACGTCGGAAGAGCGATGTCCAAAACGTCGGACCACATTGCGTAAGAATTGCGATAGTTTACAAACGTCGGAAGAGTGACGTTCAAAATGTCGGACCACATTTCGTCGGAATTGCGACAGTTTACAAACATCTGAAGAGCGACGTTCAAAAATTCAGACCACATTTCGTCGGAAGTGCAATAGTTTACAAACGTCAGAAGCGCGACGGTTTGGGAAACGTCGGAAGAGCGACACTTGTTTGGAAGCAACGGAAAAAGTTTCGGTAGTGCGACACTTTGTAAGTGCGTCGGAATTGCGACGGGATGGAAAACCATGTTTTTCCCATCCTCGAACTGTCGCTCTTGCGACGACTATGTGTCGGAATAGCGACGAATTGGCCATCGGAAATTGGGCCAAATTTTCTAGTGGTAAGATCAAATAAACAAGGGTAACATCAAACCAACTTTGGAGTCCTAGGACATAGCCTTCCTGGACTCAAAGAGGGCTCTCTCTATATTTGTATAAAAGATATAACTTGATCGATTTAGGATGCTAATTTTAGGCTAGTTAAAATGATAGGGTTTGTATGTTTTGTTTTTTTTGGTTGCTTGTTAAGAAGAATAGATAGAGTAAGAGAAATTCAAACCATTGGGCTATGGAGTCTGTGAAATGTTTGAAAAGTATAACAACAAATCAAGGGTGTTCCACAAGGCAAGCTAACAAAGCCAAATGAATATTAATATCTTAAGTGGGTGTGAAATGAACACTAAGTTGTGATTTTAGTAGCTTTAAAGGGCAATTAAGAACCCTTTAACATGTATTAGAACAAGAAGATTCTTTAAGATTACTATTTTAAGAAAGAACCAAAGGACAAGGCATACCATAAACTTCTTTGGCCAGACTTTACCAAGTAAACTTTAAAACAACAATACAACAAATCCGAGAGAGTAGGGAACTCCTAAATTCTCTAGCTATTCACTTTCAGACAAAGAAAAAATTTAATATAAAAAATCAGTAATGATTAAAGAGCATGGAACTCCTAAATTCTTCAATCATACTTCAAAGAAATCCTTGAGAAAAACATTTCAAGCAGAACCAAAGGACAGAGCAAACCATAAACTTCTTTGGCTAGAATCTACTGAGTTAATCTCAAGAAAGAAACCTAGGTGGAAATGGAGAGTAGGGAAATCCTAAGTTCTCCAATCAAACCTAGCAGGGGAAAAACTTTTAAATAACAGAAAGCAGACATAGTTAAGGTGTTGGACAACATATTTTAACCTAAATTTTATGTTCTGTTATAAGGGAAATTGATGTACAAAATGGAAAAAAAAAGGAAACCATTACAAGATCAGAATAACATCACCATTTAACCAAGTTCATGAATCCTGTGAATATGCTTGTTCCATTGATATCTAGTCCAAAACAGTTACAACACTTCAAAGCCAACTTCTTAAAAACTCAGAGTCTATGCAGTATTCAGTTCAACAACCAACCAACCAAAAAACATGAAGCATACATGCAGTATTTATCTGCAAAATGAGGAGGTGATCCCAAGCTAGGGTTTCATATGTTATTTATTATAGAGTTAATGCATTTTTTACCTTTGAGACCATGCAAGGCCCAAGGCAAAATATCTGAAAGTGACTCATTATAGTAATAACTCCTAACTTCACTATTTGAGCTAACTTATGGAAACATTTGACTTTAAGGCCTTCTCAATAACTTTTTCAATAACTGTTGGTGTCTTTATTCAACTCCTAGCAAGGGCACAACGCCAAGGTACATCCACACAGTGCCGGTGCGAATGCACAGTGCCATAAAAAAAAAATGGTCTGTCTTGCAGCCAACTTTTGGAGACCTTCCTGATGTCCAAATGAGCTCCATGATAGCTCATTGGAAAGGTATATGAGTCTAGTTTAAAAATATTCTTTCACTTTCCAAAATCGTGCTTATCGGTTCTATCAAAAATATGTTCTCCCAATACCGGTAAACACGTAGCGCCAAGGCCCAAAATAGTGCAGAAACATGATTTTTCGATGGTTTTTAGGCTTTTTGAGGGACCATTTTTTCTCCAAATATCCTAAAACTTTCTGAGGTTGATGAATCTGTCATTAGGAACATGAATATGTTGGCCATTTTCCATTTGGATGGCCCAAATTTTAGCACAATTTCTACATGTCAAACTGTCAAAAAATTAAAATGTGCACAAAAGTGCCAAAATTGGAATTTTGCTTGATGATCAAGGGTTAGAGGCATGGAGGGACACCTCAGCAAGAATATTGAGCTTCTCTTTCTCCTTTGAATTGGTCAAAGCATGAATCTTTGCATGGGCACGTTTGAGCTTGGCCCTTGCAATTCTGTTTCTCATGGCATAATGTTTCACCATCTTCCTCTGAATGTCAGTGTCCTTCTTTGCCTTCTCTAGCAGGCCCTCTAGATGAAAATTGACCCTCTCAAGCCAAGAACCTTTGTCCCTGATAATCTCTATGGAAAGAAGCTCACTTGGAGTGAGTTGTTCTTCCATCTTAGCCTCTTTCTCCCTTTCCCGAGCTAAAGCTTTTTTTAGTCCAATGGTCCTCAATCTCTATCTAGGAAGCGAATCTTCCTCATGATCATTGTCATCAAATATGCCCAAGGTTTCCTCCAGCAAATCCTTGGCTCTTCCTACCTCTCTATGAGCTCTAATTGTCTTGACCTCACTGATGGTTTTTTATTTATTTAGATGTTGATTTTGTAACTCAAGAAAGTTAATCACATTCTTTGCTCTACCAAGATTAGCTTGAATCTCATTAACCTTGTCATATTTTCCTCTGATCAATGAATTTTTGATTCTAACCTCATCCTCATCATCAAGGTCAATCAACTAAAACTACTTCTTAGTTTCATGTTTTTCCTCCTCCTCAATAGTGATAGGCTTTGTAACCTTTTCCTTGCCCTTGTCCACCTATTTTGATAACGAGGAAGGCATGGCCCATTTCACACCAAGCGAAGAAAACACATGCCTGTGGCCTCTCTGATATGTCAAAGAAAATGGCTCAATGTCAATCATTTTAGTGCCAACTGTCTCAATGTCCCTTTCACTGCTTGATGCTCTGGTATCATGATATGAGGGTGAGGCGTTGTGGAATGGTGATTAGGAAGGATCAACATGAGGTGAATGGATGTGAGTGAGTGGAGATGTATGAGCAGCAGGATGTGATGGAGAAGGGGATACAGAAAGATGAGATGATGAAGGAACATCCTACTCATGATGGCTAGGTGGGGTAGTGAAAACCTCATTGGCAATGAATGCATCCCATGGAATTTTTTTCTGCTGAAGCTGATGCATGACCACCATCTTGATGAGTGAAAGATGAAATAGGCTCTGCATTTTTTGATTATAATCCCTGTTTTTCACAATGTAAGCCATCTTTTCAATGCTACGGAAAAGATAATAAGGCAAATGCAACATTCTAACTCTAGTGAAATGCATGAGAAGACGAATATGAAATGAGTAGAGGCGGGAAAACCTTCCCTCACAAGTGAAATACTTCATTATTATCCTCATCATGGGCACATATCGGTCAAGGAGATGAGACAAAGGTAAAATGGACTTCTTGTCATCTTTGTAACTAGGTTTGAGGTATGGTTCATAATAGCTAATGTCCAAGTTTTCTTGTTTAAACCACCTCTCTCCCACACTAGGGATTCATGTAGCATCTGAAATGGCATTTGTATACATCTCAAAAGTAACACTGGCAAGATTGACTTGCTTGTCATGTAAATTGATGATGAATAGTCTTGTTAATTCTGGGTAATTTTGGACTTGTTGCACACTCTCACAAAAGTCAAAACAACCGGCATGCTTAAAGCAAGAAATAGTGAGAGGAGAGGCCATGAGTTCCCTTATGATGATAGGTTAAAATCTGTTTATTTTTCCTCCCTTATGTTCATCTCTCCTTGGCATTTGTTCCTCACCATCAATGCCATTGTCTTCTTCCTCTAATATCTTCAAATTTTTATTTGGAAACCCTAGGGTGCAAGTGAAATGAGATGAGGGGAAAGGGATGAGATGGTTATCTTGAAAGATGAAGGGAATGAATGTGAATGAAGGGAATGAATGAAAGGGAATGCGTGTAGGGACAAAATAGATGAATGAAAACCCTAAATCAATGTAATTACCCTTTATGTGACTAATATTTATTTGAGGAAGATGAAACAAGGGTAAAATAATGATCTCAAACTAAAATTTGTTGAAGTTTGCAACAAGAAATAGTGAAGGAGGCATCCTGAAACATCATCCTTGATCCTAGTTGGAAAATAATCACCTAAACTAGGTGGGGCCCACACAGGCTATTTTTAGGTGTATGTCTATTTTTAGACATGGTGAGCATATTCTATATGTAGAAGGAGGCTATTTGTGGATGGTTGGTCAAATGTGAAAAATAGATGAAATTCTATTTTTAGAAGATTGGGGGAAGTCTATTTATAGATCGTTGATCCAAAAATAGATGCATGTCAATTATTATTAGCTCTTAATAATAATCAGACACTAAACAACAACTTATTCTCTTGGAGCACTTTATTTCAGTGAATAGATTTGTCAAATCAGTGGGTTGAAGGAATTACACAATTCCTAAAGGTTTACTGGAGTTCATGCATGGAGGACTCAGTTAGAACTGAAGTGGCAAAGTTATGACAGAGTTGGAAGAGTAGTTCATGGAGTTGTATTCAGTTTAAATCAGTTATTGGAGTTAAACTCAGTTGAGCTAGTTGTATCTAGTCTAACTGAATGATACATTAGTGAGAGTGGAGTGAATTAATTAGTTAATAAATTCACAAAATAATAACTCATTAATCAACTGAACAATACAGCAGTTAACTACAGTGCATGTCATATCCAGTGGAGACCCAGTGGAGAGATAGGTGAAAGGGTAAGATGGACTATCTGTTGTGACCATAGTGATGCATGAATTGCATCTATATATACATTGGAGTTTCCAATGATAATAACGCAGTCAAGGAGAGTGGGATTACATCGAATTAGTCTTTGTAATCAGCTTGGATTGCGTAGTGGAGGCAAGCTAGCAGGAGGGCAAAGATCGATGCATGGATTTGCAAGATTGTTCCTGATTAGTGTATGATGATTGTATTGTACTGAGAGCTTGATAATATTTGTATGAGGATTGTCATATGATTCCATGATACATAATATGATAGTTGGGGTTTTCAGCTTCAGGGTTTCCCGTTAAACAACTGTGTTATGTGTGTTTTTATTGCTTCATGTGTTTTGCAATTGTTGATTAAATTTCCGCAAGAATTATAGTGGAAGGATTATGTATTTTGCAAGAAGATAAATATTGTGAGATCAGGAGAGTCCGAATATTTGCATGCTTATTGTATATAATTTCCACAAAATTTAGGGTTTCATTTCCATTCAATTAAGAGTGATCAAATAGCTTTAAAATAGGTCTTATGTCATGTACTTTACCACTTAAGAGTTCTTGGAGAATTTGGCAAGAATTTGGAGAAGTTTTAAACTTGTTTGTGCGGCTAGAGACTCCCGGAACCTTCTCTGGCTAAGCGCAATAGCGATGGTAAGCACATCACCTCTGCTAACGAGGCGCGGTGCGAAACTACAAGTGAAAAACTTCAAAAAACGTGTTAGGAATTTCGGGCAAGGGCGCAGTGCCGATCTCCAGGTGCGCAACGCCAGTGCAAACGTACAATGCCAAGGAAACTTAGCACAATTTCACTCAAAAACTCACAAATTCTTCCTTGCTGAGCGCTCCTAATGTTTTG